>SJYQ01000398.1:251398-287175 GCA_006410935.1 Redunca redunca | reverse complement strand
ATTATATATAAATATTTATATAAACATGTAAACTTTTATATCAATTTATATGTCTACCTGTAGGTAAATATATATGCTATTCTAATGCTACCTGCATTAGAACATATTTTCCATGGTAATTTTTATTCAGCAAGCATTTGCTGAATATTTAGAATTTTCAGAACACTGTGCTGTGAGGCAAAGGAAAGTAAAGATGAATAAAACACTCAAAAAGAATGGAATACTATTTTCTGTTAGAGAAACAAGGCATATACCTGGGAAATGAGATTGATATATGAGGCACTGGGGAGGAAAAGAGGAGGACAGAATATAAATGAGTAAAGGTGAAAGTGTTAGTCATTCAGTTGTGTCCGACTCTTTGTGACCCCATGGACTGGGACCTACCAGGCTCCTCTGTCCATGGATTCTCCAGGCAAGAATGCTGGAGTAGGTTGCCATTCCCTTCTCCAGGAGATCTTCCTGATCTGGGATCAAACCTGGGATCCAGCATTGCAGGCAAATTCTTTACCATTTGAACCACCAGGGAAGTCTATAAATGACTCAACTAGAACCCAATTTATTTAACATCACAACTCAGCAGATTGTTTGTGGGTATACATTTCTATTGGGTCCAACAAGGGTAAAGATAAGAGTTTATACTTAAATCCTTTTCCGGAGAGAAAACATGGGACAGGAAACACATGGGAGAGGAAACACAAACATGGGATAGCTAGACAAGGGATTAAAGTTTTGTAGGGAAATTGTATAATACCTGCTGACATTTAAATGTATATTTGATAGAGCAAATTTACATCTAGAAACATCCTTCCTTTCTCTCCCCCCTCCACCCCCCCCCCAAAAAAAAACAGGGAAAAATGGCATATTTTTCCTCAAGAATACTCAAAATGGCATTGTTACAGTATGATACAATTAGAAACCATCTGCCTAACTTTTCAAAAGAGGAAAATTGTTAAATTACATATATTATAACCATACAACAGAATTAGCTGGAAAACATTATCAAAGATGTACCTAATAATATGAAAACAATGGTTTCAATAAATAATATAGAGTAGTGCCAACAGAGTCCACATTCCATACAAGTTTATTTTCCTCTTCCATGAGTGCCTTAGAGATAGAGTCATTTAAATGAATTTGTTTTAATTTTCAAAGAAAGTACTACCTACTTTTTTTTTCATTTTTGATAAATATTAACTACCACTTGCTGCTGCTGCTGCTAAGTCGCTTCAGTCGTGTCCGACTCTGTGTGACCCCATAAACGGCGGCCCACCAGGCTCCCCAGTCCCTGGGATTCTCCAGGCAAGAACACTGGAGTGGGTTGCCATTTCCTTCTCCAATGCAGGAAAGAACTACCACTTGCGTGCATTGTTAATTGATATATCTCAAACATAATATTTCACAATGTATATTTATTTTTGTAGTCAATTGGATCCCATAGTGATGTAAGTTATATATGATTTAAAAACCAAAACTATAACTGCACACAGGAAATATTTGTCAAATCATAGTTGCTATCCTGTACCTCCAACATGACTGTCTGTGAGGAAGATGATAAAGTTCTCAATATTCAGATCAGATTTTCACTGCTGTTGTTGTTCAGTCACTCAGTCATGTCTGGCTCTTTTCAACCCCATGGACTGCAACACACCAGGTTTCCCTGTCCTTCACTATCTTCTGGAGTTTCCTCAAACTCATGTCCATTGAGTTGCTGATGCCATCCAACCATCGCACCCTCTGCAGCCCCCTTCCTCCTCCTGCCCTCAGTCTTTCCCAGAATCAAGGGATTTTCACTATAGTGAGCTGATTCTTTAGAATTAAGCACTCTTAGGATGTGCTTCTTTGGAGAAGGAAATGGCAACCCACTCCACTGTTCTTGCCTGGAGAATCCCAGGGACGGGGGAGCCTGGAGGGCTGCCATCTATGGGGTCACACAGAGTCGGACACGACTGAAGCCACTTAGCAGCAGCAGCAGGAAGAAAGTAACCTTGGGTAAGTAGTATGCCACATGTCCTGTTTAGATTGTTAGAATTTCCAAGTATTGAATAAACTGTCATTGAAATTGTGACTAACCTTTTTTCTTCTAAAACAAACAAGCAAAAATCTCTTTTGAAAGTCTTTCCTTCAATGTTGGACCTTTTGATGCTCTCTGAGGCTTTTATTTTCTCTTCATTGTTTCTATAAGCACCTTAAGAGTTGCTTCAGTGAAAGTTAACTATAAAGCAGAAACACTCAGCAAGAGAATAGATCAGTGCGGTTTCATTTGTTGCCTCAGATGATATGCAAAGTATCTTCTCTTTTGTATGTTGATGCATATTTCTTTCGTCTCCCTTTATACAAATAGCTCTCTGGCTTTCATACTACTACAGATCAGACTTTGCCTAAATGTTGTAAATTCATTACTGCACGCCAAATATGTATGTTTATCTGGCACAGGCATAAGACAGTCTCAGAAAGAAAATACCTGGTGATGTTGATAAGTTAATTTGTCACTCAGTAAATATTTATGCCCCCTTCCAAAGCCTATTCAAACACAAGTCTAATTTTAAGACGTAGTTGACCCAAGTTCCAAATGCAGATCCAACATAAATTAGTCAATGGAATTTACCTGCATTTAGTGTCCTTTAATATGTTGAGTCTTATTCAGATACTTTATCACTTTGACCGCCAAAGTTGGGTATCTCTGATCAAAGCAAGGCGTTTGCTATCACTATTGGAAATATTCTTCTGAAGCTTTCTGAAATGTTATATTCAGAAAAAAATTATTTCAGTAGCCCCTGGCCATGGCTGGAAGTTTTTCATTTCCTTTCATATATTTTTTTATCAACCTAACTATCTTCATTTTATATGAGATAGAAAGGATAAGATTCCAGGGTGACCCATTTTGCTCTGCTAGCAGGGGAATGCAGGATGCGGCCAGAGACTGCCAGGAATTATCATATTCCTTTCAAAGCAATAGAAAGGGAACTACCTTCCTCGATTTAATCCAGCTCTTTTTGTACCACTTCCCCTCTAGATAGGCATCTCCAATAATACAATTTAAAACAGAACAACAGTTTTAGCAAATAATTGCCTCTAATTAGAAGGTTCTTGGTATACACAGTTTTTCCAATTCTTCTTTTCAATAACTTCTGCACTTTTACTTGGCCTTTTAGGTGACCCCATTAAGCAGCATAGCTGAGAATTCACAGTTAGGAGCCCTGTTCAGCCAAATTGATTAAGTGCCATTTTTCTTCTGGGATGAAATTAGCTGTTTAGATAAATATATTAATTAAGTGTTTGTTTCTGTTTTTTTTTTTTTTTAATCATACACAGAATCCCTTGGCACAGTTATATCTTGTGTCCAAGCCTTCTTTGAAATATTTCTTTCAGATTTCTCGGTCAGCTTTTGAAGACACCTATGATTTTCGTATACCAAAAAATAATTTATGATGTACATCTCCTCCAAATTTACTACACAGGCTTACTAGCTTTATATTACCTCTTGGCTTTGAAGCAATTTCAGGAGGCTGTTGATCTTAGGGTGATTGTGTATGCAGTCATTCTTACAAGGCAGGACTCGGCTCAGTTTCCTTAGTTCCTTGAGGTTTGTAGACCATTGTCACCGGGATGAGTCCACTAATATCCCTCAGCGGAAGCCACGTCACAGGTACTGCCCTGGAAAAAACAGCATGCTCAAGGACTTCCTTCAAGGTCCAGTGGCTAAGGCTTTGCACTTCCAATGCAGGGAGTCAGAATCCAATCCCTGGTCAGAGAAATAGATTCCACATGCCTCAACTAAAGATCCAATATGCCACAACAGAGACCCAACAGAGCCAAATAAATGAATAAATATTACAAAAATAAAAAAGAAATAGTATGTATAAAGATGCATATGACATGACCCTTGCCCTCAATAGAAATAAACCACAAATAACATGGAATAGATGTGAAAAGTTGTGAAAGAGAAGAAAAATGTTTCACAGAAGCACTACTAAACATTATTAATCTGGACAGGTATGTGAGAAGGGGAGTATAGTAACTGCATTTAAAATACAGTAAAGGATGGGCCAAAATCTAGTTCAGCTAAAAATGCTTGCCTTGGGCACTTCATGTATACAACAACCAGGCAAGGTGAATAGTGTATTTTAACTGAGATTCTGGAGAACTTTTAATTCCTACCTGGGAAGTTTGAGTTTTGGTATGCAGTTGGAGTCTTAGAAGGTATTCAGGCTGGAAATATATATGTTCAGAAATGTGATGAGAGGGATAATCCACCAACATCCTAATTTGTCTTTGGAGACATCAAGGGATGATTCTCTGAATAATGGCTATATTTGCTTCACTAACCCATCCTTCATTCACTTCATCATTCAAACATTCAAAAAACATTCCTTAGGGACTTAATGCTATATTAGTAACACAGTATCAGTTGCCTAATCTGGCAATATGTAACCCTATGGTATATACAAAAATGTATCAGATATGAAAACATTCATAGTTCAGAAGAAAATATATATGTGCTAAGTCACTTCAGTCATGTCTGACTCTTTGCTACCCCATGGACTGTATCCCAGCAGGCTCCTCTGTCCATAGGATTCTCCAGGCAAGAATACTGGAGTGGGTTGCCATGACCAACTCCAGGGGATCTTTCCGACCTAGGGATTGTACTTGAGTCTCATGTTTCCTGCTTGGTAGCCAGATTCTTTACCACTAGCACCACATGGGAAGCCCAGAAAGTATATAAATAACTACAGAGTAACTTTCAACAAAAGTAGAGGATTCATAAAAAGGTAGTCTAAACATTGGACTCAAATGAGTTATGACTTTATAAGATCTATTTTACAGGTCATCTTAAGGAGAAATAGGCATATATAGAAAAAAAAAATTGCTTTGAGGGATTCTAGGTTAATATACCACCCTGAAAGTACCTGCTAAAAAAGTACGAAAGTTCCTGCTTCTCTTTTAGAGATGACTTACACTGAATTATTTCAAAGTACTTCAGCAGCATTTGGCCTATTTGGGTATAGTTTGCAATGGATCAAGAAACAATGTGGCTCACCAATGCACTTTCATAATATTTTACTGTAAATTAGTTTATCAGGTCACAATTTTTTTTTACATACAAGTAATTTAAGAGGAAAATAAATTGCAGTTTTGATAGCATAAGATGCCAAAAGATAATGTAGCTCTCAGAGTCAAGATCAAGAAGATGATACATTGAGTGAACCACAAGGTTAGGTGGAAGTTTGAAAGTAATAAAATTACTAGCCAGGCACCAGAGAAAAGGTAATTTGTAGGGGGAAAAGTAAGTCCTGGAAATTAAACTCACCTCATGGTTTTGCTTATTACTAGTCTTCTTCAGAACTAATAACGCTGGACATAAAAATCCTGGTTCTACTTCAAACTCACATAATACCTGTAGGGTTTTTGTATTGCCTCCTGATAAATATTCTGGTTCCATTCCAAATTCATATTTTAACTAAATTTTTCAATAAATAAAACCCAAAACTTAAAAAAAAAGAAAAACTTTCTTGGCTGAAGTCACAATATTTTTCCTCCTCCTTGAAATTTTCATTTGGTTTGAAGAAATTAAAGAGTAAAGCTGACTACAGTAACTGGCTTTCATTTCTTAGTCCATCCAATTGTTTTCCTGGAGATTGGCTCATTTCCCTGTTTTACAGATCACTGAAACCCTTTGTGGTCCCATCCATCTTATTTTGGGTTGACTTTGTGAATCGCACACATTTAGAGTAGACGATGGGGATAAGTAGAATCTGAGAACAAAGATCTCACACTGGATAACTATGTGACACCTAAAATCATACTTGACAAAAATGAAAGGAGACACCTTTGAAAGCAATAGATATGACAAATATGGCACATCCCATGACCCTGCAAAGAAAACATTCACAATTCTGTTGCACAAATAGCATGGATGCATATTTTCAGAAAGTCTTAAACATCATTTTCAACATACTTGGTTCCATGTATGTATGTGTTTGGAGTTAGTTGTTTCCAAAATCATCACTCCTTCCATATCATTGAAAACTTTAACTTCTATCTCTTTTCTAACTTTATTTTTCTCCTTTCATCTTTCTGACTTGAGTATTTTTTGATTGCACCTCTTTGGTCTTGTATTTTATACTGAACACTAATTTGATGCTTTTAATCTTCAAAGCTTCTGACAACATTAACCTAATTAATCCTGTACACTTCCTTACAAAAAATTTCATTATTAGATTTTTTTACTTTTACATATGAGGAAATATAAGGCAAGTTATATGGCTTACAAAAAAAATCACAAAAAGTGTCTTGCAGCCTGTACTGAAACTCCTGTGCTCAATGACGTTGCCCTTGCATCTTCTGTCTGGTATCTTCTTTCTGCTGATCTCTGCTATAATGTATTTGTTTGATATTGTATGTTTTACTTATTCTTATTTCAATCTTTCACAAGGTAGAGTGGATGTCTTTCTTTTAATCATGTTTTCTGTTATTTTTCCATTTTTCATTTTGTTGGTACTTTTTTTGTCTTATCCTATTTTTTGTGTTTATTTGTAATTTTATAAGCCTTTACAGCCACTTCCATATTCTTAATCTATTTGCAATTTTTACTTTAATACAAGACTTAATTAGCCTGGCCANCATCTATTTTGAGATCCATAAATGTTGCTGAATGCTATATCCATAGTTCTGACACTTGTGCTTCAAATTTTGACAAACATTTCAGTTGTTTCCTGTTTGAAGCTATTATGAGTAAGTCTTCTTTCTATGTGCATTCTTGAAAAAGTCTTTTGTGAAGAAATACTTTCATTTATTTATCTTGTGCAAATACCCAGGAATGAAATTTCTGAATCATAAGGCTTGAGTTTGTAAGGTAAGATTTTGCTAGTCTTGCACAATGTTTGTACCATTTTACACTGGCCCCAGCAATGTATGAAAGCATGGTTGTTCCACACTCTTGTCAACACTTGATACTGACAGAATTTTAAATTTCAGTCATTCTGTTTGGTGGGTAGGGCTGTTTAATTATGAATTTCTTTGGCACTTCTTTGATGACTCATGATGTTCAGCAATAATTAGCCTAGATCTTTCTTTGTTATATCTTTTCTAAGAGTAATGTTATATCTTTCTAAGCAATATGTTATTCTCCAGTATATTTTATAGTAATAAATTAGAATATTTCAGTTAATTTTCTCATTTTAACTTTATAAAAGTTATTACAACAGAGATTGTTCTGTTAACAACAAGAAAAAATATATGGCCAACCATAATATTTTCCTTATCAGTATTCGCAATATAAAACTGACAAGAACTATCAGTTGTCTTCTTTTGATAGAACAAGCATTAGATTTTCTTCTGAAACAGAATAATCTTTGAATTTTCTAGATTTGGTGAAAAGTGGAGGATTTTCTAGGCTTTTTCATGAAAATGGAAAATAATACTGAAAAACTTAAAACAGAGCATTGATTTTCACTAAAGTAATGTAAGAGTTTGGAGAGCAAGCCATATAAAAAATTATTTTTACTAGCTGTCATTGCAAAAAAAAATAAATGCCCTCAGATGTTTTTCTCTAACATAGTTCAGTTACTTTAACTTTTCTTTTCTACTTGCTTATCCATCACTCACTTTAGAAAGTATTGGAATATAAGAATTTTTTTTGAAATAAGATTAAAGTATATATAGAGAGCTGATTGTCATTAGGCTTTTTAGTCTGGTAGCAATATAGTTGACCAAGTTGCTGACTTCAGTTAGCTGAACTATGGAGCTAAGTCAGCTACCTGTGATACTATTGATTTCCCAATTAACAACCTAAAAGAATGAGAAAAAAGAGTCTGTAGGCCAATGAGTCCTTTCATTGTATGACTTGAGGGACATATATTGTACAATCTATCTGCCTATCTGCAATATATCATGGTAAATAATAACTAGTTATAGAAATAGAAAAATGCAAAGAAAGGCCCCCAGTAGGGACCTCCTTCTTTTAGTAACTATATTTGCATTCTCACAATTAATAATATGAAAATATTATATTAATCAATTCCTAATATTTCTTGAGTATCTATAATATTCTAATACACTGTGTTCAAATTGAGCTGACAGTAAGAAACTAACCAGAGATAATCCAAACCCACAACTTTTTCATCCTCGCTTCAGAATAGTTGCTTCGTGTGGATGCAAATGTGTGTGTGAGTGTGTGTGCATGTACAAAGAAGCACATGAAACCCCAGGAAAAAAATCTTGTGAAATCTCAACCACAAAAAGAAACACTAAATTCTGTTTTTGGCTGAGGACAGAATGCTAGTAAATTTTCAGTAATACCACTTTCTTAATTCAAGTTCCCTAAAAACAGAGTATGAGAAAGGAATCCATGTGTAGTGATTTATTAAGAAAGTGCTCCCAGAGGGAACCTGTAAGGTAGTAGGGGAAGTAAGACATAGAAGGTGAAGCCAAGCAAGGATATGATTTCCGATCATCCCAATTCCAGTTTTCAGGTTAACACAGCTGGGGAGCCCTGAAGTATAAAATTATATCTGACTTCCCACCACATCCCCTTAAGGCAATGGAGTTTAACACCCATACTCCTGCACCAATCAATCACTGACTATGAGCTGCCTCAAGAGATATTAAAAAAACTCAGCCACTTCCATCTTTTTAGAATTTCCAAGAGTAGTCTTCTGATCTTCCTATGGTCCCAGAGTAAAGGCACCATAAAATAGAAAAAAAGAAAAAATTCAGTTGGTGTAATTGCTCCTGGCCATTAGCATAAATTTTATAAGTTTCAGTTGCTTAGGTTGGTCACAAGACAAAGAAATATGGAAACATTCTACTCTCAGAAATAGACAGGCTAAGAGTGAGGAAGTCTGGAAAAATACAGTTCTGGTTTTGGGTTTAGCAAGGGGGAAAAAAAAAATGAGTGCTTTAGAAGTTGAAGCTCTTGGTAATTCCAAAGAGATAGCTATTGATTCTGTCAGTTTTGCAGAAAAATCATAACTCTTTACAAAACCATAGAAAGCAAAGCCCAAAGAAACTGAAGATAGATGCACAGAACTTGTAAAAAGGACACAAGCAGATCTAAGGAGGGCACTGATTGTGCTCAGTATAACTCTCATATTTGGAGAGAAGCACATAAGCAGTTCAGGAAGCATCTGGGATGTTGGATAAGTACTGCAAAATCTGCCAAAGTGGGGTTCTTCTGTTCCACCAAGCTATCTCAGAGAAGAAAGAAATAATTTTTGTTGTTTACCACTTTTCTCTGTGCATGTTAGGAGGATAACAAAAAGAAAAGTAGAATAATCATAATGATACAATGATGTTACCCCAATCATAGAAACTTGTGGAACCTACAAAAGAAAAAATGCTGATGTGAAGGAGCTATTTGTTGAAGACGAGCCTCCCACCTAGCCTAGCCAAAGTGAAAGAGAGACAAGAGGAGTCAATCTTGGAGTGATAGAATCTAACAAAAAGGGAAAGGAAGGGGGATTAAAAACACAACTGGCTATTGCTGGCTTTGAACTTGGAAAAAAGATCACTAGCCAAGAATTGCAGTAGCCTCTAGAAGATGGAAAAGGCAAGAAAACAGATTCTCCCCCATAATCTCTAGAAGGCAAACAGCCCTAATGACACCTTGATATTATCCCAGATAGATGAATTCAGATTTCTTCACTCCAGAGCTGTAAGGTAATACATTTATCTTAAGCCAGAATCTGTGGTAATTTGTTACAGCAGCAATGGAAAACTAATATGATTTCTTAACTAACTCTTCCTATTTTCAGAAAGAATGATGCTAATAATTAGTAAACATCTGTTGAGTCTCATAAAAATCAGCTTTTTTTTTTTTAACAATTTCATGTTCCTAGAGAACTACCTCAGTGTAACAAGGACTAATGAGCAGGGTTTGATTCTTTTTCTAAAAGTTTGTAGGGGAAAAAAACTGTCTATCTTGATCTGGGTCTAGCTAGCCTCATGATTGAAAGTGTGGAAAACTCTCAAATCTTCCTGAGAGTGTCCTTGATTGGATAAATCACAGGTTGGTTAATCTGTCAGGCTACCCTTCCAAAAAATCAAGGATCTTATTACCAAGAATCTGTTCAGTAAGAACCATTGCCAGTAATCAAATACCAAGGCACTTTCTGACAGTGGTAATTAATAATAGGGATTTGTTTATTGACCTGTAAAACTTTCAGAGTATGTGTTTCCCAATGCAGAGGCATCATTTAAATGGCAAACACCCAAAAACAGCCCATCACAAAGAGGATCATCAAACATCATACAATTTGTAATAATTTGTTGGAGTGGATTTCCACTGTTCTTGAAAATAAATTTAGCATGTGTCCTTCAGCCAAAAAAAAAAAAAAAAGAAAGAAAGAAAGAAAAAGATGACATAGGGTTTGGAGTAAATAAATTTGGCATTCCTTATTCAAAAGTTTTAACATCATATCTCATCAAAGGTTCTGGGAATGTGCTAAGCAATAGGTGTAGTTAATTCAATACAGGAAAGATTTTTTTTTTTCAGTAGACGTTAACATCTATTTCTTCTCTCATTAGCAGTTCTGTGTCATCACAATGATACATGATATTTTTCAGATTCAAAGGTAGAGTGAGAATGGCCATTATAAGCCCATCTACTTTAAAAAGTTCACCGACCAATTGCAGCAATAAATAGCAATATAACAGCCCCCCCCCCAAATTGGGGCAAGGGTTAAGGGCTGAGGGAGTGGGTACAAAGAAAGAAATTTTCAGACTTGTGTGCTTCCTAGCAACCATTTCCATAGTTATCCAAAACACAGCACTGCCTCCCTACTTTTCTCCCCTGCCCTGTTACCCCTCTCATTAAGCATAATTTTACTCAACAGCAAAGGCTAATAAAGCAGAACCTTTTGATGAACTCTGGATTTCTGTGAATGCCTTTGGCATTTTCTCAGTAGCCAGTTACTATAACAATTGCAGAGTCATAGTGAGCAACCTCAGACTGGCTAAGAAAGGTAATTATTTCTTTTTTATTATTATTATACTGGGTCAATTAAGGGAAACATAGAGCTATAACTTTCACAGATTTAATACAGAATCTTGTGAAAGGTCACTTTCTTTGTTTTATCTAGAAATCTATTGAGTATATCATCATCTATTCTAGCATCTATTACAGAGGACTTTCCTGGCGGCTCAGACAGTAAGGCAGTAAAGTAATGCCAGAGACCCAGGTTCAATCCCTGGGTTGGGAAGATCTCCTGGAGAAGGAAATGGCAACCCACTCCAGTATTCTTGCCTGGAAAATCCCATGGATGGGGAAGCCTGGTAAGCTACAGCACATGGGATCTTGAAGAGTCGGACATGACTGAGCTACTTCCCTTTCACTTTCAGTATAGCGTAGGTAATAAGAGTTACCTGGAAGGAAACTGTTTCATTGATAGCCTTCTAACATGTTGCGTTTAAAAAACCAAGGCTGTTATATGGTGAAATAATCTGTGTAATCCTACAAAAAAAGATAGGCACAAATATATAAACACTATATCATAACTGAGATTGATGTATGCATGCATGTATGTATATGTATACATATACCAAGTATATGTGTGTTTGCACATTGTCAATTTCTGTAGAAGTTAAATTGAGATTGCTGTCTCTAACAGACACATTAAAACTCTAAGCAACAATGTTATTTAGGAGAAGCTTGACTTTGTCACCCCTCCTAACACAATCCCTGGCACATGCTTGTTACTCAATAAATGTCTGTTTTAATAATCAAAGTTTTCCTCCTGCACAATTTCTGTGTGTCTCTTCACACTGTGTTTAAGGAAACATTGCACCCCTCCTCCGATGCATGCTCTTACTGACAGCCCAACGCCATCGATCAGTAACAAGCACTTAATTCCCAGGACCCATCTGAGCCTTCCTGAGGCAGCAGTCCTCAAACGAATTGAAGCTTCCTCACTAGTCCCTGTCTCTTCCTACTATCACTATGCTTTCTTAAAAACAACCTGACAATTTTTTTGTTTCCTCCAAATGTGTTTCCATGTTAGGTAGAAGCTTACCTAAGTTTGTATCCTATTCTAGGTTTTATTAGTGGTTGATAACAGGTTAATACTCTTCCTCTTGCTGAGCAACAGCTAGGGGAATGCTACCAGAGCTCTACTGGGTGCAGAGTGATACTAGCAGAAGTCATCATCACCATGGTGCTGGTTGATGGTTGTTTAGTTCCTAAGTCGTGTCCAACCATTGCTCCGCCATGGACTGTAGCCTGCCAGGCTCCTCTGTCCATGGGATTCTCCAGCCAAGAATCCTGGAGTGGGTTGCCATTTCCTTCTCCAGGAGATCTTCCTGACCCAGGAATCAAATCCAGGTCTCCTGCCTTTCAGGCAGATTCCTTACCCACTGAGCTATGAGGGAAGATCCTCCTTCCTCCTGCTGGAAGTAAACATCATCATCATATTTATAGCTAAAAATGTAGTCCTTATTCCCAAGTATGTATTTCCCACATCTACCTAGGAAAGATTCACTTTTATGCACTTCATCAGCCTCACAAGAAAAGCAAAAGAGGCTCAGATAGCTTGGCAATTTGTCAAAAAGTTGCCTAATTTAAGAATATAGGACTTAGGATTTGGATGGAAACCTGAAACTTAAGACAGCCTCATCTTTTATACATAATTATGCCATATATTTGGATAAGGGAACGGCAACCCACTCCAGTATTCTTGCCTGGAGAATCCCATGGATAGAGGAACCTGGTGGGCTGCAGTTCATGGTGTCTCAAAGAGTCAGACAAGAGGCTGACACATGCCATTTATTGGGCTTCCCAGGTGGCATTAGTGGTAAAGAACCCTCCGGCTAAGGCAGGTAGGTATAAGAGACATGGGTTTAATCCATGGGTTGGGAAGATCCCCTGGAGAAGCACCTGACATCCCACTCCAGAATCTTGCACTTGGCTGGAGATCCCCATGGCCAGAGGAGCCTGGTGGGCTACAGTTCATGGGTAGCAAAGAGTTGGACACAACTGAAGCAATTTAAAATGCAGGCAGGCATGTATGCCATATATTACGTTGAATGTTGTCCGGTAAATTCAGCAGGTGCTCAGTTTTTAATAAAGTTTAACTTTTATTGTTCATTGTAAATAAGCCAAAATATTTGTTTGGAGTCAGTGATGAAACATGAAAATAATCACTGTTATTTAAAAACTTATTTCAACAAAAACACACTACATGCAATAGATAATCCACAGTTAACAATCAATAGCGTTATCCGGTTGCTTGCATTTTCTCATTTCCTAAAATTTGTACAGTATTCTGATTTAAAAAGAATATACCTTTCCATTTAGTGAAGCAACATGTGGAAAACCATTTTGTAACTCAATTTCTCAGCTCCTTCCTCCTGCTGGAAGTACAGCTTTTAGGAGCATATGTGAAATATTGGACTTGATTCTCATTATCACCTGCTAATTACCTACTGTGAAGAATGTGTTACCTGATAATGACACATTGTAAAACATTGATCAAAGCTTTCCCTGGAACACAGAGGCAACACTGTGAACTTCTTTGTTTCAAGTGACTTGCTGCTGCTGCTGCTGCTAAGTCGCTTCAGTCGTGTCTGACTCTGTGTGACCGTTGTCACTAATAAGGGAAAATTTTAGGGCCTGCTAATTTCATAAACTCACCACAGCTTCTCTTTACCAAAAGATAGATAGATAAGTTATTTTCATCCCTTTTTATATCTGTAAGAGCTTAAGGAAAAATGATTTTTAATTAGAATTACTTAAAATGTGAAGTAATTAAATAACCGTAGACTGGGAAAATGCCGTGTGGCTTAATTATATTACTCAAAGATCACCAGACCCGCTCTGCATGGTATCCACACATATTGCATGTTGCATATATTTATCCTTAGGTTAATACACATTGCAATATGCCATATCTACATGTAAATATTGTACAGTGTAAGATAAAGATATGGATATATTTTATATATAGTAATATAATATATATTCAGTTCAGTTCAGTTCAGTCGCTCACTTGTGTCTGACTCTTTGGGACCCCATGAATCGCAGTATCCCAGGCCTCCCAGTCCATCACCAAATCCTGGCGTCTACTTAAACTCATGTCCATTGAGTGGGTGATGCCATCCAGCCATCTCATTCTCTGCCGTACCCTTCTGCTCCTGCCCTCAATCCCTCCCAGGATCAGGATCTTTTTGAATGAATCAGCTCTTCACAGGAGGTAACCAAAGTACTGGAGTTTCAGCCTCAGCATCAGTCCTTCTAATCAACACCCAAGACTGATCTCCTTTAGAATGGACAGGTTGGATCTCCTTGCAGTCCAAGGGACTCTCAAGAGTCTTCTCCAACACCACAGTTCAAAAGCATCACTACTTCGATGCTCAGCTTTCTTCACAGTCCAACTCTCACATCCAAACATGACTACTGGAAAAACCAGAGCCTTGAGAGATGGACCTTTGTTGGCAAAATACTATCTCTGCTTTTGAATATGCTATCTAGTTTGGTCATAACTTTCCTTCCAAGGAGTAAGCGTCTTTTATTTTATTTTATTTTTTATTTTTAGTTTATTTTCTATAGAAAGACAATTGCTTTGCAGAATTTTGCTGTTATCCATCAAACTGCAACATGAATCAGGCATAGGTATACATATCTTCCCTCCATTTTGAACCTCCCTCCCATCTCCCTTCCCATTCTACCCTTCTAGGTGGATACAAGTTCACTCTTTGAGTTTCCTGAGCCATACAGCAAATTCCTGTTGGCTATTTTACATATGATAATGTAAGTTTCCATGTTACTCTTTCCAATCATCTCTCCCTCTCCTCCTTTCTCCCCATGTTTATAAGTCTATAATCTAGGTATATTTCTCCATTGTTGCCTTGTAAATAAATTCTTCAGTACCATTCTTCTAGATGCCATATATATGTGTTAGAATATGATATTTATCTTTCTCTTTCTGACTCACTTGACTCTATATAATAGATTTTAGATTCATCTACCTCATCAGATCTCCCAAATCTACCAAATCAGAACCCAAGTGTTTCAAATGTGTTCATTTTTATGGCTGAGTAATATTCCATTTTGCATATGTACAAAAACATTTTTATCCATTCACCTGTAGATGGATATCTAGGCTACTTCCATGTTATAGTTATTGTAAATAGTGCTTCAATGAACAATGGGATACATGTGTCCTTTTCAGTTTTAGTTTCCTAAAGGTATATGCCTAGGAGTGGGATTGTTATGCCATGTGGTGCTTTTATTCATAGTTTATAAGGAATCTCCATACTGTCTTACAAAGAAGCTGTATTATTTTACATTCCCACCAGCAGTGCAAGAACATTCCATTTCCTCCATACCATCTCCAGCATTTATTGTTTGTAGACTTTTTGATAACGGCCATTCAGACTGGTGTGAGGTGATATCACATTGTAGTTTTGATTTGCATTTCTCTAATGAGCGATGTTGAACATCTTTTCATGTGTTTGTTAGCCATCTGTATGTCTTCTTTGGAGAAATGTCTGTTTAGGTCTTTTTCCTATTTTTTGATTGGGTCGTTTGTTTTCCTGGTATTGAGTTGTATGTGCTGCTTGTATATTTTGGAATTTAATCCTTTGCAGTTGTTTCATTTGCTATTACTTTCACCGATTGTGAGGGTTCTCTTTTCACCTTGCTTACAGTTTCCTTTGCTTGTGTGAAAGCTTTTAGATTTATTCAATTCCCAATGTTTACTTTTGTTTCTATTTCTGTTACTCCAGGAGGTGGGTCATAGAGGACCTTGCTTTGATTTATGTCACTGAGTATTCTACCTACATTTTCCTCTAAGAGTTTTATCGTTTCTGGTCTTACATTTAGGTCTTTAATACATTTTGATTTTATCTTTTTGTATAGTGTTAGGAAGTGCTCTAATTTGATTCTTTTTTTTTAATTTTTATTTTAACTTTAGTTTACTTTACATTACTGTATTGGTTTTGGCAAACATTGACATTAATTCACCACGAGTGTACATGCGTTCCCAAACATGAATCCCCTCCCACCTCCCACCCCATACCATCTCTCTGGGTCCTACCTTGCACCAGTCCCAAGCATCCTGCATCCTGCATCGGACATCAACTGGCGATTCATTTCTTACCTGATAGTATACATGTTTCAATGCCATTCTCCCATCTTATCCCACCCTCTCCCTCCCTCACTCCCCCAGAGTCCAAAAGTTAACTCTATATATCTGAGTCTCTTTTGTTGTCTCGCATACAGGGTCATCATCCCCATCTTTCTAAATTCCATATATATGCGTTAGTATACTGTATTGGTGTTTTTCTTTCTGGCTTACTTCACTCTGTATAATCGGCTCCAGTTCCATCCATCTCCTTAGAACTGATTCAAATGTATTCTTTTTAATGGCTGAGTAATACTCCATTGTGTATATGTACCACAGCTTTCTTATCCATTCATCTGCTGATGGACATCTAGGTTGTTTCCATGTTCTGGCTATTATAAACAGTGCTGCGACGAACATTGGGGTACATGTGTCTCTTTCTATCCTGGTTTCCTCGGTGTGTATGCCCAGGAGTAGGATTGCTGAGTCATAAGGCAGTTCTATTTGCAATTTTTTAAGGAATCTCCACACTGTTCTCCATAGTGGCTGTACTAGTTTGCATTCCCACCAACAATGTAAAAAGGGTTCCCTTTTCTCCACACCCTCTCCAGCATTTATTGCTCGCAGACTTTTGGATCGCAGCCATTCTGACTGGTGTGAAATGGTACCTCAATGTGGTTTTGATTTGCATTTCTCTGATAATGAGTGATGTTGAGCATGTTTTCATGTGTTTGTTAGCCATCCGTATGTCTTCTTTGGAGAAATGTCTAAATAGGTCTTTGGCCCATTTTTTGATTGGGTCGTTGATTTTTCTGGAATTGAGCTGCATAAGTTGCTTGTATATTTTTGAGATTAGTTGTTTGTCAGCTGCTTCATTTCCTATTATTTTCTCCCAATCAGAAGTCTGTCTTTTCACTTTGCTTATATTTTCCTTTGTTGTGCAGAAGCTTTTAATTTTGATTAGATCCCATTTGTTTATTTTTGCTTTAATTTCCAGAATTCTGGACGGTGGATCATAGAGGATCCTGCTGTGATTTATGTCGGAGAGTGTTTTGCCTATGTTCTCCTCTAGGAGNATGTGGAGCTTGGAGGCCCAGCGGCATCAGTCCCGTGGCCTCGCCGTGCACTGCCTCGCCGCCCACTAATGGGCCGGAACATCAGGGATGGAAGGGGGGCATGCAGAGGGACACAGGGCGGGGGGAGGCCCCGGCCAGCCCAGCCCCGCTCCCCGAGGACTCAGGACAGCAGGCCGATCCATCTGCTCCCTGGAGACTGCAGGCAGTGACCTCTGCTCCAGCGGCTTCTCTCCACATCTGACAAACGGCTTAACCGAGAGTTCCCTGAGAGTCCTCCGGTGAGGACACACCGGGATCCTCTAGCTGGGCCTGCCCTAAGCCGGGAGATTCCCATAAAGAGGGGTGTTTCAGGGAGGGGGCTCCCAGCAGGTGTGGACAAGGCCGCAGCCCAGAGAGGGTGGCCACGGCCGTGGCCCCTAGCCTCAGCAGAGCCGCCGCCAGGCTGACCCCCGGGGCCATGACGCCTGGCGCAGCGGCATTAGCCACAAGTGGTGCTGACCGAGTAGACCTTGCTCTTCAGGGGCACGGGCCTCATGTGAAGTGCTCAGAAGCCACACGGGGCAGCTTCCACGTTATCCTGATGTAAAAGGCTTCTGTCGTCCAAGAAGGCTCTGACAGCGCCGCCTCAGAGCAGCGGTTCTCAGCCGGGCCCACGTTACCTTTTGGGGTGCTTTGCAACCATCCTACGATGCACGGGACATCCCCCACCCCCAGCAGACAGTCTAGCTCCAAATATCAGCGGAGCCGAGGATGTGAAGGCCTGTCTCAGGAGGCTCTACAGGGAGCCCATAGCGAGGGGTGAGGAGTGGACGCGGGCCTGCCTGAATCCAATCAGGATCTCATGATTCACGCCCCGTCCTTGGCTTGTCCAGCGATGGGGATTCGAGCTAGAGGCCCCAGGCTGAAGGGGGAGGGTCTCCGGTCCCGGGAGCCCCCACTCGCTGTTGCTGATGCCTCCACATCCTTTCCCAGGGGGTTGAAGGGCACTCTGGGCAGCAGGGGCCCCAGCCGTGAGATCCCAGTGGCTCACCTGCTGCTCAGCTGCCCGCGTTACTGACAGGCAGGGTGGCCCTGGGGAGCAGGACAGGCAGCCAAGGCCCCCGAGCAGAAGCTTGGAGCACTGGGCCCAAACCAGGCTCCCGCTCTCCATTTTCAGGGGAAAAGGGCTCCGTCCTGGGGCCGCCCTGGGCACTGCAGGGTGTCTGGCCATCCGTGGCCTCCACCCACCAGATGCCGTGGCATCCTCCTCGTGGGGCACAGTGCCCCGAGGCAGGCAAAGTCACCCTGCTGGGAACTGGTGATGGAGATGCTCTGTCTGCCCCCAAAGGAGAGCCCTGCAGAGGCCCTCGGACAGGGAGGGCTTCTCCCCTGGACCCCCGACTGACCGCCCACCAGGACCCCCGCGCCCCCAGGGCCTAAGGAACCCCACCTGCCCCGGCGCCCTCACCATGTCGGGGAAGAAGGCTTCTGCGTAGGCGCCCTTCAGGGAGAACAGCTGCGGGACGTCCACGATGTCCTGCTCGGCCAGGCCCAGCTCCCGCTTCAGCACCTCCCGGTTCCAGTCGATGCAGCTCTGGGGGGCGAGGGGGAGGCCCCGGAGCCCAGGGAGCCCCGCGGGGGCAACGGCAGCTGAGCCCTTCAGCTCAGGCCACCTCCACGCCGGCCCCTGCGCCCTGCAGCTGCTGCGAGCCTCACGACAGCTTTCTGCCACCGCTGCCCCAGATGGGACCCTGAGGCACCGAGCGAGGGGGACGTGGGCCTGGGGTCTGCACCCCGGCGGGTTCTGGCTCCCTGAGTGCTTGCTGCCATCCCCCGGCCACAGCCAGGCTCATGCTCCCGCCCGGCTCAGTGGGCAGGGGAGAAGGGGGCCTCCTCCCACTGACTGCCTGGACTCTGTGCCAGGCCTGCTCCGGGCACACTCAGGCGTGAGCCCCCACTCCTGGGGCCTCCTCCCACCCCATCTCCTCACTAAGTCTCCCGGACCCCCACCACCCACCCCTCACCCCTGCAGACCCCCACCTCTCCCATCTCACAAACTTCTCACGGGAGTCAGCGTTACTCCACAGAAGCCCCTCGTTTCCCCAGAGGGGACCAAGACCTCCCATCAGACTAGCACGGAGGGGTCTACTCCATCAGACTGGGGGTTCCCAAGAGAGGCCCTGCCCTGCCCACAGGCCACAGCAGTCCCCAGGAGAGTCAGGGGTCCCGGCGGAACCCCTTGTCCCCACCCCAGCGGTTCCCGGGGCTGCTCCCCCCTCCACACCCCTCACCTGTGCGTAGAGGTTGTCGCTCCTGAGACGCCTGTCTGCCAGCATCTCATTAATGCTTCTCTTTACCTGGTGCTCTAAGCCTACAAGAGAAACCAGACTGTAGCCGGCTCAGCGAGTCCTGCCGCGGGCCACCTTGGGCCTGGGCGGAATAACCTGGGCCACAAGCTTCTTCCACCCCAGCCCCAGGGTCTGAAGCTAGGACAGAGAAAACCAGGAACTGGAAACCCTGATGGGGCTAAGGTTTGGCATTATAGGGGACTGGAATGCAAAAGCAGGAAGTCAAGAAACACCTGGGGTAACAGGCAAATTTGGCCTTGGGCTACGGAATGAAGCAGGGCAAAGGCTAATAGCGTTTTGCCAAGAGAACACACTGGTCATAGCAAACACCCTCTTCCAACAACACAAGAGAAGACTCTACACAGGGACATCACCAGATGGTCAACACCAAAATCAGATTGACTATATTCTTTGCAGCCAAAGAAGGAGAAGCTCTATACAGTCAACAAAAACAAGACCAGGAGCTGACTGTGGCTCAGATTATGAACTCCTTATTGCCAAATTCAGACTTAAATTGAAGAAAGTAGAGAAAACTGCTAGACCATTCGGGTATGACCTAAATCAAATCCCTTATGACTATACAGTGGAAGTGAGAAATAGATTTAAGGGATTAGATCTGATAGGTAGAGTGTGCGATGAACTATGGACGGGGGTTTGTGACACTGTACAGGAGACAGGGATCAAGACCATCCCCACGGAAAAGAAATGCAAAATGGCAAAATGGCTGTCTGAGAAATGTCTACAAATAGCTGAGAAAAGAAGAGAAGCAAAAGGCAAAGGAGAAAAGGAAAGATATACCCATTTGAATGCAGAGTTCCAAAGAATAGCAAGGAGAGATAAGAAAGCCTTCCTCAGTGATCAATGCAAAGAAATAGAGGAAAAGAACAGAATGGGAAAGACTAGAGATCTCTTCAAGAAAATTAGAGATACCGAGGGAACATTTCATGCAAAGATGGGCTCGATAAAGGACAGAAATGGTATGGACCTAACAGAAGCAGAAGATATTAAGAAGAGGTGCCAAGAATACACAGAAGAACTGTATAAAAAGGTCTTCATGACCCAGATAATCACGATGGTGTGATCACTCACCTAGAGCCAGACAGCCTGGAATGTGAAGTCAAGTGGGCCTTAGAAAGCATCACTGCAAACAAAGCTAGTGGAGGTGATGGAATTCCAGTTGAGCTGTTTCAAATCCTGAAAGATGACGCTATGAAAGTGCTGCACTCAACATGCCAGCAAATTTGGGAAACTCAGCAGTGGCCACAGGACTGGAAAAGGTCAGTTTTCATTCCAATCCCAAAGAAAGGCAATGCCAAAGAACACTCAAACTACCGCACAATTGCACTCATCACACATGCTAGTAAAGTAATGCTCAAAATTCTCCAAGCCAGGCTTCAGCAATGCGTGAACTATGAACTCCCTGATGTGCAAGCTGGTTTTAGAAAAGGCAGAGGAACCAGAGAGCAAATTGCCAACATCCGCTGGATCATCAAAAAAGCAAGAGAGTTCTAGAAAAACACCTATTTCTGCTTTATTGACTGTGCCAAAGCCNAAGCCACAAGAATTATTAAAAAACCTGTCAGCAACCTCACATAGACTATATATGTTGTTTGCTTTAAAAAATAGGTTGTTTTTTTTTTTTTGAAGAGAAATAGCTTTAGAGATAAAAATTAAAAGGGAAATAGAGGGCTTATCAATTTTAAATATTTAGAAAAAAAAGAGAAAAAAGGGGGAGAAAAAAAGGGGGAAAGAAAAAACAGGGGGTGTAATGGTTGTAAAAATAATAAGATTATATCTGGCCCTTTCTTTGGAGTTGTAGGCCCTGTGGGGTCACTTTCAAGGCGGTTGGTTACCTCTGTTTAACTTCTGTTTGCTGGTCTCTTCCGTGTCAGATTTCCATCCTGGCATGGGGCAGGGGGTTGGGGCGGCGGTCGGTGGTGGACCTTTTTTTTTTTTTTTTGGCTCACTGTTCAACCTCGCTGTGGGGAGGGAGGGATGATGCACACCGATAACACTGTCGTGTGTACGTGGTGCCTCAGCCCTGTTGGGTCTGTCCCTGCTTGCAGCGCCCAGGCTGCTCGCGGTGGTGGGCAGGGGCGCACAGGCCGCTCACAGCAGCGGGTGGCAGCGCGCTGCAGGCACATAAGCCATGCCGCTCGGGCTCCACGCTGCTCCGCCAGGAACCGTCTAAGGCCGGCCCTCGGCTGCGTTCCCCTCCCCAGTCTAATCTGCTCGGGTTCGGCGCTCAGCCATCTCCCAGTGGCGCAGATTGGGCTGGGGTTGCACCTCGTGCCCTTCCCAAGTCCAAGTTTCCCAGGTGCCCAGTGAATGCAGTCTCTGCGACCCGTCATGTTTCTTGCCCCTGCTGCTCAGTCTTCTGGGTGTGCCGCTGACCAGCACCCCCAGAAGTTTTAGTAAAGAAGCCTGCTTGCCGTTTGGCAGGGAAAGTCTCTCCGGGGCTGCGATTGTCCCTTTCCAGCCCTTATGGCTCTGGCTGTCTGTACCTGGCGGGGGATGGTCTTCAGCCAGCTACTTCCGTTCTGTCCTTTGTTCTGTGCGTGGTCCTGGCGGTGTCCTATGTTCGAGCTTTTCATGTGGTTAGCTATCCCCCAGTCTGGTTTACTAGCCCAAGTTAGTTCGTTCTGGTTACTTGCCGGGTGTTCCAACCCGATTCTTACAAAGCCGTGCAGCCTGCGCCTCCTGCGCATCCCTGCCCTGCCCCCACTTGCTAGTGGCGGGTGCAGGTTTCTGTGCTGCTTTTCCGCTGGGGAAGTCACTGTTGGGCTTGTAATCTGTTGGTTTTAATTATTCATTTATGTATCGTTCCTGTTATGATGCCCTCTGTGCTTCCAGGGCTCGCCACAGACTTGGCAGGGAGAGTGTTTCCTGGTGTTTGGAAACCTCTCTTCTTAAAGTTCCTTTCCCGGGACGGACTTCCCTACCCGGGACGGAGCTCCCTCCCCACCTCCTTTGTCTCTTTTTTCGTCTTTTATATTTTTTCCCTACCTGTTTTTGAAGGCAATGATCTGCTTTTCTGGGTGCTTGATGTCTTCTGCCAGTATTCAGAAGTTGTTTTGTGGAGTTCACTCGGCGTTGAAATGGTTTTTTGAGGAATTTGTGAGGGAGAAAGTAATCTCCTCGTCCTATTCCTCCGCCATCTTCTCCCCCTCCGTAAGCGTCTTTTTAATTTCATGGCTGCAGTCACCATCTGCAGTGATTTGGAGCCCCCCAAAATCAAAGTCTGACACTGTTTCCACTGTTTCCCCATCTATTTCCCATGAAGTGATGGGACCAGATGCCATGATCTTAGTTTTTGGGATGTTGAGCTTTAAGCCAACCTTTTCACTCTCCTCTTTTACTTTCATCAAGAGGCCTTTTAGCTCCTCTTCACTTTCTGCCATAAGGGTGGTGTCATCTGTATATCTGAGGTTATTGATATTTCTCCTGGCAATCTTGATTCCAGCTTGTGTTTCTTCCAGCCCACGTTTCTCATGATGTACTCTGCATAAAAGTTAAATAAGCAGGATGACAATATACAGCCTTGATATACTCCTTTTCCTATTTGGAACCAGTCTGTTGTTCCATGTCCAGTTCTAACTGTTGCTTCCTTACCTGCATATAGATTTCTCAAGAGGAAGGTCAGGTGGTCTGGTATTCCCATCTCTTTCAAAATTTTCCACACTTTAATGTGATCCAAACAGTCAAAGGCTTTGGCATAGTCAATAAAGCAGAATCCATGTTTTTCTAGAACTCTCTTGCTTTTTTGATGATCCAGCAAATGTTGGCAATTTGATCTCTGGTTCCTCTGCCTTTTCTAAACCCAGCTTAAACATCTGGAATTTCACGGTTCACGTATTGCTGAAGCTTGGCTTGGAGAATTTTGAGCATTACTTCACTAGCATGTGAGGTAAGTGCAATTGTGCGGTAGTCTGAGCATTCTTTGGCATTGCCTTTCTTTGGGATGGGAATGAGAACTGACTTTTTCCAGCCCTGTGGCCACTGCTGAGTTTTCCAAATTTGCTGGCATATTTAGTGCAACACTTTCACAGCATCATCTTTCAGGATTTGAAACAGCTCAACTGGAATTCCATCACCTCCACTAGCTTTGTTCATAGTGATGCTTTCTAAGGCCCACTTGACTTCACATTCAAGGATGTCTGGCTCTAGAGAAGTGATCACATCATCATGATTATCTGGGTCATTAAGATCTTTTTTGTACAGTTCCTCTGTGTATTCTTGCCACCTCTTCTAATATCTTCTGCTTCTGTTAGGTCCATACAATTTCTGTCCTTTATCGAGCCCATCTTTGCATGAAATGTACCCTTGGTATCTGTAATTTGCTTGAAGAGATCTCTAGTCTTTCCCATTCTGTTGTTTTCCTCTATTTCTTTGCAATGATCACTGAGGAAGGCTTTCTTATCTCTCCTTGCTATTCTTTGGAACTCTGCATTCAGATGCTTATATCTTTTCTTTTATCCTTTGCTTTTCACTGCTCTTCTTTTCACAGCTATTTGTAAGGCCTCCTCAGACAGACTTTTTTTTTTTTTTTTTTTTNTTGCATTTCTTTTCCATAGGGATGGTCTTGATCCCTGTCTCCTTTTCAATGTCATGAACCTCCATCCATAGTTCATCAGGCACTCTGTCTATCAGATCTAGGCCCTTAAATCTACTTCTAACTTCCACTGTATAATCATAAGGGATTTGATTTAGGTCATGCCTGAATGGTCTAGTGGTTTCTCCACTTTCTTCAATTTAAGTCTGAATTTGCCAATAAGGAGTTCATGATCTGAGCCATAGTCAGCTCCTAGTCTTGTTTTAGCTGACTGTAAGGAGCTTCTCCATCAGAATATAATCAGTCTGATTTTGGTGTCGACCATCTGGTGATGTCCATGTGTAGAGTCTTCTCTTGTATTGTTGGAAGAGGGTGTTTGCTATGACCAATGAGTTCTCTTGGCAAAACTCTATTAGTCTTTGCCCTGCTTCATTCCGTACTCTGAGGCCAAATTTGCCTGTTACTCCAGGTATTTCTTGACTTCCTACTTTTGCATTCCAGTACCCTATAATGAAAAGTACATCTTTTGGGGTGTTCTAAAAGGTCTTGTAGGTCTTCATAGAACTGTTCAACTTCAGCTTCTTCAGCTTTACTGGTTGGGGCATAGGTTTGGATCACCATGATATTGAATGTTTTGCCTTGGAAAAGAACAGAGATCATTCAGTCGTTTTTGAGATTGCATCCAAGTACTGCATTTTGGACTCTTTTGTTGACCATGATGGCTACTCCGTTTCTTCTAAGGGATTCCTGCCCACAGTAGTAGATATAATGGTCATCTGAGTTAAGTGGACACATTCCATTCTATTTTAGTTTGCTGATTCCTAGAATGTCAACGTTAACTCTTGCCATCTCCTGTTTGACCACTCCCAATTTGCCTTGATTCATGCACCTAACATTCCAGGTTCTTATGCAATATTGCTCTTTACAGCATCAGACCTTGCTTCTATCACCAGTCCCATCCACAGCTAGGTATTGTTTTTGCTTTGGCTCCATCCCTTCATACTTTCTGGAGTTATTTCTCCAGTGATCTGCAGTAGCATATTGGATACCTACCGACCTGGGGAGTTCTTCTTTCAGTATCCTATCTTTTTGCATTTTCATACTGTTCATGGGGTTCTCAAGGCAAGAATACTGAAGTGGTTTGACATTCCCTTCTCCAGTAGACCACAATCTGTCAGACTTCTCCACCATGACCAGTCTATCTTGGGCCGCCCCACTGGGCATGGCTTAGTTTCACTGAGTTAGACAAGGCTGTGGTACATGTGATCAGAACGGCTAGTTTTCTGTGATTATGGTTTCAGTGCATCTGCCCTCTGATGCCCTCTCCCAACACCTACCATCTTACTTGGGCTTTTCTTACCTTGGATGAGGGGTATCTCCTTAGGGCCGCCCCTCCTAACCTTGAATTTAGGGTTGCTCCTCTAGGCCACTGCCCTTTACTATAATACATGTAGTAAGTGGAAATATGGTTTAGAGCACACATCTATATCTTATGAGTATTTTACTCCAAAGATTGTAACAACTATAGACAATTCCACTTTTCCTCTTTTTTTTTTTTTTTTTTTTTTTTTTTGGCTACATCTTGTGGGATCTTAGTTCTCAGACCAGAGGTCAAACTTAGACCAAGCGCAGTGAAAGCTCTGTCATAACCACTGGACTACCAGGGAATGCCCCACTGTGCTTTTAAAATTAAAACGTAAGACAGGGTCCAATGAATTCAGATGGAAATGTGAAGATGTAGATGATTTTACTGGAAAATCTGACAATAAACTCATATCTAAAACTGGGTTAACAGAAGTTAAATGGTAAAAGACTATAACACTATAATGAGAAGCAAACAAACAAAAGAAGTTTTATTTGTGTCTTAAATTTTATCACTAAAGTTTATAATATTTTAGTCTCATGAATTGTTTAGATTAAAGATAACACATTGAAACAGCTATCTTGGTGAAACAAAAATAAATGTAAAGGGAAATTGCTAAAATTTATATTTTTTCTCAATTTGGATATCACTGAAATGTTGGAATAAGAAACAATTCTCAAGCCAGAATAAACACTAGAGGTATCTGAGCTGAAAAAATAGCTTAATTAATTAATTAAGTCTTTTTCTCCCTTCTGTCCCAGGATGGGAATCACTGGGCACTGGTACAATTCTGTTATCACATTGATAAGGTCGGCATGGTTGTTGCAGAATTAGTCATATCAAACTTATGTTTCTCAACATGAGGAGAGCTTTTACAGATGGAAATCTCTGGACTCCTAAATAAGCTCTGGAAGGGAGAATGCTGATAAAGTCTAGACATTTGCATTTTTAAACACTCACAAGTATTTATAGATATGGGTACTGTAGAAAAATATATGAATTCTATTTTTTTCTTTTGCTTTTACATTTATCTCTAAGTCTGACCCTTTTCTTAATAGTAGTTTTATTTTCATCTCATTCAATACTAATGCAAAGAAATGCTGTATCTTTCCTATGCTGTTATTGTTTAGTCACTAGTCCAACTATTTTGTGACCCCATGGACTGTAGCCTACCAGGCTCCTCTGTTCATGGATTTCCCAGGCAAGAATACTGGAGGGGGTTGCCATTTCCTTGTCCAGGAGATCTTCCTGACCGAGAGATTAAAGCCTCCTCTCATGTCCTGCATTGGCAGCCAGTTTCTTTACCACTGAGCCACCAAGGAAGTCCATCTTTCTTATACATTTTTGTATTTTCCCAGCCAAGATTCAGTTTCTTTCAGTTTGTCTCTCTCTCCCTCCTCCAAGGTCTGTGACCATTCACAACTGTTTTCTATAACTAGGTACATTAACCTCTCTCTAGCCTGAAATGGTTTAAATCAGTGATTTCAGTTGTTGTTACACTTCAACATGCATCAATATAGAAGGCTTATTGAAGTTCAGCTTGATTGGCCCCTCACCCAGAACTTCTGACTTAGCAGCTTTGAGATGGTAACTGAGAGTTTGCATTTCTAACAAGCTCAGAAGTGATGCTAAAGCTACTAGTCCCAGGATCACACATCCAGAGCTTTTGAATATTAGAGTATCTCCCCAGGAGAGGAGGAAAACAACTTTAAACAACCTTCTTGTTAACTGAATTTTTAGATTCCTTTTGTTGTTGTTCAGTTGCTCAGTGATGTCCTACTCTTTGGGATCCCATGGACTGCAGCAAGCCAGGCTTTCCTGTCCTTCACCATCTCCTGGAGCTTTCTCAAACTCACGTCTATTAAGTCAGTGATGCCATCTGGCCATCTCGTCATCTATTTTCTGCTTTTCTTCCTGCCCTCAATCTTTCCCAGAATCAGGGTCTTTTCCAATGAGTTGGCGCTTCGCATCAGGTGGCCAAAGTACTGAAACTTCAGTTTCAGTGTCAATCCTTCTAATGAATATTCAGGATTGACTTCTTTTAGAATTGACTGGCTTGATCTCCTTGCTGTCCAAGGGACTCTCAGGAGTCTTCTCCAACACCACAGTTCAAAAGCATCAATTCTTTGGCACTCAGTTTTCTTTATGGGCCAACTCTCACATCCATACATGAACACTGGAAAAACCATAGCTTTGCCTAGATGGACCTTTGTTGGCAAAGTAATATCTCTGCTTCCTAATATACTGTCTATGTTGGTCATAGCTTTTCTTCTAAGGAGCAAGCATCTTTTAATTTCATGGTTACAGTCACCATATGTAGTGATTTTGGAGCCCAAGAAGATAAAGTCTTCTCACTATTTCTGTTGTTTCCCCATCTATTTGCCATGAAGTGATGGAACCAGATGCCATGATCTTCATTTTGAACATTGCGTTTTTAAGCCAGCTTTTTCACTCTCCTCTTTAACTTTCATCAAGAGGCTCTCTAGTTCTTTGCTTTCTGCCATAAATGTGGTGTCATCTGCATATCTGAGGTTATTGATTTTTCTCCTGACAGTCTTAAATCCAGCTTGTGCTTCATCCAGTGTAGCATTTCTCATGATGTACTTACTCTGCATATAAGTTAAATAAGCAGGTGATAACATACAGCCTTGTCATACTCTTTTCCCAATTTGGAACCAGTCTGTTGTTCCATGTCTGGTTCTAAATGTTGCTTCTCGACCTGCAAACAGGTTTCACAGGAGGCAGGTAAGGTGGTCCGGTATTCCCATCTCTTTAAGAATTTTCCAGTTTGCTGTGATCCATACAGCCAAAGATTCCTTTAGGTATTGCTTTAACTTTAAAATGATATGAAGGATTAAATTTGTAATATAAAGAAGTTATGATTAATCAAACAAAAATTATTGACTTAAATTTAAGTTTGTTTTATCAGTGTAACCATGGGCTAAGCAGGGGTCTTGGAATACAGAATCCGACTGCCAGTGCAGGAGCTGTGGGTTTGATCCATGGGTCAAGGGAAGATCCTCTAGACAAGGAAATGACAACACACTCCAGTATTCTTGCCCTGGAAAGTCCCATGGACAAAAGAGTCTGACGGGCTACAGTCTATGTGGTTACAAAGAGTCAGACAGGACTGAACAACTAAGTATGCACACACACACGCCAATGTGACAATAAGCCAAAATACATTTTTTTCATATATTTAGTGAGTAGACTCAATTAGTTATATCTGGTAAGAGTAATGTTTATTTAATTTTTTAAATATATGAAACAATATCTGTAACATCATAAAAATATTTTTAGTAAAATTTTATCAGATATAAGTATTGCCACTCCTGCTTTCTTTTGGTCTCTACTTGCATGGAATATCTTTTTCCAGCCCTTTACTTTCAGTCTGTTTGTGTCCCTTGTTTTGAGGTGGGTCTCTTGTAAGCAGCATATAGAGGGGTCTTATTTTTGTATCCATTCAACCANAGGGAGGCTTGTGTTGGGGTTCTGGTGAGTGGAGCTGGGTTTCTTCTCTCTGGAGTGCACTGGAGAGACCAGTAATGGGCTATGAGATGTCAATGGTTTTGGGGTAATTTTGTGTTGCCTGTTTATAGAAGCTCAGGGGTGTGTTCCTGTGTTGCTGGAGAGTTTGCATGGTATGTCTTGCTCTGAAGCTTGTTTGCCCTTGGGTGGGGCTTGGTTTTAGAGTAGGTATGGAGGTGTTTGATGAGCTCCTATTCGTAAAATTTTCTTTAAAATTGTAAACTTCAGACACAGGAGCTTAAGATCATAAAACTTCAAAATAAATCATTTATGCAATATGTATGTAAGCTTTCTTTAAACATGTTTGTTAAGATTGACTGATATTATATCAGAAATGTATTTTTAAAATAAAGCATATAGATTCTTGTGGTTGGGCATATTTCAGTGCATTGAGAGACTTGGAATTTTGAAAGTGAAATCACCTTAGTTATCAATTAGTCCATGAAGCCTGAATTGAAAACCAAATTACAGGGTTTTGGTCTTGATATTTTAGCCTATTTACTACTTATCCTAGGGTAATGTTTCACCATTTTCAAACTCATTTTACTTCTTTGTAAAAATTGTATTTCTGTAAATGGATGAAAAACTAGATAAATAAAATATAGTGTGCATATATAATGGAATATTATTCAGCCTAAAAAGTGAAGAAAATCTTATTACATGCTACAGAATAGAGAATATGAAATGCAAAAGAAATTAGTGTTTGATTCCACTTATATGAATTATTTAAAGTAGCCAAATTTATAGAAACAGAAAATGGATGGTAGCTATCAGGGTCTGTGATGAGGGGAATTGTTATTTATTAAATGCAAAATTTCAGATTTGCAAAGATAAAAAAGTTCTGGAGACGTTTCACACCAATGTGAAAACATTTAACAATACTTAACATAGCTACAGATAGTTAAGATGATACTTAAATATAGTTAGAACAAAAGTTTTTTCCCAACCAGTGTGTCGAAGAACTAGGGATACGACTCCTTGGTCAGGTTAATGACCTTTCTGTTAAATCTTGGGAGATTCAACAATTTCAGCATAAATCAGTGCTCCGTTAGAGTTGTGTTTTTTTAATATTTAATCTATTTTTGTGTTAATAATTCTGAATAATTAGATATTTTGCAGAATCTTTACTGACACAACCACAATACTCTATTCTATACATTAATATATAGTATAGTTACTCAAAACATTGTTTTAAAATATTTATATAACTATGATACCAGGTGAACAGTACAGGTGCACTGTAAAGTTTATGCTCACCTGTTTAGCTCATTGGGCGTCCCTGGTGGCTCAGCTGGTAAAGAATCCACCTGCAATGCGGGAGACCTGGATTAAATCCCTAGGTTGGGAAGATCCCCTGGAGAAGGAAATAGCAATCCACTCCAGTGTTCATGACCACAGGAAAAAAACATAGTCTTGACTAGACGGACCTTAGTCGGCAAAGTAATGTCTCTGCTTTTGAATATGCTATCTAGGTTGGTCATAACTTTTCTTCCAAGGAGTAAGCGTCTTTTAATTTCATGGCTGCAGTCACCATCTGCAGTGATTTTGGAGCCCCCAAAAATAAAGTCTGACACTGTTTCTACTGTTTCCTCATCTATTTCCCATGAAGTGATGGGACCAGATGCCATGATCTTTGTTTTCTGAATGTTGAGCTTTAAGCCAACTTTTTCGCTCTCCTCTTTCACTTTCATCAAGAGGCTTTTTAGCTCCTCTTCACTTTCTGCCATAAGGGTGGTGTCATCTGCATATTTGAGGTGATTAATATTTCTCCTGGCAATCTTGATTCCAGCTTGTGTTTCTTCCAGTCCAGCGTTTCTCATGATGTACTCTGCATAGAAGTTAAATAAGCAGGGTGACAATATACAGCCTTGACCCACTCCTTTTCCTATTTAGAACCAGTCTGTTGTTCCATGTCCAGTTCTAACTGTTGCTTCCTGACCTGCATACAGATTTCTCAAGAGGAAGGTCAGGTGGTCTGGTATTCCCATCTCTTTGAGAATTTTCCACAGTTTAATGTGATCCGCACAGTCAAAGGCTTTGACATAGTCAAAAAGCAGAAATAAATGTTTTTCTGGAACTCTCTTGCTTTTTCCATGATCCAGTGGATGTTGTCAATTTGATCTCTGGTTCCTCTGCCTTTTCTAAAACTAGCTTGAACTTTCCTGTGGTCATGTATGGATGTGAGAGTTGGACTGTGAAGAAGGCTGAGCGCCGAAGAATTGATGCATTTGAACTGTGGTGTTGGAGAAGACTCGTGAGAGTCCCTTGGACTACAAGGAGATCCAACCAGTCCATTCTGAAGAAGATCAATCCTGGGATTTCTTTGGAAGGAATGACGCTAAAGCTGAAGCTCCAGTACTTTGGACACCTGATGCAAAGAGTTGACTCATTGGAAAAGACTCTGGTGCTGGGAGAGATTGGAGGCAGGAGGAGAAGGGGACGACCCAGGATGAGATGGCTGGATGGCGTCACGGACTCGATGGACGTGGTGTGAGTGAACTCCGGGAGATGGTGATGGACAGGGAGGCCTGGCGTGCTGCGATTCATGGGGTCGCAAAGAGTCGGACACGACTGAGTGACTGAAATGAACTGATCTGAACTGAACCAGTGTTCAGGCCTGGAGAATTCCAGTGACTATATAGTCCATGGGGTGGCAAAGAGTCAGACATTACTGAGCAACTTTCACTTTCATTTTAGCTCATTAGTTATTTACTCCATTGCAGAAAGCATATTAATTAGCAGTGATTCACACAATTAGAGACATAAACGCACCCTTAAAATGTTAGGTGTTTTTCTTATTGACAGAAAACACAAAAACATTATCCTTTGTTTTCTTCAAGTAGACATGAAAAAGCACCATGTCTTCTGGCTGAAAAACAAAAAATAAAACTAAAAAGTTCTGGAGTTATGGTTTTATTCATATTTATGCAGGAGCATAAAATGTGAAGGCAACAAAATGCAGATATAACAAACCAATCCTATCACAATTCATATTGCTTCCTTTCAATTGTGTAGCAACCAGATCCTCCAAAGATTATCTTCGGGATGATATATTTAAATTATTCTAGATGCTACTTTTCTAGCTAAGATCAAAGTTTAATTCATTCTGCCCTATAAACACACAGAGATAGTAGGAAGTCAATACTTCTTATGTTATTCCTTAGGATTTTCACTTTTCATTGCAGCCATCAGAATTTACCTCCAGATCATCATGACAATAAATGGTCTTCCTTCAAGTGTCTAAACAAAAAAATCAAGGAAGCCTACAAAACACATAATTTACTGACATGTGGGCATAAAACTAACTTAGAAAGCTTATGTGTTTTTTATAAAAATAAAACTCAGGCAAATATAATACCTCATGAAGTTATAAATATTAGAGCAGTAATTTTCCTTCAGAGGAATTTGGTAAGATTATTGGTTAGTGGGCTTAACCAAGTGGACCAACTATTCAATGGCAGCACTATATTTAAAACTCATGTCTGTAAGCCTGCAGCCCTCTACAATTTTACTAACATGATGGCACTTTTGGAACAATTTACTTCATTCTCTCCAAATCTCTTGACATATTTGGACAATATTTATCTCCTATATTTTACTGAAAAATGGGTAATTTTGAGATAGGTTAGTGATTCCTTAGAAGTAGTTAAAAATACTAGATTGAGCATGTTTTCCAAAAGGCTTATTTATATTGTGTGCCATCTTCTCTAAGCTAGAATCAAGCACAATGAGAATTATATGAGATAGTCCCTTCATCTTCAAGGAATAAAAATTTTAAATTATGTGATGTCCAAATTTTGTAATCAGGCAGCAAGACCATTCACAAATTTCAGGATAGTTTTATGTATAAATCCTGAAATTTCAAAAACAAAGCAACCAATATATTCATCTACATTAATTTATTTTCTTTCTTTTTACCCAGGGGTGTATCCTCTGAAGTCCCATTAATGCTTACATCAATAAAAATATGGCGGCTTTATGATTTTTTAGATTTTAAAAGTTAGTTCACATGTTTGGAACTAATACTTTTAGAAACTTCTGATTAGTTTCTTGCAACTTATGGAGATTGATATCTTAAGACAAAGTAACACGGTGTCTTAAAGATTTCTCCATTGAGAAGTGATATTTTAAAAACCTGTTATCCTCTCCACTGACCTGAGAAACCGGTTTACAGCACTGCACTCAAGAGTGAGGGTGGATTAATAGATGAGATCTTTTTGTTGTTGTTTCTTTTTGGAATTCAATTTAACTCCTATTTTCTAGACACTGTTATCTGTTTAAGATTATTGGTGCCTTTACATTTTCACTTGACAATATAGTTGTTTGAAAATGAACCTTAATTTGTTGTAAATATCTAATTTAAGGTACATTCAAAATCCAATGTGGGGAAAAGTAGACCCATTAATAATTGCATTTAATCATCTGTTATGAGAATTTAGAGACAGTTTTAACAATTTTGTAAATTTTTCTGAGTTTATCATTTTTAAAAAAAAATGACATATCAGTAGAATATCAGATTAGTTATAATAGAAGAAATCTAGAAGAAACTTATAGTATATGTTTAGAAGACTGTAAAATGCCCTTATATATAATGTATGCATAGTATACATCACTAAAAAACAAAACAAAACAAAACCTTCATTACTACAGTCTTGTGATAAGCAACATTAATTTTTGTTTCACAGATCAAAATGTTTCTAAATAATCTTATTTTTTATGAACAAAGGATAGTATGCTTTATACTGTTTTGTATTCAAGTATGGAGGAGCCTGGTAGGCTGCAGTCCATGGAGTCGCTGAGAGTTGGACAGGACTCAGTGACTTCACTTTCACTTTTCACCTTCATGCATTGGAGAAGGAAATGGCAACCCACTCCAGTGTTCTTGCCTGGAGAATCCCACGGACGGTGGAACCTGGTGGGCTGCCATCTGTGGGGTCGCACAGGGTCGGACATGACTGAAGCAACTTAGCAGCAGCAGCAGCAGTCATGTATGGATATGAAAGTTGGACTGTGAAGAAAGCTGAGCATCAAATAAGTGATGCTTTTGAACTGTGGTGTTGGAGAAGACTCTTGAGAGTCCCTTGGACTGCAAGGAGATCCAACCAGTCCATTCTAAAGGAGATCGGTCCCGGGTGTTCTTTGGAAGGAAAAAGCTGAAACTCCAGTACTTTGGTCACCTCATGAGAAGAAATGACTCATTGGAAAAGACTCATTGGAAAAGAGATTGGGGGCAGGAGGAGAAGGGGACGACACAGGATGAGATGGCTGGATGGCATCACGGACTGGATGGACGTGAGTTTGAGTGAACTCCAGGAGTTGGCAATGGACAGGGAGGCCTGGCGTGCTGCAATTCTTGGGGTCTCAAAGATTCAGACATGACTGAGTGACTGAACTGAACTGAACTGAAGATACTTTTTTTTCCCTTAAAAGTAGTCTGCATAGAAAATATAATAGCAAGAGTGACCCTTACTTAAAATATGAACTTAAGGTGATAACAATATGTCAGTGTGTATCTATTATAGCAAATATACCATTCAGGATGTTGATAATGGGAGAGGCCTTGCAGATGTTGGGGCAGAGAGTATGTGGGAACTCCATACATCTTACTCAGTTTTCCTATGAACCTATAATTGCTCTCAAAAGTAAGGTCTATAGAAACATAAACACACACACACACACACACACACACACACACGGGTGTGTGTGTGCGTGTGTGTGTGTCGTGTGTGTGTGCGTGTGTGTGTGTATATATATACAGAGAGAGAGAAAATGAAAGGTCACACATTGAATAATTATTTAATATTTCATAACAAGTGAGTTTATTTAAACAAATGTATTTTATTTGTGGACATATGTGCATCACTGCAATGTACATACCTATGTCTAAGATAAATTCCCAGACATAGAACTGTTGAGTCAGGATACTGTTCGTTCCAAATATTTTGATTTATATTGCTTCATTTCTTCTATTATGTTTAGTCAGTTCATCTTTCTCAATTTAAGATGTATGCAATATCATGTTTATTTTAATTTACACTGTTATGCCTATTTATGGAATTGAACACAATTTTATACATCTCATCCATTCTTTATCCATTCTTTCAACTAAAATTTCTAGTTCAAATATATGACTGGCAATATACTAAGTCCTATATACAAAGCCACAGACAAAAGCAACACAAACTTCTGTCTTTATGGAACTTACATTGTACAAAGGGAGAAACACTGTTTAAAAACAAACAAACAAAAAAAGGCAAAATATATGTTATGCTGATGGCTGATGAGTACAAAAGACTAAAATGCAGCATTGGGAAGGGAATGCTTGGATATATAGGGCTGTTGAAATTTAATGTAGGATGGTTATGTCAGGGGAGTGTGTAATTTCCTTGGTTCTGTCTCATCACAACAAAAAATTGAAGTGACAGATGTTAAAGCCCTCAGTGTGTCATAGCTCTCGGACAGTGTTACAGCTCCGTGTTACAGCTCAGCTTTATTTAGAAAATAAAGGACGAACGCAGTCTCTGCGACTTGTCACCAGCTAACACCTATCCTACTCAAACTCTTCCAGAAAATTGCAGAGGAAGGTAAACTTCCAAACTCATTCTATGAGGCCACCAGCACCCTAATACCAAAACCTGACAAAGATGCTACAAAAAAAGAAAACTACAGGCCAATATCACTGATGAAAATAGATGCAAAAATCCTCAACAAAATTCTAGCAATCAGAATCCAACAGCATATTAAAAAGATCATACACCATGACCAAGTGGGCTTTATCCCAGGGATGCAAGGATTCTTCAATATCCGTAAATCGATCAATGTAATTCACCACATTAACAAATTGAAAAATAAAAGCCATATGATTATCTCAATAGA
>SJYQ01000398.1:204815-242150 GCA_006410935.1 Redunca redunca | reverse complement strand
AGTTAGTCACAGCTTTTTCCTCCTTAAATTCTAACTCAGGAAATTCTCATTGCCTTTTTTTGTTATCTAATCTTTTTTGTCTTGCTTTATTATTGCATCTTTAATTTTGAAACCATAAAGTAGATGGTATCTAAAATAATTTCAGTTTTTCCAAAGTAATTTTTTAAAGATATACTTTTTTCAAATATTTTTTGTATATTTTTTGCCCTTTACTTTTCAGGTTATTTTTGGTATTCATGTTTTATGTTGATTTGTCATTTTGTTATCTTCATTTATCCTGGAATCTTGTTGTCTTTATTTAACTTGGTCTAGTAGTGAAATGAAGTGAAATCACTTAGTCGTGTCTGACTCTTTGCGACCCCATGGACTGTAGCCTGCCAGGCTCCTCTGTCCATGGGATTCTCCAGGCAAGAATACTGGAGTGAGTTGCCATTTCCTTCTCCAGGGGATCGTCCCAACCTAGGGATCGAACCCGGGTCTCCCACATTGAAAGCAGATGCTTTAACCTCTGAGCCACCAGGGAAGCCCACTAAATTATTGTTAATTAATTTCTATTATGTCCAGTATTCATTGATCAGAGTTACCCTCTCTTATCCTCTTATAGTTCCAAAGAGAATTATAAATTCATAATTTAATTTTTATCATTAAAAATTGAATGAACAATACACATAAGGCAAAATTCTTCCTGAACCATCTGTTTCTCCAGGGACTTTGAATATTTCTTCTTAAAATTAATCTATTAATAGGCTGTAAATCTGATAAGTTTAAACAGAAGTTGTTTTTCAAAATTGATGACTGAATTCCAAAAATTAATATATAAAATATTGTTTTTTTATGGTTATTTTATATATGGCTACTTTATGAAAGTGTCTTGTTCCTTTTGTTTGTCTATTTCATAATATATATTCTTATTCTCTATTAATGATACTTTTTCTCAGTGTAGTTATTAATACTTTTATATTTGGTTTTTGTCTTAAGTCTTTGTTAATGAGAAAACAGGTAGACCCCCATCCTTGTTCCATCTTCTGTTTCAGTAATTTATCATTAAATAACACTGTTGGCAATTGGCTTAAGATGATTTATTTAATCATTTTTATCATACAGTTATGATGATGATGATAACAGCTAGCCTTAAAAATAGCTGTGAAAAGAAGAGAAGCAAAAAGCCAAGGAGAAAAGGAAACATATAAGCATCTGAATGCAGAGTTCCAAAGAATAGCAAGAAGAGATAAGAAAGCCTTCTTCAGCGAGCAATGCAAAGAAATAGAGGAAAAGAACAGAATGGGAAAGACTAAAGATCTCTTCAAGAAAATTAGAAATACCAAGGGAAAATTTCATGCAAAGATGGGCTTGATAAAGGACAGAAATGGTATGGACCTAACAGAAGCAGAAGATATTAAGAGATGGCAAGAATATGCAGAAGACCTGTACAAAAAAGATCTTCACGACCCGGATAATCACAATGGTGTGATTATCTTCACTCATCTAGAGCTGGACATCCTGGAATATGAAGTCAAATGGGCCTTAGAAAGCATCACTATGAACAAAGCTAGAAGAGGTGATGGAATTCCAGTAGAGCTATTTCAAATCCTGAAAGATGATGCTGTGAAAGTGCTGCACTCAATAAGCCAGCAAATTGGGAAAACTCAGCAGTGGCCACAGGACTGGAAAAGGTCAGTTTTCATTCCAATCCCTAAGAAAGGTAGTACCAAAGAATGCTCAAACTACCACACAATTGCACTCATCTCACATGCTAATAAAGTAATGCTCAAAATTCTCCAAGACAGGCTTCAGCAATACATGAACCATGAACTTCCTGATGTTCAAGCTGGTTTTAGAAAAGGCAGAGGAACCAGAGATCAAATTGCCAACATCTGCTGGATCATTGAAAAAGCAAGAGAGTTCCAGAAAAACATCTACTTCTGCTTTATTGACCATGCCAAAGACTTTGACTGTGTGGATCACAATAAATTGGAAAATTCTGAAAGAGATGGGAATACCAGCCCACCTAACCTGCCTCTTGAGAAATCTGTATGCAGGCCAGGAAGCAACAGTTAGAACTGGACATGGAACAACAGACTGGTTCCAAATAGGGAAAGGAGTGCATCAAGCCTGTATATTGTCACCCTGCTTATTTAACTTATATGCAGAGTACATCATGAGAAACGCTGGACTGGAAGAAACAGAAGCTGGAATCAAGATTGTTGGGAGAAATATCGATAATCTCAGATATGCAGATGACACCACCCTTATGGCAGAAAGTGAAGAGCAACTAAAAAGCCTCTTGATGAAAGTGAAAGAGGAGAGCGAAAAAGTTGGCTTAAAGCTCAACATTCGGAAAACGAAGATCATGGCATCCAGTCCCATCACTTCATGGGAAATAGAAAGGGACACAGTGGAAACAGTGTCAGACTTTATTTTGGGGGGCTCCAAAATCCTGCAGATGGTGATTGCAGCCATGAAATTAAAAGACGCTTACTCCTTGGAAGAAAAGTTATGACCAACCTAGACAGCATATTCAAAAGCAGAGACATTACTTTGCTGACTAAGGTCCATCTAGGCAAGGCTATGGTTTTTCCAGTAGTCATGTATGGATGTGAGAGTTGGACTGTGAAGAAGGCTGAATGCTGAAGAATTGATGCTTTTGAACAGTGGTGTTGGAGAAGACTCTTGAGAGTCCCTTGGACTGCAAGGAGATCCATCCAGTCCGTTCTGAAGGAGGTCAGCCCTGGGACTTCTTTGGAAGGAATGATGCTGAAGCTGAAACTCCAGTACTTTGGCCACCTCATGCGAAGAGCTGACTCACTGGAAAAGACTTCGATGCTGGGAGGGATTTGGGGCAGGAGGAAAAGGGGACAACAGAGGATGAGATGGCTGGATGGCATCACTGACTCACTGGACGTGAGTCTAGGTGAACTCCGGGAGTTGGTGATGGACAGAGAGGCCTGGCGTGCTGTGATTCATGGGGTCACAAAGAGTCGGTCACGACTGAGCGACTGAACTGAACTGAACTGAACTGAAGTTTTATAGAGAAGTCTAAACAACATGCCATACAACAATATAATTACTTTACATACATTATCTCATTTCATTGCATCTCACATACCTACCAATAGCATAATGCAGAAACTTACACTCTTGAGGACTGATCAGTATTACTTAGCTAGTCATTGGTGAGATGAAACTTAAATTTGGTCTGTATGAATACAAATAGTTCATAATCTCCCTTAAAAAATTACTATGCTATCTTTCTAAAATTTTTAAATGGTCCAAAACTACTTATGAGAGTAGTGAATCAAATATCAAAGCCAGTAGATTTAAGTATAATAAAATGTTAATCCAAGAAACATGTGATAAAGGGTAAATGGATTATTTTTACAAACAGGAGCAAGATAAGTTGAACTGTCTTTTCCTTCACCACTATTTCCTTTTTCCCCTGTTTCCCTGTCTCTCTTAAATTACACTTCCACAAAACAGAGTTATAAACCTTTGGAGTAGATGAAGACTATAACCTTTGAGCTGACTTCATTGCCTTGCTGGTGGGCTGTTGTACATTTGACCAGCACCTGTATTTTGATTACCCGACATGGTCACTTAAAGTTCTGGGTTTGTTTTATTTTGTATGAAAGTTGTTTTAGAGTTCTATTTTTGCAAATATCCCAGACTTAATCTTCTCCTTCATCCTACTGATTTAATGCTTTCCCCACCATGGGACCAAAACTGTACTTTTTTTTATAGCCCACAATACTTCCTGGCTAGAAAACAGGCAAAGAATAAAATTCAACTACATTTACCAGCATCTATTGTGCAATTAAAAGACATGAGCTGGACTTTATATGATTTGTCTAATACACACTGCTGTTGGTACCCATTTGGCTTACTTGTTAAACTAGTTTAACCTGAAAACCTGCATGTGGGAGGCAAAACAATTTCGTCTATAATAGACAGAGCAGTAGACGCAAGCAAGGGAGGCCTAATAACTCCCGCGCCCCGATTCCCGCACAACCCAAGCATTTTATTGGATTTCAGGACAAAAAGACCAGGAAAGCCAGTTTACTTATAAAATCAAAAATTAAACTAAACCAGGAAATGGAGCCAGTGGACCAGGTGAGGTGAGAAATCGTGAATTTAGGAGTCAGAACTACAGTACAAGCACAGCTACACCCATATCAGTTACATGATCTTTCTGAAAATTACTGGATTCTGAATCAAGCATCTTTATGGTGAAATGAGGGCAATTCAACCTTGGGAACAATATTTAGATTAGACAGAAGTGTAACAAGCTACCAAATATCTGACACATAGTTAGAAAACAGTGATTAAGTGCTATCTTTTGTAATTGACAAGGCTATGTACTTGAAATAAAGCTGCAAAGCGTGCACAACATAATGAAATCATCAAACCATACAAGAGTATAAGAAGGGCTGACACTGCAGGGGCAGCAAGGCCAGAGGCAATGGCCAAGGTCCAGCTAACTCAGGGCTCCATGGGATGCACACTGTCCCCACAGCACTATATTGGCTGTGCTCCTCCTGCCCGGGCTATTGCTCAAGCTTTACTTTCCTACTTATTCTCTCTGGAGAAGGAAATGGCAACCCACTCCAGGACTCTTGCCTGGAAAATCCCATGGACGGAGAAGCCCAGTAGGCTACAGTCCATGGGGTCACAAAGAGTCGGACACGACTGAGCGACTTCACTTCACTTCACTTATTGTCTACGGTTCACCTGAAACCGTTCCAAAAAAAGTCCATCTCTGCTTCACTTGTTTCTGTTATTGGTAGTTGCAGATGATGACTAGTATAATAATTGGAGTGATTTCTAAGAACAGATCTTCAGGGACATAGAGAAATCTGGGTTTTGTCTGTGGCAAAGTTGGGGTTAAAAATAACAAAGATTCAATTTAGCATTAAAAGATAGAGATTTGTAATTCCACAGCCTACAGCTGAGAACAAGCTATCTAATCGATCTCTACGGTCACCTGAAATGAAGTGTCCACCGTGAAACAGTCATTAGGGTCTGAGTGGCAATCTCCATAAACAGTAGGAAGGGCACGAGGAAAATAAAGTGATCATTTATTTTACACTTAATAAGAAAGAGAATGACAAGATCAGATTTCTAATTTCTCAGCTCAAGATAAAGATTGCAATTCAAATCCCTCCTAGACCCAAGGTGTCTCCATTGAAAGAAGCTAAGTTTTCTCCAAGAGGTTGTCAGATTACAAAAGGAAATAATTCCCAAAACCCATTAGGTCTCTGACATGAAATTTAAGACATTTATGGAGGAGTTGAACAGTAATAATTGGAAAGGGAGATTAAAGAGACTCAGAGTATTCTGAAATCCAAATCAGTTTATGAAAGATTGTTATGTTTTGAAGATTCAGTAATAACCTTGGCTGATGGAGTTTCCTTGAAAAGAGAAGCCAGTTCTACTAATGTCTCCCACTTTTCACCCCTTTTATCTCTAGCTGGTAATTCCAGATTTCACTAGGACACACATTTTTTTAAAAATTAGAAGTGAGAATTCCTGTGACTCTAAATTAACTATTATATTTTAATAACCTGACAAAATCCCATGAGATATAGCTGAAAATAGGCTTCACTGGTGGCTCAGCAGTAACGATCTGCCTGCAATGCAATGCAGAAGACACAGGTTTGATCCCTGGGTAGGCAGGATCCCCTGGAGAAGGAAAAGGCTACCCACTCTAGTATTCTTGCCTAGGAAATCCCATGAACAGAGGAGCCTGGCGGGCTACCGTCCAGAGAGTCACAGAGTCGGACATGACTGAGGTGACTGAGCACTTAATTGAGGATGAATTATGAGGGTGCTGGACCACAGAAAGACAAATACATTTTTCAGTGTTTTGTTTTACTTTACTTTCCACTTGAACCGGACTAGAACTAAAACTCCACTGGTATAGTAGTTAAAGGCATCGTTATCAGGGACATGAGAGCAACACCAGCCTCTCAACAGCCATCGTTACTGCTCTGCGCCTGTTCCCTTGTAGCGCTGTCTTCTCCCCGCCTTGTTCTCCTGGGTCCTTCCTGAGTCCAGCCTTCCAGTAATTATGTGACCTACCAAACAGACTTCTGGGATGTTTCTTTTGATATAAGTGACCCTGTGTTTGTATCTGACTAGTACAGTAGATATCAATAATATTAAGCTCTAATTCTCAGAATGCTGTCACATAAGTGTATTATGCTATTATGAATAACAGTGATTAAAATCTTAAATATGGCCATCAAGATGCATTTTCAATTTGTTAGTATGTAATTGAACTCTAATAACTAGATTATAAAGTAGATCTTATACAAACATCCAACAAAAGATAAATTATTCTATAGCCATTAGCAACTGCTCACCTCACTTTAGTTATTATGAAATTAAATCCAGGATTTATTGCACCATTAAAAACTTTATTATAATTTTTCAAAGTAATAGGCCAGATTGTTCAGAATCAGTGTTCTGTGATGTCAATAAAAGATATACTTAACACTAGAGAAAGTATTTTAAGTTCCAAATGGTACCCTAAAAATGTGGTTAGTAATATGCTTTATACTTAATTTCCTAGTTATCTATTAAAGCATCCTACAAATACCTACAGTTACCAGAATCATAATCTCAATCTGAAATTATCAATCACAAATGTCAACATGAGAAACTTTAGGTGTTCTGTTACTATTTCCCAACATGTGGGTGTGTGTGAGAAGGGGTTTTCCCCACAACACTGCAACAAGTAGTGCTCTAGACATCAGCTGAGTGCCTGCAATTCAACTCTATCCAACACTATCCAACATGAGATGCGATCAGATCCCACAGGTCCATGATTCGGCCACACAAGACTGCCCCTGACACTCTTTACCCACCAGTCACAATCCCAGGTCATCACAGGTTCTTCTGACCAAGCAGCTCTAAACATCGGAAGTTGCAAAAATCACTCCCAACTCAGGATGCCAGCTTGTTACCTGTAGTTCTGAACTCAGGAAACCCATTTCCTCACGAAACTCCTGGCTTATTATGAAAGTTTCTTTACAGTGTTATTTCTATACAGAGAAGTGGATAAGCTCTATGTGGACACATATCTGCTATTTGAGGATTTTGTTCCATTTAGATCACCACAGAGCATTAAGTAGAGTTCTCTGTGCTACACAGCAGGTTCTAATTAGTTAGCTATTTTATGCATATGTCAATCAAAATCTCCCGGTTCATCCCTCTTTCCCCAGTTCAGTTCAGTTCAGTTGCTCAGTCGTGTCCAACTCTTCACAGTCCTACGGACTGCAGCACACCAGGCTTCCCTATCCATCACCAACTCCCGGACCTTACTTAAAATCACATCCATCGACTTGGTGATGCCATCCAACCATCTCATCTTCTGTTGTCAACTTCTGCCTTCAATCTTTCCCAGCATCAGGGTCTTTACTAATGAATCAATTTTTTGCATCAGGTGGCCCAAGTATTGGACTTTGGGCTTCAGCATCAATCCTTCCAATGAATATTCAGGACTGATCTCCTTTAGGATGGACTGATTAGAACTCCTTGCAGTCCAAGAGACTCTCAAGAGTCTTCACCAACACCACAGTTCAAAAGCATGAATTCTTCAGTGCTCAGCTTTCTTTTGAGTCCAATTCTGACATCCATACACGACTATTGGAAAATCCATAGCCTTGACTAGACGGACCTTTCTGGCAAAGTAATGTCTCTGTTTCTTAATATGCTGTCTAGGTTGGTCATAGCTTTTCTTCCAAGGAGTAAGCATCTTTTAATGGCTGCACGCCCATCTACAGTGATTTTGGAAGCTGTATATTGTCACCCTGCTTATTTAACTTACATGCAGAGTCCATCATGCAAAATGCTGGGCTTGATAAAGCACAAGCTGGAATCAAGATTGCCGGGGGAAATGTCAATAAACTCAGATACACAGATGACACCACCTTTATGGCAAAAAAGTGAAGAAGAACTAAAGAGCCTCTTGTTGAAAGTAAAAGAGGAGAGTGAAAAAGTTGGGTTAAAACTCAACATTCAGAAAACTAAGATCATGGCATCTGGTCCCATCACTTTATGGCAAATAGAAGGGGAAACAGTGGTAACAGTGTCAGACTTTTTTTTTTTTGCTCCAAAATCACTGCAGATGCTGATTGCAGCCATGAAATTAAAAGATGCTTACTCCTTGGAAGAAAAGTTATGACCAACCTAGATAGCATATTCAAAAGCAGAGACAATACTTTGCCAACAAAGATCCATCAAGTCAAGGCTACGGTTTTTCCAGTGGTCATGTATGGATGTGAGAGTTGGACTGTGAGGAAAGCTGAGTGCCGAAGAATTGATGCTTTTGAACTGTGGTATTAGAGAAGACTCTTGAGAGCCCCTTGGACTGCAAGGAGATCCAACCAGTCCATTCTAAAGGAGACCAGACCTGGGTTTTCTTTGGAAGGAATGATGCTAAAGCTGAAACTCCAGTACTTTGGCCACCTCATGCGAAGAGTTGACTCATTGGAAAAGACTCTGATGCTGGAAGGGATTGGGAGTAGGAGGAGAAGAGGAAGACAGAGGATGAAATGGCTGGATGGTATCACTGACTCAATGGACCTGAGTTTGGGTGAACTTCGGGAGTTGGTGATGGACAGGCAGGCCTGGTATGCTGCAATTCATGGTGTCGGAAAGAGGCAGACACGACTGAGCAACTGAACTGAACTGAACTGAATTTGGAACCAGTCTGTTGTTTCATGTCCAGTTCTAAATGTTGCCTCCTGACCTACATATTGATTTCCCAGTAGGCAGGTCAGGTGGTCTGGTATTTCCATCTCTTTAAGAATTGTCCACCAATTGTTGTAATCCACATAGCCAAAAACTTTGGCATAGTCAATAAAGCAAAAGTAGATGTTTTTCTGGAATTAATCCAACAGATGTTGGAAATTTGATCTCTGGTTCCTCTGCCTTTTCTAAATCCAGCTTGAACATCTGGAAGTTCATGGTTCATGTACTGTTGAAGCCTGGCTTAGAGAATTTTAAGCATTACTTTGCTAGATGAGTGCAATTGTGCAGTAGTTTGAGCATTTTTTGGCATTGACTTTCTTTAAGATTGGAATGAAAACTGACCTTTTCCAGTCCTGTTATCACTGCTGAGTTTTCCAAATTTGCTGGCATATTGAGTGCAGCAGTTTCACAGCATCTTCTTTTAGGATTTGAAATAGCTCAACTGGAATTCTATCATCTCCGCTAGCTTTGTTTGCAATGATGCTTCCTAAGGCCCACTTGACTTTACATGCCAGGATGTCTGGCTCTAGGTGTGTGATCTCACCATCGTTGTTAAGTCATGGAGATGTTTCTGTATATTTCTTCTGTGTATTCTTGCCACCTCTTCTTAATACATTCTGCTTCTGTTAGGTCCATACAATTTCTGTCCTTTATCGAGCCCATATTTGCATGAAATGTTCCCTTGGTATCTCTAATTTTCTTGAAGAGACCTCCAGTCTTGCCCATTTTATTGTTTTCCTCTTTTTTTTTTTTTTTTTTTTTGCACTGATCCCTGAGGAAGGCTCTCTTATCTCTCGTTGCTATTCTTTGGAACTCTGCATTCAAATGGATATATCTTTCTTTTCCTCCTTTCCCTTTTGCTTCTCTTCTTTTCTCAGCTTTTAGTAAGGCCTCCTCAGACAACCATTTTGCCTTTTTGCATTTCTTTTTCTTACGGATGGTCTTAATCACTGCCTCCTGTACAATGTCATGAACCTCTGTCCATAGTTCTTCAGGTACTCTGTTCGTCAGATCTAATCCCTTGAATTTGTCCTTTCCACTGTATAATCCTAAGGAATTTGATTTAGTTCATACCTGAATGGTCTAGTGGTTTTCCCTGCTTTCTTCAATTTAAGTCTGAATTTGAAAATAAGGAGTTCATGATCCGAGCCACAGTTAGCTCCTGGTCTTGTTTTTGCTGACTGTGTGGAGCTTCTCCATCTATGGTTGCAAGGAATATAATCAATCTTATTTCGGTGTCAACCATCTGGTGATGTCTATGTGTAGAGTCTTCTTTTGTTTTGTTGAAAGAGGGTGTTGCTATGATCAGTGTGTTCTCTTGGTAAAACTCCATTTGCCCCACCAGCTACCAAACTTGCTAACTATGTGGTCTTTTAAAAATATTTTCCTTTCCAAGCCCCAATATGCTAACAGGCAAACTAAAGTTAATGTTATTTCCTCTGAGGGCTTCACAAATATACAACTAGATGATGTATTTAAAAAAAAATGATTTAGGGAAACCCATAGAGGGTACTCAACATATGCTAATTATATTATATTTTGAAACTATTGCATATATTATTCTATCATATGAGTTGCATATGAAAGTGTTAGTCACTCAGCCATGTCCAACTCTTCCATCCCAGGGACTGTAGCCCACCAGCCTCTTCTTCAGGCATGCTAGCATGCCTGCTAGCATTATTCAATAATAATATATACAGATAATGAAATTAACACTTATAATTAATTAGGCTAATGGGCTGATTTTTTCATGCTTATATTCTGTATATTTCAATTAATTGACCTCTAGTTAACTGATTTACTATATTAACTGACACATCATTGCCCGTGTATAGTATACCAGCTTAACTAGGGTAAAACAAAAGCTCATAGTTAACACTCTCAAGTGCTTTTGTATTTTCTGACAGTTAAATTTGCATGCCTATCAAGAGTCATTAGTTTTTCTTTCTATATCTATTTACACANAATGAAATATAACTTTAAAAAGAATGCTCTTATAAAACTTAAATGAATATCTTTGATAATTCTGAATAAATGTAGTTGCCAAAAACTTATGCTGTAAAATTTGATGTGAGTAAGACAACCAAAAGCTATTGGGGGAAAAAAACAAACACAAGATTTAAAAGAATTATATGTTTAAATTGATTCTCAAATATTCTCAATTCTCTTCATTTTAAATGAATAAATACCTGAAATTTTACACAATGTATCGTGGTTTATGTAAAAGAGAAATCATAAAGCTTTTTTTTACTTTCACTCTAAGAAAGAGATTTGGACTTAATAAAAATTAATGTTCAGTTGTATACTTTTATTTTAAACTAAATAATTTAAGCATATATTGCATTTTATGAGTCCCCATGCAACTAACTTTTCCAAATACAAAACAAACTCCCCGCCTTGATTATGTGTGATAGGGGAGCCTCCCAGACTGTCAATGTAATAATCTGGCAATAATACATAAGACCTCCCAGCCTCAGTTAGAAGATATGTTGATCTGCGTAATTGCATACATTAGAGTTTGACCAAATTTTTATATAATGTAGTGAAAATTCCATAAGCTTTAAACTTCTATAGACTTGACTCTAACCCTTAAAGCTTTTCAAGGTTAAAAACACTTCATGTACTTTTCTAAGAATTTGTCCATTTCTTTCACGTTGTCCATTTTATTGGCATATAATTGCTGATAGCAGTCTCTTATGATCCTTTGTATTTCTGTGTTGTCTGTTGTGATCTTTCCATTTTCATTTCTAATTTTATTGATTTGATTTTTCTCCCTTTGTTTCTGGATGAGTCTGGCTAATGGTTTGTCAATTTTATTTATCCTTTAAAAGAACCAGCTTTTGGCTTTGTTGATTTTTGCTATGGTCTCTTTTGTTTCTTTTGCATTTATTTCTGCCCTAATTTTTAAGATTTCTTTCCTTCTACTAACCCTGGGGTTCTCCATTTCTTCCTTTTCTAGTTGCTTTAGGTGTAGAGGTAGGTTATTTATTTGACTTTTTTCTTGTTTCTTGAGGTATGCCTGTATTGCTATGAACTTTCCTCTTAGCACTGCTTTTATAGTGTCCCACAGGTTGTGGGTTGTTGTGTTTTCATTTTCATTTGTTTCTATGCATATTTTAATTTCTTTTTTGATTTCTTCTGTTATTTGTTGGTTATTCAGCAGCGTGTTGTTCAGCCTCCATATGTTGGAATTTTTAGTAGTTTTTCTCCTGTAATTGAGATCTAATCTTACTGTATTGTGGTCAGAAAAGATGCTTGGAATGATTTCAGTTTTTTTGAATTTATCAAGGTTATATTTATGGCCCAGGATGTGATCTATCCTGGAGAAGGTTCCGTGAGCACTTGAGAAAAAGGTGAAATTCATTGTTTGGGGGTGAAATATCCTATAGATATCAATTAGGTCTAACTGGTCTATCGTATCATTTAAAGTTTGTGTCTCTGTTAATTTTCTGTTTTGTTGATCTGTCCACAGTTGTGAGTGGGGTGTTAAAGTCTCCCACTATTATTGTGTTATTGTTAATTTCCCCTTTCATACTTGTTATTTATCCCACATATTGTGGTGCTCCTAAGTTGGGTGCATATATAATTATAATTGTTATAGCTTCTTCTTGGATTGATCCTTTGATCATTATGTAGTGTCCTTCTTTGTCTCTTTTCACAGCCTTTGTTTTAAAGTCTATTTTATCAGATATGAGTATTGCCACTCCTGCTTTCTTTTGGTCTCTATTTGTGTGGAATATCTTTTTCCAGCCCTACACTTTCAGTCTGTATGTGTCCCTTGTTTTGAGGTGGGTCTCTCGTAGGCAGCATATATAGGGGTCTTGTTTTTGTATCCATTCAACCAGTCTTTGTCTTTTGGTTGGGGCATTCAACCCATTTACATTTAAGGTAATTATTTATAAGTATGATCCTGTTGCCATTTACTTTATTGTTTGGGGTTCTGATTTATACACCATTTTTGTATTTCCTGTCTAGAGAATATCCTTTAGCATTTGTTGGAGAGCTGGTTTGGTGGTGCTGAATTCTCTCAGCTTTTGCTTGTCTGTAAAGCTTTGATTTCTCCTTCATATTTGAATGAGATCCTTGCTGGGTACAGTAATCTGGGCTGTAGGTTACTTTCTTTCACCACTTTAAGTATGTCTTGCCATTCCCTACTGAGCTGAAGAGTTTCTATTGAAAGATCAGCTGCTGTTATCCTTATGGGAATCCCCTTGTGTGTTATGAATCCCCTTGTGTGTTATTTGTTGTTTTTCCCTTGCTGCTTTTAATATTTATTCTTTGTGTTTGATCTTTGTTAATTTGATTAATATATGTCTTAAGGTGTTTCACCTTGGGTTATCCTGTTTGGGACTCTCTGGGTTTCTTGGACTTGAGTGATTATTTCCTTCCCCATTTTAGGGAAGTTTTCAACTATTATCTCCTCAAGTATTTTCTCATGGTGTTTCTTTTTGTCTTCTTCTTCTGGGACTCCTATAATTTGAATGTTGGAGTGTTTCATATTGTCCTGGAGGTCTCTGAGATTGTCCTCATTTCTTTTAATTCATTTTTCTTTTTCCATCTCTGATTCATTTATTTCTACCATTCTATCTTCTATTTCACTAATCCTATCTTCTGCCTCCGTTATTCTACTATTTGTTGCCTCCAGACAGAAAGATGATATGGAGAGGGAGATGTGAGGGGGGTTCAGGATTGGGAACTCATGTACACCCATGGCAGATTAATGTCAATGTATGGCAAAACCAATACAGTATTGTAAAGTAAAATTAAAAAAAAAAAACACTTCATGTTTCTTCAGTTGTAAGATGTTATTTGCAATAATCTAAAACATTTTTATGGAACTTAACAGACCTAGTTTGTGAAATTGATAGTGGCACCATATAATAATGCCTTGAGTAAATTTTGCTTTATTCATATTGAAATGTGTGTTTAGTTCTTGAATATGTTTTTCACCGTTTTCTTCATTGCCATATTCTTAATTAATAATTTACTGTTTTATGTTTTTTAATGTAAAATATAAAGTTCCAAGCCAAAACTGAAATACCGTATGTGCACAGAAAGACTGTCTTCCTTTTTTCTCTTTTAGAGAATATATACTATTACATATGCTATATTAAATGTCAAATGGTAACTTTCCATGTCTGTTTATAGGAAATATTTTTAAACCATCACTCCAAACAAACCTCAAAAAACTGCATACATATTTTAGAGTAAAATAGAAGCCTTTGCTTTACTTATGGCATCTTGACAATTCATTAATTCAAATTTCTGCAGCACATTTTTTGTTTGTCTAATATTGAGGTGTTCTTTTATCAACATTGCTGGAAAGAAATAATTTGTGATTTTTGTTGCTGCTGTTGTTGATTATAAGGAGAAAGCAATGGCAATCCACTCCAGTACTCTTGCCTGGAAAATCCCATGGATGGAGGAGCCTGGTAGGCTGCAGTCCATGGGGTTGCTAAGATTCAGAAGGGACTGAGCGACTTCACTTTCACTTTTCACTTTCATGCATTGGAGAAGGTAATGGCAACCCACTCCAGTGTTCTTGCCTGGAGAATCCCAGGGATGAGGGAGCCTGGTGGGCTGCCGTCTATGGGGTCGCACAGAGTCAGACACGACTGAAGTGACTTAGCAGCAGTAGCAGCAGCAGCAGCAAGAGTTAGTCACAGCTCAACTATTTGTTGTCTGTTTGAGCGTGGTTTGGGGGAGAAGGATTATTTGGAAAAGAAAACAGAACTTTTATCTCTGGAGTAAGAAAATGCCACCACTTACAAGTCTAAAAGTTTTTATTTAAACCAAGTAATTAGATTTTGGAATGTATCCAATGAACTTCTATTAAACAACCTAACCCATGAAACAATGGCACTTCCAAAACGGACATGTAAAAGTAATAAAAATGGAACAGAAAATATCCAAAGAATTCTCCTGTGATATATGTGCTCTAGGCCAGAGAAACAGGGTTCATGAATTTTTCACAGCCTAATACCAATCTTATCAAGTTGACAATCGAATTATATACTTAGGAAAGCAGTAAAGTGAAGTAGTCTTATGCTTTCATAAATAAGCCATGCCTCTCTAAAACGGAATGGGCTTTATCTACTATAACATTTTATACCACTGTCCAGTACAACACACATTCTCGTGAAATTATGCTTTCATCTTTTCTAACAGTGTTTTCACAAATTATAAAAACAAAATAAGTCATTATTTCTTGTTATTAGATTAGATGACAAGAAATACTGGAAATTTTTAAATAAGAAGCAGTGTTTGTTTTTTTTTTTTTTTTCTAGAGGTTAAAGAAAAATTTTCGATAGACATTTCAGATAGTCCAGTTTAAAGTTTATATCATCTCTAAGAAGTAAAATAGTAAATACCTCAGTATTTCTGTCGTGAATTAAAATGAGAGGTATCATTTAAAATCTTCTTTCAAACTGAATTCAACATTGGAAATATTTTACACTATGTTCATATTCGTGTTTTACTACCCTTTTTTTGTATCTGTTCACCTTTACTTTTTTTCTTCTTAAGAAGGGCATATAGTAGTCAAAAGATTGTATGTCTTCTTAACCACTCCCTCTCTTCCAAAGATCTAATATTGCACAGTTCTATACTGTCAATAAGCATCAGTGTTGGCAATGATGAAAACTGTTCAGTAAAATAAAACCATGTTTATTGTTACAGCCCAGAAGTCCCTGTCATGATGGAATATAAGTGGCACCTGTGTATTTAAGGGGACTATGCGAGTACTCAAATGAAAATACCTCCTAATCAAGAAAGATAGCTCTTCAAATACCCCCTGCTTATGGACAATGTTCTGTTGGGGGTTACAATCTCTGAATATTTTTCCTCCAGACATATAATGGTCCCTGAAGATGCCCTGTTATTTTCCTGTGTGTCTCTGAGAAATAGGGAAGATGTGTCAGAGCCAGCAATATATGGAGTGGCAGAGTAAAATGGTACCTTACCTTACACTTTCACAGATGTTTAGAAAAGAATGAGGAGTGAGAGGAATAAGGATGATATTTATCATATTATAGAGCCATGGAATGTGCATTTACACACTGAAGTGACAAAAGAAAAAAAAAATCAAGTAGAATAAGAAAGAAAAGCCACTGTAAAAGCATCACACATGGCTATTGTAAATATTGCTTAGAAAACTGTTTTATTTTTCTTGATAAAAAGACAATGAGAGCCTGCCACAGAGCACCAAAACAAAGATAATTTTGGACTCTACATATGCATATGTATTGGCAAGATAGACTTCTGAGAGTTTTGTAGAAGCTAAATGAATAGAGAAAAATGATCATGGCCCCCATAGCAAATTATTCTGCCTATCATTTCTGAGTGATCTCCAATTGAGACAGGTGATTATAAGATTATGAAGCTTCTCTCTGGAAATCTTTCTCAGCTGGATACCTTCTTCCTTAAAAGTAGCTGACTGCTTCAGTGTCTCATCACTGGACCTGAATCTTACTTGTCCATTGACTTGTCATTACTGAGAACCAAGGTATCTTCAATAAGAAACAGGACACCTTCTCCCATAATAAAACTGAAATCTCTGGTCTTTGTCATTCATGACCTGCAAGGGCTAGAGGGCAGAAAATTCGAGGGCTAATTCTGAGTCAAGACCATGGACCTCATCCATCAGTAAGACAAGATTTTCTCCAGGACTGCTACTTTTTCATCAAAATTGGACAGGCCAATTGAAGGCATTCATATACAGCAGTGCCATTTGTTCTGTCTGATATTGTTCAAATCTATTTTTTTCCTACAAAGACCACACCATTAGGTGTTAAAATATTTGTGTTTACTTATTAGGTCTAGGATTCACTGCTTATGCACCTTTAAGCTCTCAAGGGCAAATAATACTCCTAAAAAGTGAAGGTTGGTATAATGATATTAAATTCAGAATCTGAATTGTTGGTGACAATTTTTAGTGGGCACTGAAGTCAAGGGCCTCTTGAAAGTGAAAGAGGAGAGTGAAAAAGTTGGCTTAAAGCTCAACACTCAGAAAACTAAGATCATGGCATCTGGTCTCATCACTTCATGGCGAATAGATAGATAAACAGTGGAAACAGTGGCAGACTTTATTTTGGGGGGGGGGGCGGNGAAACAGTGGCAGACTTTATTTTGGGGGGGGGGGCGGGGCTCCAAAATCACTGCAGATAGTGACTGAAGCCATGAAATTAAAAGAAATGTTATGACCAAACTAGACAGCATGTGAAAAAGCAGAGACATTACTTTGCCAACAAAGGTCCATCTAGTCAAGGCTATGGATTTTGCAGTAGTCATGTATGGATGTGAGAGTTGGAGTTTGAAGAAAGCTGAGCACCAAAGAATTGATGCTTTGAACTGTGGTGTTGGAGAAGACTCTTGAGAGTCCCTAGGACTGCAAGGAGATCCAACCAGTCCATCCTAAAGGAAATCAGTCCTGAATATTCATTGGAAGGACTGATGTTGAAGCTGAAACTCCAACACTTTGGCCTCTGATGTGAAGAGCTGACTCATTTGAAAAGACCGTGATTCTGGGAAAGATTGAGGGCAGGAGGAGAAGGTGATGACAGAGGATGAGATGGCAGAATGGCATCACCGACTCAATGGACATGAGTTTGAGTAAACTCCAGGAGTTGGTGATGGACAGGGACTCCTCATGTGCTGCAGTCCACAAGGTCACAAAGAGTCAGATACGACTGAGCAACTGAAATGAAGTCAAGGGAACATGGGGAAAACACTTCTCTGTTGGTCTATATCCCCACTTTGTCTCAAGATCATGTTTTATTTGTTTTGTTTTCAAACTTCTAATGAGTGGTGGTTACTATGTCCCTAAAGTAGTTACACCACTATTCTATATTTGCCTATTTTGCAGAGTAGATCTTGGGGAAATTTCTCTGTTAAAGATGACCAGTAATCTGAAGAAGTTGTGCATGGGTACATGGGATGGAACTTGAAGTGAGTGACATAAATCTGTTCTTCTCTTGTCATGGTCAGTATTAATAATACCCTTGTTTTTTTCTGAATGTACCTTCATTTCAAGTCATGGATTTGAAAAGTGAAAGTTGCTGAGTCGTGTCTGACTCTTTGGGATACCATGATCTATACAGTCCATAGAATTCTCCAGGCCAGAATACTGAAGTGGGTAGCCTTTCCCTTCTCTGGGAGATCTTCCCAATCCAGGGATCAAACCCAGATCTTCCACATTGCAGGTGGAATGTTTACCAATTGAGCCACCAGAGAAGCCCAAGAATACTGGAATGGGTAACCTTTCCTTTCTCCAGGGGGTCCTCCCATCCCAAGGACAGAACTGGGGTCTCCTGCATTGCAGGTGGATTCTTTACCAATGGAGTTATCATGGACTTGAAAAACCCTCACTCAAATGCATCAGCATCAGTTTCCTTGTGGATTCCCAAGGACTTGTCCATGTTCAAAGTAGCAGAAAGAGACAGTTACTGAGTAATCACCTTAATAAGAAAGGTGTGATACACATATGAAAAATCATTTTACTGGGGCATATTTTACATATCATAAAATTCACCCATTTCAAAGAAAAAATTCAATGATTTTTAAAGTAAATTTACCAAGTTGTGCCTCACCATAAATCAGTTCTAGAGCAGTTTTATCAGCCAATATAATCCCTCATGGACATTTAGTGTTAATCCCCATCTTGCCTCCTCACCAAGGCAACCACTAATCTATTTATTATCTCTACAGATTTTAGAAATTAAATTTGATACCGTGCTTAAATATGTGAACATTGGTGATCATTAAAGAGAGTAAAGGAGGGAATAATATGTTTCAGATGCTTGTTTCAGAAGACTTTCCAGTATCCTGGAGAAAAGAGATTAAAGATGAGAACCTGTACATCAGTTGACTGGTTATGAGAGTGTTGTAATATTTCAGCTGGGATGATGAGACAAAGAATTCATGGTCAAGGCTTGGCAGAACCAGTTCATGCATGTTTAAAACAGGCAGCTTTCTTTGTGATGTGAATCATCTTGAACCACCTGGACATGGAGAGAGGAGTTCCCAGAGAAGAGCAAGATCACCAGGATACCTTTGTCCCATTTGACTGGTGGTCTATGGAACAGGTTGTAGGTGGAAAAAAAAAAAATTTTCATTTATGTGTATTTTCTAGGAATACCACATGAGAGAGGAAAGGGAAAGACATGTCATTCAACTGGAATTTATGAATAGTTGCACACAGCAGGAAAAAGCCTAGCAGACAAAAGTCTAAATGTGGGGCTATCTGAAAGAAAATTCAGATATACTTAACCATCTTAAATATCTCAGGGAGCAAAACAAGTTGATCCACTGTAAATATTACCTTTCCTCCTGAGTTGAGGTCACTAAAAAATCATACCCATCCACAATTATTTCTGCCACAACCTGCACAGGGATTGATATTTGCTCATTTTTTTTGTATTGAAATCTACTTTCTCAAATACCTCTGTTAAAGGGTTAATATGTTACTGAGATAAGGCTAGTATAAATCCATGATCACCTATTGGCCAGTAGAAAATTAATCAAAGATCAACAGGAAAAGACAGCAATGGGAAAAATGAAAAACAGGCTAACAGGTTTGGATGGGTTGATCCTGAGCAACAACACTACAAATAATCCTGAACTGAGCCCAGAAGAGACTCCAGAAAGAGATGCTGTCAGTCATGACATGCACAGGTGTACTACGTATTGACATTCCTCTTACCTGTGTCATTTCTTTCCAAGATAAGCTTATACTTCTACATACTCTAAATGAACTCTAAAGTGAAAACTGTCTTGGACAAAAAAATGCAGCCCGCCCTTTCTGTAAACAGCAAATATTGCCCGCAAATCAAGCCATCAGTCAGTGTAGCTGCCCCTGATGTTCTGCCATGAGAAGAATTCTGATGGAGAAATAAACAAGATTCTGGACATAGAAAATTAAGATACATACCAGAGGATTAATTTCAGTGACCCCAGCCTCTTGCATCTTCCCATGCATAGAAAAAAAAAAACTTTTTTAAATTAAAATTTTATTGGAGTATAGTTGTTTTACAACCTTGTGCTATAATCAGCTATACATACTCATATATCCCCTTTTTGGATTTCCTTCTCATTCACATTACCACAGAGTACAGAGTAGAACTCCCTGTGCTATCTCATTGGTTCTCATTGGTTACCTATTTTCTATATATTGTAGTTTATACATACATATGTCAATGCCAATCTCCCACCCAACCCTTCTTGGTGCCTATACATTTTTTCTCTACTTCTGCATCTCTGTTTCTGCTCTGCATGTAAATTGATCTGTACTGTCTTTTTGGATTCCACATATAAGTGATATTATGGCAGATATTATGGCAGAAAATGAAAAAGAACTAAAGCCTCTTGATGAAAGTGAAAGAGGAGAGTGAAAAAGTTGGCTTAAAGCTCAACATTCAGAAAACGAGGATCATGGCAAACAGATGGGGAAACAATAGCTGAGTTTACTTTTCTGGGCTCCAAAATCACTGTGGATGGTGATTGCAGCCATGAAATGAAAAGGTGCTTGCTCCTTGGAAGAAAAGTTATGACCAACCTAGACAGCCTATTAAAAAGCAGAGATATTACTTTGCCAACAAAGGTCCGTCTAGTCAAGGCTATGGTTTTTGCAGTGGTCATGTATGGATGTGAGAGTTGGACTGAAGAAAGCTGAGCACCAAAGAATTGATGCTTTTGAACTGGGGTGTTGGAGAAGACTCTTAAGAGTCCCTTGGACTTCAAGGAGATCCAACCAGTCTATCTTAAAGGAGATCAGTCCTGGGTGTTCATTGGAGGGATTGATCTTGAATCTGAAACTCCAATACTTTTGCCACCTGATGCGGAGAGTTGACCCATTTGAAAAGACGCTGGTGCTGGGAAAGATTGAGGACAGGAAGAGAAGGGGACAACAGAGGATAAGATGTCTGGATGGCATCACCAACACAATGGAAATGGGTTTGGGTGGGCCCCGGGAGTTGATGATGGACAGGGAGGCCTGGAGTGCTGTGGTTCATGGGGTCACAAAGAGTCGGACACGACTGAGCAAATGAACTGAACTGAACTGGTACAGTATGTTTTTCTCTCTCTGACTTTACTCTGACAGTCTCTAGGTCCATCCACATCTCTGCAAATGGCACAATTTCATTCCTTTTTATAGATGAGCAATATTCCATTGTGTATATGTACCATATTCTCTTTATCCATTCATCTGTTGATGGACATCTAGGTTGCTTTCATGTTCTGCCTATTGTAAATAAAACTCCAGGAACACTGGGGTGCATGTATCTTTTGGAATTATGGTTTTGTCCGGCTATATGCCCAAGATTGGAATTGCTGGGTTATATGGTAATTTTACTTTTAGGAAAGGCACATCTTTTGATGCTCAACTACATTTTTTTTTTTTCAACAAAAATTCCTGTGTATTCTAGCTGTTTTGGAATCATTCCTCACTGTCATCACGGACTCTAGTCCTCTGTATTGTCCCTGAATAAAACAAGTCTCAACTTTTAGGTTGTGCATTTTTTCAACACTCTCCTACAATTATTTTTTATTTGTCCTGATGATTTCTTATTGTTTTTCCAGGATTTTCCTTTCTAAATCAGTTTATCGATTTATATACACTTATTCAAATCTATTGTGCATAAAGGCCCTGGAAAAACCACAAAGAAATGTTAAATGATAATGAGCTGGAGACACAGAGGAAAACCAACAGTCACTGTCACCTTTATTAACAAAGCCTGATTTTATTCATGATGTAAATATTATAAAATGTATTATTTCCTAGCTCTTCTACTAGTGTCCACATAACATAAATTTTGTCCAAATATATATAATTGGGAGTAACTTATTATTTAAGAAAAAAAAATCTAAGCCAGAACTAACCCATCGAGCACACCCTTACATTTTCTGCCATTCTAGTGCTTCTTGCCCAAACTATGGCAGTGCTGCTGGGAGTGGAGAAGCTATCTTGTAACCTTGAGGTATGATGTATAAGCTAACAAAGATTAATTGGAAAAGAAGAGTAAGGTCACTGATGGTATTCTGGTTCACTTTTCTAGTCTCATTAAGTGAGGCAAACAAAACCTCATAGTAGAAAGCAATTGAGAACAAAATATTTTAAGGTTATAGCTAGATGTTCACATTCTTAAGAACTGCCAATCTTTGGGGGGTGTCAGAGATAAATGATTTTTTTTTACTAGTTAAATTCTGTAATCATTATACCGTCATTGTGTTGCAGGTCACTGACTTGATTTCAGTGAATATTTCTCAAAGAAGAAAAAACTTGAACAGTGACACGAAGACTGAGAAGTTTCCCAAGCAGTCTTAGAGAGGTATAAAAGGGGAACTAGGCAGAAAGATCAGTCTATGAAAAGATACAAAGGTTGATAGAAAGGATGGAAGGAGGTGGATGCAAGTATTCCAATGCAACTGAAAGGGAAGAAGGGCTGAGTTTAGGACTGAGGGCCAGATGTTGAAGGATAGCATAGGGCATACTGAAGACTTTGTGCTTCATCCCATGGCCAGAGTTTACAGACTCTCATACAGCAATAGAATCCCTATTCAGTTTGGCAACTATAAAGTTTTATGGTTTAAATTTGAGTATGTTTAGATAGAATGCACTCTTTGCCACAGGCTCCACAACTCTCTTTAATGATACTTTCCACCTCATGTATTTACATTAGATTCCTAACCCCTCACATGCTAGCAAAGTAATCATCTCACATGCCAGCAAAGTAATGATTAAAATTCTTCAAACCAGGCTTCAACAGTACATGAACCATTCCAGCTGGATTTAGAAAAGGTAGAGGAACCAGAGATCAAATTGCCAACATCTGTAGGATCATTGAAAAAGCAGGAGAGTTCCAGAAAAAAAAAAAAAATCTACTGCTTTATTGACTGTACCAAAGCCTTTGACTTTGTGGATGACAACTGTGGAAAAATCTTAAAAAAAAAAAAATGGGAATACCAGACCACCTGACCCACCTCTTGAGAAATCTGTATGCAGGCCAGGAAGCAACAATTAGAACTGTACATAGAACAACAGACTGGTTCCAAATAGGAAAAGAAGTACATCAAGGTGGTATACTGTCACCCTGCTTATTTAACTTTTGTGCAGAGTACATCATGAGAAATACCAGCCTGGATGAAGCACAAGCTGGAATCAAGATTGCCAGGAGAAATATCAAAAACCTCAGATACACAGATGACACTACCCTTATGGCAGAAAGCAAAGAACTAAAGAGCCTCTTGATGAATGTGAAAGAGGAAAGTGAAAGAGTTGGCTTAAAACTCAACATTCAGGAAACTAAGATCATGGCATCCAGTCCCATCACTTCATGGCAAATAAATGGGGGAAACAGTGGAAACAGTGGCAAACTTTATTTTCTTGGGTTCCAAAATCCCTGCAGATGGTGAGTGCAGCCATGAAATTAAAAGATGTTTGCTCCTTGGGAGAAAAGTTATGACCAACCTAGATAGCATATTAAAAAGCAGAGACATTACTTTGCCAACAAATGTTCATCTAGTTAAGGCTATGGTTTTTCCAGTAGTCATGTATGGATGCGAGAGTTGGACTATAAAGAAAGTTCAGCATCAAAAAATTGATGCTTTTGAGCTGCGGTGTTGAAGAAGACTCTCGAGAGTCCCTTGGACTGCAAGGAGATCCAACCAGTCCATCCTAAAGGAAATCCGTCCTGAATATTCACTGGAAGGACTGATGCTGAAGCTGAAACTCCCATACTTTGGCCACCTGATGCGAAGAACTGACTTTTTGGAAAAGACCCTAATGCTAGGAAAGATTTAAGGCTGAAGGACAAGGGCAGGACAGAAGATGAGATGGTTGGATGACATCACCAACTCTATAGACATGAGTTTGAGTAAGGTCAGGATTGTCAGGTGATGGAAAGGGAAGCCTGGCTTGCTGCAGTCCATGGGGTCACAAAGACTTGGACATAACTGAGTAACTGAACTGACTGAACTGAACCTAGACCTGAAAATATTTGTGTTTGTGACCTCTTAGAGGAAAATTAAGCCAAGTACTAAAGTCCCCAAGGAAGACAGGAAATCTTGAAGATGCTAAGGAGATTACAGTGAGGAGTACAGGTGTGCAGGAATAAGTGCAAGGCAAAGTCTTCAAATAAGCAAGGCTTGATATCAGCTTGATATCATGGACAGGAAAAAAATTATAGATGCTAGGAGGAGATGAAAGAAGTTAAAATTATCTAATAAAATCCAGCAGAGATTGGAGAAAATAAGAAATGGTCCCATTCAACAGTATGGAAAGGAAAGCAGAGTAGCCAGAGAAAAGACTTATTTTCAGTACTGCTAAGTCACTTCAGTCATGTCCGACTCTGTGTGACCCCACAGACGGCAGCCCACCAGGCTCCCCCGTCCCTGGGATTCTCCAGGCAAGAACACTGGAGTGGGTTGCCTTTTCCTTCTCCATATTTTCAGTATTTAATAAATTGAATTTTACAGACAAGGTTGTCATATTTAAGAGAAAATGAAGTCGCTCAGTCGTGTCTGACTCTTAGCGACCCCATGGACTGCAGCCCACCAGGCTCCTCCATCCATGGGACTTTCCAGGCAAGAGTACTGGAGTGGGGTGCCATTGCCTTCTCCATATTTTCAGTAAGTATTTAATAAATTGAATTTTACAGACAAGGTTGTCATACTTAAGAGATGCAACTCTCTAATTTCTTAAAAATCTTTAAAATATTAGGCTGCCAGTCAACATGCTAAATCTTTGGTTTGTAATTCAATCAACAATAAACATTTAGTAACTATTTATTAATACCAACTACAGACTGGTTCCAAATAAAAAAAGGAGTACGTCAAGGCTGTATATTGTCACCCTGCTTATTCAACTTCTATGCAGAGTACATCATGAGAAACACTGGGCTGGAAGAAGCACAAGCTGGATTCACGATTTCTGGGAGAAATGTCAATAACCTCAGATATGCAGATGACACCACCCTTACGGCAGAAAGTGAAGAGGAACTAAAGAGCCTCTTGATGAAAGTGAAAGAGGAGAGTGAAAAAGTTGGCTTAAAGCTCAACATTCAGAAAATGAAGATCATGGCATCTGGTCCCATCACTTCATGGAAAATGGATGGGGAAACCGTGGAAACAGTGTCAGACTTTATTTGCGGGGGTGGGGGCGGTGGGCTCCAAAATCACTGCAGATGGTGATTGCAGCCATGAAATTAAAATACACTTACTCCTTGGAAGAAAAGTTATGACCAACCTAGATAGCATATTGAAAAGCAGAGACATTACTTTGCCAACAAAGGTCCGTCTAGTCAAGGCTATGGTTTTTCCTTTGGTCATGTATGGATGTGAGAGTTGGACTGTAAAGAAAGCTGAGTGCCAAAGAATTGATGCTTTTGAATTGTGGTGTTGGAGAAGACTCTTGAGAGTCCCTTGGACTGCAAGGAGATCCAACCAGTCCATCCTAAAGGAGATCAGTCCTGGTTGTTCATTGGAAGGACTGATGCTGAAGCTGAAATACTTTGGCCACCTCATGTGAAGAGTTGACTCACTGGAAAAGACCCTGATGCTGGGAGGGATTGGGGGCAGGAGGAGAAGGGGCCGACAGAGGATGAGATGGCTGGATGGCATCACCGACTCAATGGATGAACTCAATGGATGAGTTTGATGAACTCTGGAAGTTGGTGATGGACAGGGAGGCCTGGCATGCTGCAGTCCATGAGGTCGCAAAGAGTCAAACACAACTGAGTGACTAAACTGAACAGACATAATTTTCTAAACTTTGGGGGAGATATAATATTGAATTATAGCATCTTAATACTAAGGCATGAAAATGACTCTATAGTTGTTAATTATAATTGAGAGAAATAAGGTGGATAGAAAGAGGGAAATTAGGTATGAAAGAATAACAGAAAAAATGGTAGGTTTACAAGGTAATATTAATAAATTATCAAGTTATGCCAATATGTATTACTTAACTCATATAGTTTCAGCATCTTAAATAATGAATATAATGTATAAATTCACAAATAGAAATACATGATATACTCTGAGAGCATTTTTATCAGGGTGCTAACAACCTGCTTGAGTTAGCACCTTCGGCTTTGCCTCCAGGCTTAAAATATAGTCAATTATTACCTGCTCAACTCTATCCCAGAATGTTTTAACTAGACTAAATATACTCTAATTGGGGTAAATATTATACTGTTTTATTTCCATTCTCAGCTTCTAAAATCACAGCTATTATTCATAATTCAATTGTAGTGTTGCATATGCTATAATGCACTTATACATGAAAATCAAATACTTGTGACAGTGTTTAAGTTTCTTGACTTATAAAATCGGAAATATCTGAATCTGAAGTAGATTTTAACACCTTCTTATATATACTTAAACAGCATATTATATTTTTTCCATTTTTTTCTATACATAGTTATATTTTAGAATATAGGGTTTGAGATAATTTTAAACACCAGTGGCAAATAAATATAGCTGAAATTTTTAAAGCCACTGTCAGACTAAAATGGAGACATGCAATACACAGAGCACATTTCATTCGTTCAAGTAACAATTGTTCACTTACTCATTATTTGAACTAATTTTCCCTCCCTCTTGTTCACTCATAGCCAAAAAGAAATTTGTATTTTGTTAATTATTCACAAATTTTTTTTGTGGGGAAGGGAGTAATATTTAAAGATTTAAATAGTGCTGTCTCTGAATTCCTTGTTCATCCAAAGTAAAAATAGATAATGTTTGTACAAGCAGTGTCTTGTTGAATAGCTCAGAGATTACCATGATTTAAGATTTAGAATTGCTTGTATTACTAAGATTAAAGTCGATCTCATCCAATATCTTGTCAGGGACTTGAATGGCACAATTCATATCAGTGATAATAATAATACTTAATAATAATGTCAGATATATAGTAATTTAATTAAGCACATGAAATTTACCAAGTACTGTATTAAATATTTTTTCTTGAATTATCTCATTTACTCTTTAATAAATAAGTAATCTTCAATACAGCTATTATCTCTGTTTTACAGCAAATAATAGCTAGTATTTACTGACCTCTAATTATTGGCAATTGGCAATACTCCAATGAAACTGTTATCATTTTCTAGAGGAGAAAACCCAAATTTAGAGTGAGAAATCTGATTTGCCTAAATTCCCATACGTGGTGCGGTTGGATCCATGACTCATCTGTAATTTAAGAACTCATGTTCTTCACCAGGGCATTATAGTTATCAAATGTATGAGTCACTATAAGTGAGTCTAGAGGCTTTAACTACAGAATCTCATCAAATTAGTAAAACTACTCCTGTTTTTGATGTTTATCAGTAATGAGTCTGAGAAATGAGGTTTAGCTGTGTGCCCAAGAAAAAAATAAAGGAGACTGAGAATAAATAGGGCATTTTGTCTGCCGTACTTTATTTGAAAATCTTGACTTTTCTATGTGAAAGAGGGAGCTGCTGGATTAAAGTATGGAATTTTCTATCTTACACCCATGACTGCAGTGATATTTCAGAATATGTGTGCTGTGTTCTCTACACAGGGTGAGACCAGAGAAGGGTCAGCTGAAGAAAGGCTGGCAAGGGATGGGGTTCGTGAAGCCAACATTGTTTAGGGAGAACAATTTCCATGAGAAAAGATTAGAATAGAAGCTAATATAGTGGCTGTAGGGCTTAAGAGAAAACGTAGGTAAATCCAAAAGATATTGAGGGGGAGTAGACTCAGAAGGATTTCTTTCATATTGAATATAAACGATTAAGGGGGAAAAAAGGTAAGGATATTTCTTAAGGCACAATATTTGTGGCAGGTAGAATGCAGAGTGATTTCTCTACATGCGCAAAATAGTTGCACACAGTAGTCCTTTGTCAGCTAGGCAGACGTATTGGTTATGCTGCATATGGGCTTGCTTGCCTTGCTATGAAACTGAGTAAAATTAAATGAATTGCAAATTAATCTAGTTTATTTTGTTTAATCATGTATTTAGCAAATACATTTGGATTATGAACTTGTATGCTAAACACTGAGCTAGAAATTAGAGAAAACAATGTGAAGGATATAAGCCCTGGGTTCAAGATGTTTAAGTCTACTGGAAGACAACTGTGATTCAACTTAATTAGTGCTGAAGTGAAGTGAAGTCACTCAGTCATGTCCGACTCTGCGAGCCTGTGGACTGTAGCTTACCAGGCTCTTCCGTCCATGGTATTCTCCAGGCAAGAATACTGGAGTGGGTTGCCATTTCCTTCTCCAGCGGATCTTCCCAACCCAGGGATCAAACCCAGGTCTCCCACATTGTAGTCAGACGCTTTAACCTCTGAGCCACCAGGGAAGCCTGGTGCTAAAGGAAAGCAAATATGGGATGTTATGGCAATTCTTAGAAAGTTCATGCTAGCCATGAAGTGTAGCAGAGAGAGTAAGAAAAAAAAAAAAAAGCTTCATAACAGTTTGAAGGAAGAATAAGAGTTAGGTCAACAGAACAAGAAGATATATTCAGACTGAAGGAAGAACATGTCAATAGGCTCAGAAAGAAAACAGATAAGATAGCTGGAAGGTAAATATGGGCTGAGTGAAGAACTGAAGAAAGGCTGGCAAGTGATAGCATCCGTGAGGTCAAAGTTGCTAGGATATGAAAGAGTCTTACATACCAAATCCCTTTGAAGACTTCAACGTGAAAGTTAAAAAGCCACTTAAGGATTCTCAGGAAAGAAATGGCATGGTCACATTTACACATTATGAAAGTCATTCTTACAGCAGCATATTGTATAAAAACAAGATCAGAGGCATGAGAACCCATCATGGGGCTTTTAGAGGAGTCTAGCAGAGAGATGACAGTGGCCTGAAATAAAGTTACTGCAGTGAGGATGAAGAGGAGGAAGGGAATTAAAGAAATGTTAAGGCAGCAAAATGGATAGATTTTATCCCCAAGGAAATTAAAGGTTAAATGAAAGGGAAGAATGAGGACAATTCTCAGCATTCTGATTTAAGTAACTAGGTATCTGATGGTGCTATTCAAAAAAGATAGGGGAAAATGAAAAGATGAGCACAGGTTTGGGGAGGGAGGAAGAAAATAAACTTAGTTTTGAACATACAAGTATCTCTAAAGCATTCAAGTAGTGATATCCAGGAAGAAGCTGGGTATAATTTTTTAAGTGTAGTATAACATCTCGTATATTATCTATTCTTATACTTAGTTCGGTGCTTTACTGAAATTAAGAATGTCAGTTTAATTTCTTCTTGACTCAGCTGGTAGAATTCTACCAGTGACAAGAAAGAATAGTAAGAAAGAACAAAAGATTAAGGATGAATACATTGCTGTATCTAATTTTTGTTCAGTAGTATCATCTTATTTTTCAGAACCTAATTATGAATTGGAAAAAGTGACAACTTACCTTTTTATATCTTAAACCTGCTTTGAAAGAAAAATAACTTGAGAAAAAAATCTAAACTATAAATAAAATGATACCTAACAAGACCCAACAAGATACTGGTTAATAATTTCTGCATTTGCCCATACATTCACCATTATAAATTTTTATAAATTGAGTCCAACCTTTTTCCCTTTCCTGAAAGAAAAATCAAATAATGAATATAAAAATAAATGGTGAAACTTAAAAGCTTCTGCACAACGAAAGAAACTATAAGCATGGTGAAAAGACAGTCTTCAGGATGGGAGAAAATAATAGCAAATGAAGCAACAGACAAACAACTAATCTCAAAAATATACAAGCAACTCCTGCAGCTCAATTCCAGAAAAATAAACGACCCAATCAAAAAATGGGCCAAAGAACTAAATAGACATTTCTCCAAAGAAGACATACAGATGGCTAACAAACACATGAAAAGATGCTCAACATCACTCATTATCAGAGAAACGCAGATCAAAACCACAATGAGGTACCACTTCACACCAGTCAGAATGGCTGCGATCCAAGTCTACAAGCAATAAATGCTGGAGAGGGTGTGGAGAAATGGGAACCCTTTTACATTGTTGGTGGGAATGCAAACTAGTACAGCCACTATGGAGAACAGTGTGGAGATTCCTTAAAAAACTGGAAATAGAACTGCCTTATGACCCAGCAATCCCACTGCTGGGCATACACACTGAGGAAACCAGAATTGAAAGAGACACGTGTACCCCAGTGTTCATCACAGCACTGTTTATAATAGCCAGGACATGGAAGCAACCTAGACGTCCATCAGCAGATGAATGGATAAGAAAGCTGTGGTACATATACACAAGGGAGTATTACTCAGCCATTAAAAAGAATACATTTGAATCCGTTCTAATGAGGTGGATGAAACTGGAGCCTATTATACAGAGTGAAGTAAGCCAGAGAGGAAAACACCAATACGGTATACTAACGCATATATATGGAATTTAGAAAGATGGTAACAATAACCCTCTATGTGAGACAGCAAAAGAGACACAGATGTATATAACAGTCTTTTGGACTCTGTGAGAGAGGGCGAGGGCAGGATGATTTGGGAGAATGGCATTGAAACATGTATAATATCGTGTATGAAATGAATCGCCAGTCCAGGTTTGATGCAGGATACTGGATGCTTGGGGCTGGTGCACTGAGATGACCCAAAGGGATGGTATGGGGAGGGAGGAGGGAGGGGGGTTCAGGATGGGATACACGTGTATACCTGTGGTGGATTCATGTTGATGTATGGCAAAACCAATACAAATATTGTAAAGTAATTTACCTCCAATTAAAAATAAATAAATTTATAGTTCAAAAATAAAAATAAAAATAAAAATCCATGCTGCCAAAAAAATAAATGGTTATCAAATCACAAGGAATATTGCATAATACAAGTTACAAAACTATAGTGTAATTATACAAAATTATGATCTTCCTGAGATAAGATGAGTTTGTGCTCAGCCAAAGAAACAGCATAATTACAAAGCAGTATCTGAATCAACTGGATTAAACAATGGGCATTCTTAAAGAAGAAATCTTTTTAGAAAACATAGCTGTCTGAGTAGTTTTGCAGAAGTTAGTAGTAGTCTACATAGCTTTATGCACTTTTTAAAAAAATCTAAATTAAGCAGGATTGACTAAGGAAATTAGAAATGGAGCTCACTGAAATAGAATCGAGAGGAGAGTCTTGTCAGTAGGCTCCAGATATATGGACTGGTAGGATTACCAGACATATTAAGCAGTTTAAATATTTCTTAGTATTTGATATCATTAACTCAATGTCTCAGTCACTGCTGGCCAGACTTGATGTGTGTTCCAAGATTCCCAACTTAATGTCAACTGCTTGGGAAAAATCTCTCAAGAGAGCTTTCCTGTCAAGCACACTGGAAACTCCTGTCCACCATAAAACATTATACTATAGGAGAATTTTTTTTTTTTCCCCAAAGGAACAAGAAAGTTTCAGTAATGCACCTTAGAGCATTGCTTTCTTTGCACTTTGGTGCATATAGATGTGCTATCAGAAGTTTCAATCTGTTTCTTTGTTCCTTTATGAACATTATGAAATTTATGTTCCTTTATGAAATTATGACTATTTCAATTCACAATTTGAGATCATATAATCTCTAAGCAAGCTCTTACGTTAGTGCTTTAATCAGAAAATGTCTCTGCTGAACAAAGTTTTGTTATTAATATGCAAATGAATGCTGTAAGGCAGATGACACTTTTCCCCAAACCACATTCAATTAACATACCAATAACTTTAGGTGTTCCTAGTATAATCAGAATTAGTGTTTCACATGACAGATTTTTTAACACTTCTTAGGTTGTGAGAAGAAAGTATCTGAAGCTATCATTTATCATCACTATGCAAATTCAGGTTGAGAGAATAGGAAACGATGGCCAAAGAGGGCATGAGGATAGCAACGTTGTAAATGCTCTGATTCAGGTTTCTGCATGGATTGCTGAACCAGAGAGCCACATGGTTACCTCAAAGAAGGGATCTGAGTACTAACACTGGCAACTGTACCCATCTGTAATAATAGAATTATACAATCAAGTTCTCTTCTACCCTACACTTGAAATAACAACAAAAAATACAGGATTAATAAACTTCTCCAATTCTTTGCCACCCAAAGCAAGATCATATGGTTAAAGTATTTTAAGAGATTAAAGTTCAGAATTAAGAATTAACCTTAAAACATTGTCTGCAGACTCTCCATAAGTGGAAAGTAAGTTCTTCAGCTTCTAAACATCCCACTGATCAATGTTTCTGACTAAAGTATTGTCTGTCTGCTCTTTAAACCAACATGGAACCAACACCTATTACCATCTCTAATAGAGATTCTGGGACTGCCATGTGGAAAATAAATGTCTTTTAGTACTCAAATGTAGCTCATTTTTATTTTGGGTATCATTTTAAAAAATCTAATTTGTATTTCATAATAAAAAATGCTACTTCCATAGGTCTAAAAATAAAGTTTTGTGGGATTTTTTAAACAATTTCTTTGAAGTGTTCCATATGTTCTATCACACAAAGTTTTTTAGCATTCAAACACTTCAATTTCTAATAAAATTGTGAAGATTTGAGTCAACTTGTTTGTCAGTGTATTTACCATTTTCTGAGAAGAGTCGACTTTGATGACAGTCTCCTGGGGAAAAGGCTGGTACCCCATTTCTCTATTCTAGGATTCAATGTATGTCTAAATCTTCTCAGAGCATAAAAGGCACTCTACTGAACATTTCTGGTACTCATTGTCAGCACTTATGGATGAGGGTAGCTTCTCTGTAGTCAAAAACAAAGATTTCACATTCATTTCTTTCTTCAAACAGTAATAAGGCAGCAATCTCTTTCAGACATAATGTAGAGACATTCCAAACAGAAAACTTATTGCTGAATTAAGAGTAGTACTACCCACCATCAATACACACGAAAAAATTTTAATATACAATTTTAAACATGTCATGCTTCAGCCTAATACTTCGTGTATGCCTGTTGCGCTTTATTAGGGTATTGTTTTTGCCGCTTATGCCTGAACTCCAACATGCAGTCATCCAACAGCAGGTCTGCAACATGACTTTCAACAGCTTCTGTTGATATGCTGATATTTGCTATAAATTAATCTAAGAGACTATTTGCTATAAACTAATCAAGAGAATCAAGATTGCCAGGAGAAATATCAATAAACTCAGATATGCAGATGACCCCACCCTTATGGAAAAAAGTGAAGAGGAACTAAAAAGCCTCTTAATGAAAGTGAAAGAGGAGAGTGAAAAAGTTGGCTTAAAGCTCAACATTCAGAAAACAAAGATCATGGCATTTGGTCCCATCACTTCATGGGGAAAAGATGGAGAAACAGCAGAAACAGTGTCAGACTTTATTTTCGGGGCTCCAAAATCACTGCAGATGGTGACTGCAGCCATGAAATTAAAAGACGCTTACTCCTTGGAAGGAAACTTATGACCAACATAGAGAACATATTGAAAAGCAGAGACCTTACTTTGCCAACAAAGGCCCATCTAGTCAAGGCTATGGTTTTTCCAGTGGTCATGTATTTATGTGAGAGTTGGACTGTGAAGAAGAATTGATGCTTTCAAACTGTGGTGTTGGAGAAGACTCTTGAGAGTCCCTTGGACTGCAAGGAGATCCAACCAGTCCATCCTAAAGGAGATCAGTCCTGGGTGTTCTTTGGAAGGAATGATGCTAAAGCTGAAACTCCAGTACTTTGGCCACCTCATGCGAAGAGTTGACTCATTGGAAAAGACTCTGATGATGGGAGGGATTAGGGGCAGGAAGAGAAGGGGACAACAGAGGATGAGATGGCTGGATGGCATCACTGACTCAATGGACGTGAGTTTCGGTGAACTCTGGGAGTTGGTGATGGACGGGGAGGCCTGGCGTGCTGTGATTCATGGGGTCGCAAAGAGTCGGACACGACTGAGTGACTGAACTGAACTGAAATGAACTGAACTGTATCTAAGAGAAGTATCACATACCCTTAAAACATTATTCTTCACTTTTTATGTGCACATATTATTTTTCACTCTAGCAAAAGTTTGAAAGTGTTTACCTTTACATAAGAAGGGTTTTGTGAAGCAGGAGTTATCTTTTTCTCTTAACACTAAATAAGTAAAAATCATAAATTTCATCAAGTTCTCTTTAATACAATAAATCAGTCAAGTGGATAATCCATTCATCCTCGTTTTCTGTACTTCCTTGGTGTCCTTCCATGAGATACTTCACTTTCTATCAAGAAAAATACTAACTTCACCTCTAGCATCAACTTAAGGCTTTGATATTTTTGTTAAATACTAATAGAAGTAAATTGCACATTTATAGCTTCTTTTCCCACACTCCAGCCTAACGAACAAAATCACACCCTACAGTCACTCAGTCGTGTCTGACTATTTGCGATTCCATGGGCACAGCCCACCAGGCTTCTCTGTCAATGAGATTTTTCAGGCAGCAATACTGGGGTGAGTTGCCATTTCCTTCTTCAGGGGATCTTTCTGACCCAGGGATCAAACCAGCATCTCCTGTGCCTCCTGCATTGTCAGCCAATTCTTTATCCTCTGAGCCACTGGAGAAACCTTCTATATAACTGAACTGGACTTAAAAATTAATTTTTCATACCATAATCTGCCCATTTGTGATCTGAAATCCTGATGCAAAATTATTCACATTTAGAATTCAGTCAGTCTTTTTAACTACTTTTATCCCTCTCTTATTTGTACATAATTGTATACGCAGATCTGTCTTCCTAAGTAGACTGTTCACTCTTAAGTATAAGAAGTTAATTTTATTAATTTATATACTCAGCCCCCCACTTCACTTAAAAATATATCATAGTTTAAAATATATAACACATGATTAATTTATACTTGTTGACATGTTAAAACTTACTAATTTTAATGAATTAGCTTTTGCACTCATGCCAGAGTGCTGCAATTATCTTCATCGTTTCTTTATACCAGAAAAAACATTCTACCACCTTCAAAATTTTCTACTTATCTGAAGTCCATATAATATGATTTTTATACCTCTTCTATTTTGTCACTTTCTTTTGCACACTCCCCAATTTTCTCACAAATATTTAATCCCTTATTTACGGTTTACCCTTTTACCCAAACTCTTGATAACATCCTGATACATAAATAATTCAAAGTCTTATCATAGAGATCCTGTATCATTTCAAAGCCAGTGATCTTTATTTCTACAGCAGCAAGAACTCACCAATTTAAGCTGATTTTTGTACAATTCAGAAATTTTCTATAACAAAGCTGACTATCTCTCTTTGGTGTTTTTATCCATCCAGATGTTCAGTTGTTTCCATTCTTCCAATGGACTTGTACTTTTTTCCTCATCATTTTTTTACCTCTATTCATCTCCTCTTAGTTTATAATCCTTTCAATTAATCCTATTTTGATCCACTGTTCCAAATATCCACTCCCCAGCCTACTGGATACTCTTAATTCCTTGTTTTCATTGTTTTTTGTTTGTCCCTATCTTGCTAGTTTAAATCCCTAGATAACATTATATATCTCTGTGTCAACTCCTCTTTCTGGAATACTATTACCTATACAAGTAATGAAACTGAAATTCCTGCCATCCCAGTCTTCTTGTCTGGAAATGTTTGGCATGGTGATGGAATGCTGAGAATCTGCTATAATGAATGTGTTGAAAAATGAAGTTAAATTATCAAATATTTCAAATGTGATAAAAAAAACTTCAATTTTTAGATAATTGATATTATTAGAAAAAAGCAGTGATACTGCTCAACCTGTACTAGAGATTAGAAAGTGTTTATCATGATAATCTAAAAAGCAAGTTATTATAGTGTAAATGTATAGTCATGTAAAATCAGTGCTATACAGAATATGAAGATGATAAAAATTGACTTTATGTTGGGTAGAAGATAAATATTTTTATTTATTCTTTAGTTGTGGTTCCCAAACCTGTTTATGATAATCGTCTGTGAGATTTTTAAAAAATACATAGCTCCATCCTTGAGGCTATAATTCTCTAGGTCTGCAGGAGGATGAGGAATTTCCATTTTTCATAAGCATCACTAATAACTGTGATGTTGTGCAAGTCTGGGATTCATTACCTTATAGAAAGCAAAAGTCAGGTTACCTTTATTCCTTAATATGTGGAGTTTTACTTCTTTTTCTTTCTCATAATCAGTCATTTTAGGAGAAATCTCTAAGCTAAGAGTGTTTACCTATTTATTCTAGTAGAAGCCATTTCCTGTGGGTTGCAAAAGCAGTTCCCTGTGGGCCACATTTTCCCCATCAGAGATGTTTTGTATTGTCTTACTGCCAATCACTCTTTCAATAGTAATCACCTATCAATTTCACCTCTCCTGTCTAGCGATTTTTATGGCATCTATGATTTACGTGGCAGGAGCTGCATTCCAGAGCATGGTGCCAGACTTGAACACTGTTTACAGGAGTAGTGTCTATTTCAATACCTTACTAACAATGATTACTCTGAATGCTGTTGAGAAATAGTTTGAATAGCCTGAGGTTCAGTGGCAATCCTCCCCACTTGATCATCAGACAAACTCGGCATGTTGGATTTCTTTTGCCAAAGGGGGTGAATAAATAGCCATCTCCAAATTCAAGTGAATTTGGCTTATAATTCAAAGTATACTAAGCACTATTCTATTAGTTATTCAATGAAATTAGTGATTTCAATGCATAGAGCATCAATAATGGTATAATATAGCTTTTTTGATCATTAATATTTGACTTTATTATCACTTAAATAAAAACATGCCAGCAAATGCTAAAACATATGCAATCAGTTAATAAAAATTAATAAATATAATTAATAAAATTATTTCTAGAACTATCATCTTTTCACAAAAGGTTATTAGAGTGTAGTTTTTGATGTAGCATTTCAACTTATATTGTCATACAAGGGCTGTTTACTGGTCTTGGGGAGGGCTGGGGTGGCTAGTAATCTAACCATTCTACCTGAGTAGAATATATCACTTTATCAAAACCATGGACATGTGAGAGACACTTAGAGCTAAAGAGATGTCAATCATTGTACCTTATCTCAATAACATTAGAGGACATCTAAGTATACTCTCCAGAGAAATTCTTATTAAAAACTTTGAATTTTTCTAAAGTGGCTGAGTGCCTCTCACCCTCACTTGAGCTCACTTTCTCATATCTCATCCCAGTTTCTTTCTCTAACTCATTGCTATGCTGGAGGGGAAGATAGTTCATCGTTCACTCTGTCCATTCTCCTGTGATAATCTGAGATGCCTTTCTTCTTTCTACTGTTTGCCCTTCCACAGTCCTCATTCTGCAAGTATGAGGGCAAGACCTCATACAAAGAGAGGAAAAAGACTGAGAAGTACATTAATAATTTTTTACCTTTCCACAAAAAAATATGCATAACAGAAGTAGTGCAATCAGTTAAAATCTTGAATTCAAAATGCTGGGCATTTTAGAAGAAGGAAAATATTGAATACACTTGATAAAATATTAAATAAGTAAAAATAAAAGTAACAGTATGGTTACCTATAGAATATAACATATTTTACACTGTAAGGTTTATATATGTTTCTCACTAAACTCATTTTGTGTGTATATATGTATATATATATATATATATATATGTATCACATATAGTATATTATTTATATAAGTATAT
>SJYQ01000398.1:161761-172832 GCA_006410935.1 Redunca redunca | reverse complement strand
GTCTAGCGGTTTTCCCTACTTTCTTCAATTTGAGTCTGAATTTGGTAATAAGGAGTTCATGATCTGAGCCACAGTCAGCTCCTGGTCTTGTTTTTGTTGACTGTATAGAGCTTCTCCATCTTTGGCTGCATAGAATATAATCAATCTGATTTCGGTGTTGACCATCTGGTGATGTCCATGTGTAGAGTCTTCTCTTGTGTTGTTGGAAGAAGTTGTTTGCTATGACCAGTGCATTTTCTTGGCAAAACGCTATTAGTCTTTGCCCTGCTTCATTCCGTATTCCAAGGCCAAATTTTCCTATTACTCGAGGTGTTTCTTGACTTCCTACTTTTGCATTCCAGTCCCCTATAATGAAAAGGACATCTTTTTTGGGTGTTAGTTCTAAAAGGTCTTGTAGGTCTTCATAAAACCGTTCAACTTCAGCTTCTTCAGTGTTACTGGTTGGGGCATAGACTTGGATAACTGTGATATTGAATGGTTTGCCTTGGAGATGAACAGAGATCATTCTGTCGTTTTTGAGACTGCATCCAAGTACTGCATTTTGGACTCTTTTGTTGACCATGATGGCTACTCCATTTCTTCTGAGGGATTCCTGCTCGCAGTAGTAGATATAATGGTCATATGAGTTGAATTCCCCCATTCCATTCCATTTTAGTTTTCTGATTCCTAGAATGTCGACATTCACTCTTGCCATCTCTTGTTTGACCACTTCCAATTTGCCTTGATTCATGGACCTGACATTCGAGCTTCCTATACAATATTGCTCTTTACAGCATCGGATCTTGCTTCTATCACCAGTCATATCCACAACTGGGTATTGTTTTTGCTTTGGCTCCATCCCTTCATTCTTTCTGGAGTTATTTCTCCACTGACCTCCAGTAGCGTATTGGGCACCTAATAACCTGGGGAGTTCCTCTTTTGGTATCCTATCATTTTGCCTTTTCCTACTGTACATGGGGTTCTCAAGGCAAGAATACTGAAGTGGCTTGCCATCCCCTTCTCCAGTGGACCACGCTCAGTCAGACCTCTCCACCATGACCCGCCTGTCGTGGGTGGCCCCGCAGGCCTGGCTTGGTTTCATTGAGTTAGACAAGGCTGTGGTTCTAGTGTGTTTAGATTGACTAGTTTTCTGTGAGTATGGTTTCAGTGTGTCTGCCCTCTGATGCTCTCTTGCAATACCTACCATCTTACTTGGGTTTCTCTTACCTTGGGTGTGGCATATCTCTTCATGGCTCCAGCAAAGCACAGAGCATCATCTCCCAAAGCTTGTGCAAACCCATGTCCAGTGAGCCTGAGCAACTCTTGTTCATTGAATTGAAATCATATGACCTTTTTTAGAAGCTTTATATAACTGTTCAGTCATATTTAATTGGAAGACAAGAACATATACATTCATTTCCATTTGCTCTGATACTATATTTATTGTTTATTGTTGTTGCTGTTATACAGTCACTAAGTCATATCCGACTCTTCTCGACCCCTGAAATGCAGCATGCCAGGCTTCTCTGTCCTTCACTACTCCTAAAGTTTGCTCAAACTCATGTCCATTGAGTTGATGATGCCATCCAACCATCTTATCCTCTGTTACCCCCTTCTCCTCCTGCCTTCAATCCTTCCCAGCATCAGGGTCTTTTCTAATGAGTTGGCTTTTCACATCAGGTGGCCAAAGTATTGGAGCTTCAGCTTCAGCATCAGTCCTTCCAATGAATATTCAGGGTTGATTTCATTTAGGATTGACTGGTTTGATCTCCTGGTTGTCCAAAGGACTCTCAAGAGTCTTCTCCAGCATTTGAAAGTATCAATTCTTCAGCACTCAGCCTTCTTTACAGTCCAACTCTCATGTCCATACCTGACTACTGGAAAAAGCATACCTTTGAATATATGGACCTTTGTTGGCAAATGATGTCCCTGCTTTTTAATACTCTGTCTAGGTTTGTCATAGCTTTTCATCCAAGGAGCAAGTGTCTTTTAATCTTGTGGCTGCAGTCACTGTCCACAGTGATTTTGGAGCCCAAGGTGTGTATGTACTCTATATTTTTGGAGCTCTTAAATGAGAATGAGTTCCAGAGATGACCAATAATTTTATAATAACTAGCAATCCTCATTTATACTTCCCAGCAAAGAAGATAGTCAAAATATTTAACAGTGGGTAGGTCAGAAGCATTGATCAATCCAAACATTTCTTCCATTAAATAATGGTCAGGATCGAAAGAGTCTGGATAGACTGAGCGACTTCACTTTCACTTTTCACTTTTATACATTGGAGAAGGAAATGGCAACCCACTCCAGTGTGCTTGCCTGGAGAATCCCAGGGGTGGGGGACCCTGGTGGGCTGCCGTCTATGGGGTCGCACAGAGTCAGACACAGCTGAGGTGACTTAGCAGCAGCAACAGCACCCAGTGAAACTGGTATCCTGCCATGGAGAACCAGTACAAAACAACTGCACCAGGCAACTCTCACATGTTGTTTTTAAGACTGATTTGAGGATCCCATATTAAGTTCTACCAATTCTCATTTACTCTTCCAGTCTATCCAGACTCTTTTGATCCTGACCATTAGTTAATGCAAGCAATGTAAACCAACTCTTTTAATGGTAACAGGTAATTCTTTACCTGACTTTGCCCAGAATGAGGAACCTAGAAACACACATCTGAAGTTTATTAGTTTATATTGCACCATAAATTCCAGTCACATGGAAATACATCATCCTTCTTCTTCTAACTCCAAACAAGACTGCTGCTGCTGCTGCTAAGTCATTTCAGTCGTGTTCGACTCTATGCGACCCCATAGACGGCAGCCCACCAGGCTCCCCCGTCCCTGGGATTCTCCAGGCAAGAACACTGGAGTGGGTTGCCATTTCCTTCTCCAATGTATAAAAGTGAAAAGGGAAAGTGAAGTCGCTCAGTCGTGTCCGACTCTTCGCGACCCCATGGACTGCAGCCCACCAGGCTCCTCCGGCCATGAGATTTTCCAGCAAGAGCACTTGCGTGGGCTGCCACTGCCTTCTCACCAAACAAGACTATGAACTGCAATGTGAAGCATGTGTTTTTCTTAGTGACTTTTCTCTCATGCAGGCCCCTCTGATGTAAGACTTCTCAGCAATCTTGGTATCTTCCAACATTTGTCTTCCTATGGTGATGCAAGACATAGACTTTATTAGTCGGAGTTTTGCAGGCTCTCACATTTATCCTTCAACTCACTTTTTTAAATCTTGTCAGGTTATAGTGTCATAAAATTTAAACTTATTTTATGCCAGGCTTTTTCACAAAATTGATCAACATACTTTTTATAGACAAATCACTAGACCGTCTTCTCCAGCAGCACAAATAATGAATTAACAATTAAATATAGAAATTTATATGCTAAGCATTTGATTTTGTAATATATAACCCTTTAAAGCATTTTATTGCACTTTACATCCTTCCCCCCAAAAAAAAGTTTGGGGATTTTTGTTGGGATTTTTGGGGAAATGCCTACCATAAAATATACTAAAAAAATTAGTAACATATAAATAGAAAATAAGATCATACAGACAAATTTTAAAGGTGAAGGCAGATTTGCTAATCTGAAGTCTCCTAAAGCTATAAAAAAATTAATTTTCTTTGTATTTCCAGTGCCTAGCTTAGTATTTGGTATCTAGAAATGACAAATAAATGTCTACTATATAAAAAATGAGCAATATAATTCTTCATGCCAGAAATACTGATAGCATGTCCAACTTTAACTATAAATTTTATTGCCTGGAATTTTCATATTTTAGGAAATAAATCCTTAGGAACTTATTTAGAAAGTGCATTTTATAAAATTTGTTTTTAGCAAGATACATTCTTATTAGTGAATTATGGACTTGTAAAACAAATAGATGGTATTAATTTCTCTCAATGATAATATAATTAATTCTAATACTTTGATTGAAATGATACACTCAATTAAATTAAGGGAACTGTTTGCTATAGATGATCTAGTGGATTGTCCTCCAAACACTGACTAAACAACCCCAGTTTTTAGCAATGTATTTTGCTAGAGTTCAGACATAGTATAAAGAACCTACTTCTTTATATTTTTGCTAGAAAATTTTCTTTCTGCTTTTTCTCTAGAGTTCAAGTTTAATCTGTTAACATGGAACATCTTCTCTAGTTTTGTTTTCCTGAGAAGCACAGAATAAGTTCTTATCTCTATTTGCTAAATCTAGCTTATACTCAGAAATACTCGTCTATGGGGTCGCACAGAGTCGGACACGACTGAAGCGACTTAGCAGCAGCAGCAGTGTTGGTGGATACATTTTAAAGATATATATTCAATCTCAAATCATATCCCTTGAGAATTCTGATATAGCAAACTCGACTTTAGAGCTCTGAAATGTGTATTTGTAAAGGTCACCTTGCTTATACCCATCACCAACCTGGCAATGACTGGTCTATGCTATCAACTTCATATCTTAACGGTGAGAAAAATACATTACTTGGGAAGTGCATTTGGTATTGAAATTAGAAAACTGAAACCATCCTAAGTATATGTAGACCATTTTTGAAAGAGTAGCCAAGATAGAGATTTTAATTGTGGAACTATCTTAAGAAATAAACATTGTTTTTTGTTGTAAGCCTGTTGATGAGGTCTTGCTTTCTGAAGAATGAGAAGAGAATGAAGTGTAATTTTCATTAATGTTGATTCAACTCAACACGTATTGCTAAAATAAAGTACTCTTCTTCAACAGATGGATTTTATGACCTTATTGGAAACTCTATAGGAAAGACCTTTTGGTGACCAAATCTGTATCTAGTTCTTGATGAAAACTTATTTGATAAATAAACCATTATGTAGTTGAGTTGTAAAACTCCAGTTGCCTGTTGGAATTCCTCTTTTGGAGTCTTGTCTGAGTCGGTGCACACTAAATATACCACAAACATATTAAGTGACGAATTTGGGTGCATACTGCAGGGAATATCAAGGAGTATTTCTTACAGCTAAGATATATAATTAATATATATGAGTCCTCTTTGCTTCCCTGACACCAACTGGCTTTACAGAATCAGGCAAGTTACCTTATCACATATATGTTCTTTGCTGCTTTTTACCTGAAAAAGGAATTTAAAAAAATACATTCATTTATTAAACCTATTTTCAAAGTTCTATATTAAGTATTCAGTAGATATGAAATATGGAGAAGGCAATGGCAACCCACCCCAGTACTCTTGACTGGAGAATCCCATGGATGAAGGAGCCTGGTAGGCTGCAGTCCATGGGGTCGCTAAGAGTCGTACATGACTGAGGACTTCACTTTCACTTTTCAGTTTCATGCATTGGAGAAGGAAATGGCAACCCACTCCAGTGTTCTTTCCTGGAGAACCCCAGGGATGGGGGAGCCTGGTGGGCTGCCGTCTATGGGGTCGCACAGAGTCGGACACAACTGAAGCGATTTAGCAGCAGTAGCAGTAGCAGCAGATATGAAATAATTTACAACTAAGGTAAAAATAGAACCTTTAGAGCATGATTGTAGTAGAAATTATATGTCATATGTTTCAATATTTACAGTTGAGGATAAAAAAAAATATATGAAATATAGAGGTATGAAAAAATGCTGTGAAGCTTCTAAGAAGAAAGATATTATTTTTGTCTTGGGTTCCAAAGAAGATTTCTTTGTACTACTGCTTGAAGAATAAGTAGTATTATCACATGCAAGGTTGTGTGAGATGATTTATGAAGAAGGAAGTTTTTAAACAAAGAGATAGAATAGAATATCATTTGTTTAGGAAAAAAAAAAAAAGGTTTGGGTAAGCTAAGGCTTACAGAGAGGTTATAACCATCTTTGGAGACTTAATATAATAAGGGAGTCCATTAATATATGGCAACCTCATCATCTGGCACTGGGAGACAGTTCAGCAAAACTTTACTTTTTCTAGCAAAAGTAACATGAGTTTAAAAGCCCTGAGATGTTGATTGTCCATGGGAGGAAGGTCATGTTAATAAAGGATTAAGAATGGCTTTAAGGATTTTCAAATACATCAGTGGCTGTCAGGTTTATTCTACTGATTGCTTTATTGACAAATAAAATTTCATCCAGAAACTCTATAAACTATGTATAAATAAAAATTCAGCTACTCTGGTTGCAAGAGAGGAGGAAAGTGAGACCCAGAGCCCCACACGTGCCGCATGCTTACTCAGAGCACAGAATGAAAACTATGAGCAGAATGACTGGGAACAGGATGGAGCTATGGAGAGGTAACAGATCAGTAAGAGAAGCATGCTCAGGACAAAGGTTAGTGAATTTGCTGCTCACACTGAGGGACCAAATTAACACTCAGTTATCCGGAGACAGCTGGAGTGAGAGCTAAGGGGAGAACCTGAGGCAAAGACCATCATTTGAAAGGATTGCTGACATCCTAGTGAGAGACACTATTGCCAGAAAAAGTGCACAAAGAGAAAACAAATGGGCAAGGACCAAGTCTTAGGGAATGCAACAATTCAAGTAGTAAGAAGCAGAAAAGAAACAGAGCAGAACAGGGAGAGAACAAGGACAAAGCAGACAAATGTCAGGTCAAAGATGCTTGAATGCAGCTGACGATGCTTATAGAAAATAGAGAATAGCATTTTGTTTGTTGAATGATTTTGTTTGTAAGTTTTTGATAAAAGCATATTCAAAATTGATAGCATTCTTTAAAGTGTAATATGAATAGACACAAAATGGCCTGTTAAAAAAAGAGATGTATTTAAGAAACAGTCTTGTTTACTAGATTATTCATGAATGAATGGGAATATTCCTTCTGGTTTGAATTTAATGCAAGGAAGCCAGACTATACACTCACCAGTGAAGGCAAAGAGAAGAAAATTGAAAACAGGAAAACAACATTACCATATTGGTTTAAATTGGATTTATTGAAGTCAAAAACTTTTTTCCCCCATGAGTCTTTTGGAGAGTCTAAAGCATTGTATCATATATTTAAGGAAATAAAATCAATTTATTAATGGTATTATTATCTGGAAAACTTGCATCACATATCTAACAAAAATATGTTTAAACTAATTTCCAAAGAAGGCCGTGACTAAGCACTGTAAAGAAGAAGAAGAAAAAAAAAAAGGAAGACTATGAAATGACGCCAGATTGGAATATTAGACCAATGCTGATTACCACGGTTAAATGATCCCCCAAAGCCTCTAATAGTTATAGGATTATTCCTCACTGTATATTTATATATTGGCAAAGCAAATATTTTCTTTTTATATGTAAAGTGTTCCTGTGCATCTACCACTAGACACATACATACACACTCACATACTCACAAATGCTTGATTTCTATGATTTCTTGATTTCTATGCTAAATGGCATGCACCTTGATTATCATTGCACACATAATATTTTCTGATAGTTTTATGAATTTTAAGTGCTTCTTTGATGATACACTTTATTAGAGTAGTGATAAAATTGCAGATTGTGAGGAATATGGGGTAATTTCTCTGTATTAGCCAAAGATTTAAAAACTTTGTTGATATTAACTCTTTGTAGTCTTGGTAATAAAACACTGTATGACCACACTTATTAAAGTGGGGATGAGACATATATCTCACACAGCATTCCTAAAATTTAAGTTTGGTAATTTTGAAAGTGCATTTAAATACTTCTGTTGTCAAGAGTGAGAATGTTTCATTGCACATCAGTTCTCTCTTAGATCTTTTCTCCCTCAGTTGGAAAATGTGCCATATGATGTATTTCAAAATTAGTTTTATGCCTCCCTTAATAGATGCTGTGTTTATGGAGTAAGTCTTAGTGTTCTGCATTAGTCCATGTTGTCCTTAGTGAGTACTTAAACTGCTTTTTCTTAGCACAGTCTACCCATATTAAAGCTATTATAACTAAATGTTTTTCATTTAATTTTCTTTCCAAAGCAGATAGAAGGGACCATAGGGCAGCTTTAGAGAAGAGAATAAAATTATCAAAGAAACCACATATGAAAGGGATTATATAGAAATTACAGATAAATTACCCATATTATAAAAGTTATAGAAATCACTTACTTAAATTATAAAAATATAAGAATGAAAGGCAGCTTAATTAACCCAAATTGGTCTTAAGTTTTACTGATCAGTTAGAGTATTTAGATATTTCAGAATAAAAATGCCTTCCCTGCAAACTAATTTCACTTCCCTCCATGGCTTCAGCTATTTCTTTGTGAAGCAGTGTCTCCTGACCTTGCCTCAGCTCCACCAACCACACAAAGTGTGTGAATGCACTTGGCAACTGCCCAGCTCCACTCGTGGGGACTGTGCATACATGGCTACTATCAGTGTTCGTGTTTATGATACTGAACTTTATACATTGAGAACCTATCTGGGAATTGTAATTAATTGTCAAAATGCAAGCAAATACAATCAAAATAGAAATACAATATGTTTTGTTATCTGTTTTATCTATGACATAGCAGCTGCATCTGTAAGCTGAGATGTAACACAAGTTGTGTACCATAAGAAAGAACATGTATTAATTACTCACAAAGTCCTTCAGTATAGGCTAGAAAATGAAAGATGACAGAGTTGATATAACACTAAAAGATACACTTTTTCCTAATTCTTAAAAAAATTATTATAGTAGAGTTGACGTACAATGTTATATTAGTTTCTGCTGTACGGCAAGGTGGATCAGTTATACATGTATCCACTATTTTTTTAGAGTATTTTCTCATATAGGTCATTACAAAGTATTAAATAGAGTTCCTTTTGCTATACAGTAGCTCCTTATCAGTTATCTATTTTATATATAGTGAGTGAGTGAAAATCACTCAGCCATATCTGACTCTTTGCAGCCCCCCTACCAGGCTCCTCTGTCCATTGAATTCTTCAGGCAAGAATACTGGGGTGGGTTGCCATTTCCTTCACCAGGAGATCTTTGCAATCTACAGATTGAACCTGGGTCACCTGTATTACCGTCTGAGCCTCCCTTGCTTGAAGAAAATGCAAAAACAACTGCCCGCTTGTCTATATATTTTATATATAATGGTTTGTGTATGTCAATCCCAATCTCCCAACATATCCCTCTAACCCTCTAATTTTCTTGATCATCTTATGTGAAACTAATAGAGGTGAAGCATGAAAAGACAACTAGGGAATCATGGGAAATAAAGTTTTTTATGAGGTAAGCCCATACAAATATTATGTGTCCCTCCCCAGATACTGAGCTATTTCATATCCCATGTTTTTGCACATACTTCACATCCCTCAACCTGTAATGTTCTTCCTTCATTCTGAGGCCTGACTCTCCTACTTAGTCTTCTAAGCATGGAGCAATTATCATACTCTCTGAAAAACAGTTCCCAATTGTGCCCTATGTACTTTTTACCAAAATAGCAATGACCTACAACCTAGCTCTTATCCTTGAACATGACTCTTGTACGTCTATCACGCTGTGTCATCATTACCTGTATATCTCCTGTTCAAACACTGAGTCTCTTAGGAGTAAAACAAGGGTTGTTATGAAAAACAACCAACCAAGTTCTTGAAATACAGTAGAGGCCAAGTAAACATTCAGTGAATGATTAAAATAAATTTCCATCAATTATTCAGTTTCTCATCTGAGCATGATGTGATGGTCTAGTTGATATCTAAAGTCCTTCTGAACTCAAAAATATAGACCAAAAATATAGGTCAAAAATTCTGACCTCAATATCTCCATTAACACTGCTGCTGCTGCTACTGCTGCTAAGTTGCTTCAGTTATGTCTGACTCTGTGCAACCCCATAGATGGCAGCCCACCAAGCTCTCCCATCCCTGGGATTCTCCAGGCAAGATCACTGGAGTGGGTTGCCATTTCCATTAACACTATAGACAACCTTTTCTGAAAATTTTATCATTTTGCTCTGAGACTACTCTTCTTTTTTGTCTCTCAAAAGGGATCCTTTTTTGCTTTTTCACATTGAATTCCAGTATCCAATTTCTTTAAAAAAAAAAGAAAAGAAAAGAAGAGCTTAATTTGCAATTGCTTCTTGCTCTCTCCCTATCTTTCAACTACAAATTCTTTATCCATTATCCCAATCTTATATTCCCAGTCCTTGATACAGATTGTCAGCAAGAAGTTACGTTTCTGTAGTGCAGTTTTTGAATTCTGTCCTGCTTTTGAATTCTGACTCTAAGTAGGGATCGTGTTTAGTGGCTACCTCAGAGTTTTTATGAAAATTAAATGAGATCATGCACATAAAGTGCATAGCATGGGGTCTAGTATAAAATGAGAGTTCCAGAAAAGAATATGAATGTTTGCTTCTACCTGGTATGCACTTTTAAAACTGTTTTAGATAGAACCCACAGTTGTAAATGAACTGTAGTGTTATCTACTGGAGAAGTAAATGGCAACCCACTCCAATATTCTTACTTGGAAAACCCCATGCACAGAAGGGCCTGGTGGGCTATAGTCCATGGAGTCACAAAAAGTCTGACGCAACTTAGCTACTGAACAACAACAACACAGTTGTGGCAGTTGAGTCTGGAAATAATCTTAGGCAATCTCTTAACTGTTCTTAATGTTTCTTCAAAGGGTCACCAGATTAATGGTTCAGTTCAAGTAATCTGGTAAAAGGAAAAAAAAAATCTATTAGCTGACTTGATTTATCTAAAGCTCATTTTAGAAAAGAAGCAATATTTGTGTGACATGATCTCAAGAGACACAGTCTATTTTTAAGTGTACTTTCTTAAACTGGTAATAGTTTGGGTAGCTTGAACTTCAGAGTAATAGTTTGAATTCAGAGGAGATGGACAGTATTTTTTTTTAAGTCTTAAAGATTAATAGTTGATGGGAATGACATAACATCTAAAACCTAGGCAGAGCTTCTTTAGTCAACTTAAGATTCATGTTTGGAATGAGCAATATTTCTTTAAATGAAAGTTTATTAACCTATTTTCATTGCAAATAAGAAGAAATTATAAAAGTAACACCCTTAAAAAGACTTCCAAATCCTTTAAAGCTATATCTTCCCTTTTTATTAAAAAATTCATAAAGGAATTATACTAAATACATTTTAATGTATCGCTTCAGAAACATATTTCAGTATATCACTTGAGAAATGGCAAGAGAATTTATAACTTAATCCAT
>SJYQ01000398.1:134647-145847 GCA_006410935.1 Redunca redunca | reverse complement strand
CAATTCCAGTTACATTTCGCTCAGAGACACCAGCTCATCTTTTAATATAATAATATTGAAGTATAAGGTGGAAATCTGATATTAAAATACATTTAGGTTAACGGCATTTTCAGTAGAAAATTTCTATGATGCCAATAATGTTGTTTTGGTAAAATTAAATTCCATTCTATTGATAAAATATATATTGATTATATGTATGTGGATTATATGGGCTTCCCCAGGGGCTCAGCACTAAAGACTCTGCCTGCAATGCAGAAGGCACAGAAGACATGGGCTGAGCTGCTGGGTCGGGGAGATCCTCTGGAGGAGGGCATGGCAACCCACTCCAGTATTCTTGCCTGGAGAATCCTCAGTGATAGAGGAGCCTGGCAGTCCATAGGGTTTCAGAGAATCAAACACAACTGAAGTTACTTAGCATGCCTGCACATACTGGTTATATATATTAGTTATTAACTGGATGAACATATTAAAAATGAAATAAATTTAATACAATTAATTTGACAATGTTAAAAAATGGAAGGAATGGCAAAATTCTACAGCCTGTGGTTGAATTTTAAATACAGGTGCATGTGAAATGGAAATATGGCCTACTTATAGAGAAAGACTGATACCCCTCCTACTTAACCTCATCTCCCCTGACCACTCATAATAAACAGAGGTCTTACAGAGCTATGACTAGAAATATATTACAAAATAACTTCATTTTAGCAGTATTATGTTGAAAATCATTATTTAAATAACCTTTAGTTAGAATATGTGAATAATTTCCTCTTCATCCACTAGGATTTGCTTCANACACCCAGTTGCTGACATCCATTGGATCACTGAAAAGGCAAGAGAGTTCCAGAAAAACACCTACTTCTGCTTTATTGACTATGCCAAAGCTTTTGACTGTGTGGATCACAAAAATAATGGAAAATTCTTAAAGAGATGGTAATGCCAGACCACCTGACCTGCCTCCTGAGAAATCTCTGTGTAGGTCAGGAAGCAACAGTTAGAACTGGACATGGAAGAGCAGACTGGTTCCAAATAGGAAAAGGAATACATCAAGGCTGTATATTGTCACCCTGCTTATTTACAAATTCAGAGTACATCATGGGGAATGCTTGACTGGAAAAAGTACAAGCTGGAATCAAGATTGCTGGGAGAAATATCAATAGCCTCAAATATGCAGATGACACCACACATACGGCAGAAAGTGAAGAGGAACTAAAGAACCTCTTGATGAAAGTGAAAGAGGAGAGTGAAAAAGCTGGCTTAAAGCTCAACATTCAGAAAACGAAGATCATGGCATCTGGTCCCATCCCTTCATGACAAATAGATGGGGAAACAATGGAAACAGTGAGAGACTTTATTTTTTTGTGCTTCAAAATTACTTCAGATGGTAACTGCAGCCTTGAAATTAAAAGGTGCTTGCTCCTTGGAAGAAAAGTTATAACCAACCTAGACAGCATATTAAAAAGCAGAGACATTACTTTACCAACACAGGCCCATCTAGTCAAAGCTATGGTTTTTCCAGTAGTCATGTATGGATGTGAGAGTTGGACTGTAAAGAACGCTGAGAGCCAAAGAATTGATGCTTTTGAACTGTGGTGTTGGAGAAGACTTTTGAGAGTCGCTTGGACTGCAAGGAGATCCAATCAGTCAATCCTAAAGGAAATCAGTCATGAATATTTATTGGAAGGATTGATGCTGAAGCTGAAACTCCAATTCTTTGGCCACCTTATATGAAGAACAGACTCATTTGAAAAGACCTTGATGCTGGGAAAGATTGAAGGCGGGAGGAGAAGGGAACCATAGACCATGAGATGGCTGAATGGCCTCACCAACTCAATGGACATGAGTTTGAGGAAACTCCAGTAGTTGGTGATGGACAGGGAGGACTGACATCTTGCATTCCATGGGGTCACATAGAGTCAGACACAACTGAGCAACTGAACTGAACTGAACATAAGTTATAAAGCAAAATGGCCTTTAATGGAAATAAAAGAGATCATTAGATCCAAGATATTTTGGTAGATAAATAGGCTTCAGTAGACTAAATGGGATAAGGAAAAAAGGTATGAAGAATAAATTCTAATCTTGGCACTATGCTATGATATGGAGAGTATTTTCATTCACTGTCATAGGAAATGTGGAAAGAGAACCATACTTTTAGGGACTGCCCATGGGTGTTGTCAGTTTGGCTGTATAATTTTTGGTACGCCAAGATAGAAAAGTCATTTTCACACCTGTTTGGCAGATTCTTAATATTTGATATCAATTAAAGTGTCTCTTTGAATATTAGAATATCAATAAATAATACTTTTCAATTCTCAAATTCAGAACCAACTCATAGACTGAAGTGTCAGACAGATGGGAATGAAACATGACTTGTATTGTTATGTAGCTAAGTGGAAAAATGCTTTGAGACTGAAGTTTGGTTTGCCAGTTATGCATCCTAGAATTGAATTTACCCATTTAGACACAGACAGAGTGCATAATTGCAGACCTCTCAGCATGGGCTTATCCTATAAAATGTCAAGGCATGGAGAAGCAAGGAATATCTACTTTTCTATGTGGATTTATACTGCCTAGTTCTTTCTCCCAAACTGAAATAAGTCAATCCTGCTTCAGTGGGGACATTTGAGGGTGGAAGTCTAGAAGGAAGCAAGGTCTCGGATATACAAGAGAACTTGAAGAAGTCAAGACTTTGTAGGAGCACCTGAGCAAGTGATATAGAATAGGCTGCGGCTGGATAGTACATGACTGAATCACTCCTTTTGGATTTGGAGAAGTTCATGTTTCTGATTGCTTCTTTGGGATGTAACAGATTAGATAAAGCAAAATGTTACAGAAATTCATAAGAGTTGACATAGAAATGCTAAGAAACTACAGTTTATAAACAGAGGATGAGATGGTTGGATGTCATCACTGACTCGATGGACATGAGTTTGAGTAAGCTCTGGAAGTTGGTTATAGACAGTGGTGCAGTCCATGGGGTCACCAAGAGTTGGACATGACTGAGCGACTGAATTGATCTGACAGTTTATAGATATATTGAAGTCATCCAGGATGAGGTATTTATAAAGGAGGGAGATATTTATAAAAGGAGGGAGAAGGCTTAAAAATTGTGCATGTACAACAACTACAGTTAGCCTTTTGTATCTTAGATGCCACATCTGTGGATTCAGTCCACTGTGGATCAAAACTATTTGGAAACAAATTTTAGAAAATTCTAAATAACAAAAGTTGAATTTTCCAAGTGTTTACATAGCATTTACATTACATTAGATTTTGTAAGTAATCGAGATTATTTAAAATAAATGAGAGTATGTGTGCACATGTGCTATGTCACCTCAGACATGTCCAGCTCTTTGCAACCCTATGGACTGTAGCCCCCCAGGATCTTTTGTCCATAGGGTTCTCCAAGCAGGAATACTGGAGTGGGTTGCCATGCCCTCCTCCAGGGAATCTTCCTGACCCAGGGATAGAACCCATATTTCTCATGTCTTCTGCATTGGCAAGTGGGTTCTTTACCACTAGTGCCACCTGGGAAGCCCAAATGAGAGTGTGTGCATAGGTTAAATGTTATTGCACCATTTTATATAAGGGGCTTGATAATTTTCAGATTTTGAGATGACCACTCCTATTCCAAGACATCATTTCTTTTCTGTTTTGCAATGCTTATTGAAAGAAAAAGAAATCTGTCTGAGGATCAAATCATTTTTCAGTACACTAATTATTTCACTTCCCTCTTAAAGATCTTCACATGATACTGAGAAGTCCTACATTTTGTTTAAATTTCTGATTTATTTACACTTGGAGCCCATTTTTCACATTATATCTATTGAAATACTTAGCAAAACATTGCAACAGAATATCAAGAGATAATTCATTTCATATTCATCATGGCTAGGTAATGTGTTTTACACAATATTTCATCAAATCAGATAGTAAGTTATAAAGTAGGTACAATTTCTCTAATGTTATACGCTTAAAGGTCACTTATCCAAAATTGATGGAACCAGGGTTCAAGCCCCAAATAGTCTCACTCCAAAATTATTTATTTATATACTATTAAGAACCCCCTACATAATCTGTAGGACCTATTACAAAATATTAATAAAATGCAAGGCTTGTTGTTTGAAAGTTAAGAATTTCAAGGTAGCAACATCAGAGCATTAAAACAAATGTGGAGCCTTCTGAACATAGTGCCTTGTATGACTGCACAGATGGAACACCCACAAACCCAGGCTTATCATTATAAATAGTGCCTCCAAGTATGCTATAGTATCTATTAAAAAAAAAATACTCCCACTAGAGTGAGTACCATTATCATTTAAACCACTGTGTGAAACTCCTTGAATAAAATAACTCAGATACTTCCAGTTTAAGGACTTGCATCCATTATTGTGAAGTCTAAACTCTGCCATTTAATAAGCAAAATATTAATTTGCCCTAAGTTTATCACCATTACCATTTTATGGCTCCAAAGTTATCATGAACCTGAATGACTTCTCTGTTCATGACCATAACTAACTATTCAGATACTGGAAACTTTTTTTCTCCTTATAAATAATTGATGTTATTTTAATATTAAATGGTACAACATATTAATGACAAATGAAATTTGAAAAGCATTGCATATAAACATACTTTTTGAAATGTAAAAATCTGAGAAGAGTAGATATCTCTTTAGAGTAGTCACTGACTCAATAAACTTTTGGTGAACATCTACATTTCTCCAGACAAGTATTGAACATCTACTGTTTCTCAGAAGCAAGGGTGACCTGGCTGAAAATATCTTACATGCTAAGGATAATGAGATTTAGTTAAGCATTACTGTGTTAAGCCCTATGAAGAATTCTGAACTAGGGAACCCAATATGAAAAATCATCATGTAAATGTGAAGTCGCTCAGTCATGTCCAACTCTTTGCGACCCCATGGACTGTAGCCTACCAGGCCCCTCCATCCGCGGGATTTTCCAGGCAAGAGTGCTAGACTGGGGTTCCATTTCCTTCTCCAAAATTATCTTTTAGATAACCAAGAACTATTTCCATTTAGTCTGTTCAATGCTATGCTTTCCTGTCATGGTTTCTAATGTTCTTTCTTTTTCTGACAAAATATGAATAATTTCCTTAAAAGGTGTTGATTGATTCATCACTGCTTTCTTGAGTTATTTATTACTGTTCCAATTCCTTGAATAACTTAAGTTCGGTATATCTGGTCATAGTAAATGAGGAATACACAGTAAATTCTGAGCAGACAAAAGGTTGAATGTTGCAGTCAAACAAAATTTATAGTCAGTTTAATCTGCATTTGCTTATTGCATAAACATTATTACCCTATTGGGTAATTAGGAATAAATGGTAGGGAGTTTACCAAAAGGACTGTGATTAGTTTTACTTTTACAAAATAAGGTATTTCTATAATCTGCTCTGGTTAAGGAGTTTTTATAGAAAATAGAAGCCTGCCTTTAGGTACTGAATCCTTACAATTGTATCTAAATTTCTAAAATCAACTTGGTTGGATGTGTATGGGGAGAAGAGTGGGTTGGAAGTGTGATATATATGGAATGTAAAGAAATCTGGGAGGCAAATTACATCAAATATATACTGATGGACCAGAGGGTAAATACATTCATGTAACAGGTACCCTTTTCTCTGGAAGTTTATGGACGTAATGTTAGTTTTCTTGCTTGTTTAGTCTGATGGATATAACCACATAGTGATGCTGGGAAACCTACAGAGCAGATGCTGGGATCCTGCAAAAGGCAGATTTGCTGGGTTTGATATATCACCCAGTAACATGAGTGGCTTCCCAGGTGGCTCAGTCATGAAGAATCCACTTGCCAATGCAAGACATGCAAGAGATCTGGATTCGAACCGTGAGGTGGGAAGATCCCCTGGAGGAGGAAGTGGCAACCCACTCCATGATTCTTGCCTGGAAAACACCAGGGACAAAGAGCCAGCAGGCTACAGTCCATGGGGTCTCAAGAGTCGGACCCAACTAAGTGGCTGAGCATGGACCACCGACATGAGTTGAGCAGTTTAAAGCCAGCACCCTTTAACAAAAGCTTGGCTTCAGAGACAGAGATGGGAAACAAGCCCCATAGACAAAAGATTGGCGTGGAATAGTGAAAAAGAATCTGACTATAAGTTAAGGCTTCTAAGGACTCAAAGCCAGAGGAAGTTAGGAACAAATGAATTCGGTACTATGATTTCCCTCATTATCAGAAACCTTGCAGGTACGTAAACCACACATGCTGGGATAAAAAAGCTCTAAAATCAGTTCATCCAGTTGTATTAGAGTGACATCAGAGCATGCAGGGCAAGTTTTAACAAATTCATTTGAGTAAATATAGTTGGAATTAAGGAACAGGCTCACAAATGGAGATGCAGATTTGGCAATCTTTTGCATAGCAGGGATAGTGGGAAATCATGGAAATGGATGAGAAGATATGAAGGCTAAGGGTGAGAAGTGAAAATCATCTACATAAGAGTGAGAAAAAAAAAACCCAGCAGTAGTGAAAATAGGGTTGGAAAATCAAAAGAACTTTGAAAATACTCAGACTCCAAAGGAGAATACTAGTCGTAACTACTAGCAACCAAACCTTAGGCTGTCAATGACTTAGACTTCTCTTGCTAAATACTAAAATCTCAATCATTATAGAACATGATTGGCTAATACAATTTCATATGTAGATGAAGTAGCCTGTTTGTTTCCTCTGCAATTATCGTGTTAAATGAGAGTTGGAAGAATCTCCGTATTTGTCAAACAAAGTGCTGACTTGCTTTTGCTTCAATCAATATTAAACTCCTTGTTTCTCTTTGTATTTTCTCTCACCCAATTACATCTGTAGTAATATGTAAAATATGGTTCAGGCGGGAACATTAATTGTACTATTATTTGATTTCCTTTCCTTAATGATTCTCTGGTGAGTCTTGTTGGAAAGAATCTAGCAACACTGTACATATTTCAAATATATTGCTTGTCTTGTGTCTTTCCTTGGTGTCTCTGAAATTATAGCTCAAATGTTAATAGAAATCTCTGTATTTTAATAGGATGCTCTTGTCTACAAACTCAATATCGACTCAATTACATATTCTAAAAAGCTATTTACAGTTTTAAACCTAATGCAAATTAGGAAATTTAATTTAAAACCTGCAAGTTACTCAACAGTAATAAGAATTTCAAAAATAGAAGATGACTTTTTTGTCTAATAGATATGAATTACCCATCATTTTAAGTTTATTGTAATTCTGATAACAGTATTATACTATGAAAATGAACTTGGAACTGATGAACATTATCACTGGAAGCATCAAGAAAATTGCAGTTAAGTTCTTACACTGTTGAAATGCCTTTTATTATTGCCATATTCTGTTCCAACCAAAGAAAAAAGCGTCCATATTCCAGCAATAAACCATGTTAATGATTTTATATAAAAATTCAACCAATGAACAAGATCATTCCTAAATGTAATCAGTCTCCATTCTAGAAATAGTCAATAGAAAATGAAAATGAAGATACCATAGAGGTACTTTCATTTTTATTATAAAAATCTCCTTTCTAATTGGCAAAGAAATATATATATTAAAAAGAGGCTGAGAAAAAGGACATTTTTAATACTGAGATTTTCTAGTAAAAATGAGAAAGTAATATTTTATTTTATTATTTTACAGAGAGAAAGTCATGCATATGTTTAGTGATTAACTTCTTTTCTAGTTCATTTCATTTTTCTGCCTGACTCTTTCCCTTTTATGTCTGTATGAATTTACACACATATACACAAATTTGATATATTTGCTCACTGAGATGGAGGTTTCCAAGCAAGGGTCCCTTGATCTGAGAAATCTGTACACTCAGCCATTCCTAAGAGGATACCATAGGAAAATAGAGAGTATACTCTGATGCCAGGTTTCTCCTGAAGCTCCCAGGTGATGCTAACAGGAGTAGGTTTTCTTTTCAGACCCTGATCCCAGGCAGAAAAAAAGACTCTAAGCCAGAAAGATCAACAGACTTTTCAGTTATCTAATCTGCCATAGACACAAGCTTCAGAGATAATCTATACTCCAGGACGGGACACTGAGTGTCTATTTATAAATTCTTATCATCAAATTTGCAATGATTTGTGTATGTGTGTGTGTGTGTGTGTGACCATTTATAAGTTACTCCTAAAGAAATTCTAAAATGATCAATAGTATGGAATGCTAAAAATGGCTTCCAGGGCATTCAGTAAACCACATTTTTCCAGAACTATTCTAGATAGCTAACGAAATCATAAAACCTTATATTCATAAAAAATCCTAGGGATGAACTCTTTCATTGTGTAGAAAAGGAAATTAAAACCAAATGAAGGAAAGGCTGTCTCTTAGTGTTATATATCTGAGGACTTTCAAGTAAGCCAAAGTTTCATTCACCTGTCATACTTTTAATGTTGGTTTAAAATAACAACCTTGAGGGCAGACAAATATGTTTATGAAATGCACATATATTGGTAAATAAGCCACTCAGATATTTCAATGCCATTTCAAACAAATAGTCTACAAAAACCAGCTCTTAAACAAACATCAAGTGCAGAAGGGGACTTCACTTCTGTTATTTTGTTAATAATATAGGCCTTTTCTTAGATTAGAGTCATGATAGCTTTGCTGTGTACCGTAGAATTCCATATAAATGCCTGAATATAACAGATGGTCTTTCAAACAAACATATTTCCCACTGTATCATCAGCATAAAGTTAGGTACAGATTGCTTATTTTTGCTCTGATGCAGCTTCAATGAACTCATCATTAGCACGTCTTTGTTAAATCCTATTTTAATAATAACTCAACTGTATATTCAGAGTGTAATGTCAGAGGTAAAAATGTTGTGGCTAAAAAAAAAGCATTAATAAGCCAATTATTTTTCTTCACTTTGTCAGATTTGAAATATAAATTCTGTTTTGACTAATGCACCAATTAAATATGTTTAAATTATAATCCAGATACAAAGGTGCATTAGCATAAATATGCTTCTCTTTGCTTACCCTGACAAAGAAAAGTACTAACCAGAAAGAGTAAATGCAACTCAGAATTCTGCTGACTGAGAATTCTCTAGCTCTTCAATTATTTGGGAATTCAACAGTGTGCCCTCAAGCCTAACCCATAGCACTTGCAAACTGTAAATTCCAGTTTATTCATAACAGATTTTCTTTCTTTCTTTCTTTCTTTCTTTCTTTTTTTTTACTAAAAGGCATTTTTAAATTAGAAACAAACAAATGACTCACTATTTCTAACCCATGGGACAATATTAGGAAATGAGACACAGACCATGATTTCTGAGATATGACTCAACAATAGGTATTTCCAAAGGATTCATTTTAAACTCAAAACTATTAGCAGGTAGAGTAAGTGAAAACAAAACTACCTACCACATCATTGTCTTGAAGTACATGGAGGAGTGAGAGGCTATACTTGTGAAACAGGAGTACATAAGCTTACTAAATAATAGCATACATAAATTTATATTGCACAATATGAAATACAAGTATCCAAAATATTAACATACTTACAAGGATGAACAGAAACACATAATAATGTACTTAAAGATTTTTTTAATTTCTAAAGAATAATTAATGTATACATTTTAATATTAACTCTTCATAATTTCATTCAATTAAATATATATTTCCTGAGAATTTACTATGTTACAAGCACTGTTCTTTAACATAATATACAGCAATAAACAGAAGAGACAAGATCCTTGCTTCTATGGATTTTAGAGTTCTTAATGACATTTAGCTATTGTAAAAATCTATCTCCTAAAATAATGACAAAATTAACAAAGTGAAACTTGTGTTTCAGTATTTAAGAAATGCTCTATTTATTCTTTTAGATAGCAAAAGGATTTTTTCTATCACTTTGCTTTTCTTATGGTAAAATAAACCTAACACTGAGCATCTTAATCATTTTTAAACATGAAATTCAGTGGTATTAAGTAGATTCACACCATTATGTATCTATTACTATTATCTATCTCCAGAACTCTTTTCCTCCTCAAAGCTAAAACTCTATACCCGCCAGTCCCTGACAACCACCATTGAATTTTCTGTGATTTTCACTACTCTCTCTCTCTCTCTCTTTCTCTCTCTCTCTCTATATATATATATATGAAGAGTAATTAAGCATCATTTTCTTTCACCATATTAGTTTATTTTAACTTACCATAATGTTCTCAGTGGTAAAGAATCTCCTGCCAGCGCAGGAGACATAGGTGATGCAGGGGTCAGGAAGATCCTTTGGAGGAGGAAATGGCAAGCCATTCAGGTACTCTTGTCTGAAAAAGTCCATGGATAGAGGACCCTGGTGTGCTATAGTCTATGGGGTAGCAAAAAGCTGGACATGACTGAGTGATTGAGCACCTAATGTCCTCAGGTTTTTTACATGTTGTAATATATGTCAGGATTTCTTTCCTTGTTAAGGATGAATACTATTCCATTGTATATACACGCCTTTTGTTTTTTTTAATCTTTTGATGGATGCTCAGTTTACTTCTACAGTTTAGTTACTGAGAATAATGTTCCTATGAATATGGTTGTACACATATTTCTTTGAGATCCTACTTTTAATTCTTTGGGGTATATACTCAGAAACGGAATTGCTGTATCATATGATAATTCTATGTTTAAGTTTTTAGGAATTGTCATTCTATTTTCTGCAGTGACAGTTTATATTCCCACATAGCTTTTAACATGTTTTATCATCATGTTTTAGGTAGTTTCCTTCTATTCCTAGTTTGTTGAGTGTTTTTGTCATGAAAAGGTGTTGAATTTTGTCAAATTCGTCTGTTGATAAATCTGCATCTGTCAAGATGACCATGTAGTTTTTTCTTGCTTTAAATGTAGTGTCACACTGATCGACTTTCATTTGTTAAACCAGCTTTGCATTTCAAGAAATGATCCAGTTTTACCATGGTTCATTATCCTTTCAGTATGCTGAACTCGATTTGCTAGTATTTGCTTTTGGATTTTTCCATCAGCATCCTTAAAGGCACTGGTCTGTAGTTTCATTGTAGCATCTGTCTAGCTTCGGTATCAGGCCAATGCTGGCCTCACAGAATGGCTTAAGTGTTTCCTCTTCTTCTTCTCAAAAAGCTTATGAAAGATTGGTCTTAGTTCTTTAAGTCTGGTAGAATTCACTGGCAAAATCATAAGGCTCTGAGCTTTTCTTTCTT
>SJYQ01000398.1:113757-134579 GCA_006410935.1 Redunca redunca | reverse complement strand
TCTTTTCTTTTTTTCTTAGTCAATCTAGCTAAGATTTTCCCAATTTTATTGATCTGTTTGAAGAACCAACATTTTATTTCATTGATTTTTGCTACTATTTTTCTATTCTCTATTTCTTTTACTCCTTCTCTAATTATTATTTCTTTTCTTCTGCTAGCTTCAGCTTAGTTTTTTCTTCTTTTTCTACTTTAATTTGTAAAGGTTTATTATTGATTTGAGACCTTGTTTTTTAATGTTGTTTTTTATAGCACTGCTTAGCATTGGTTTCTAGAGAAGGCAATGGCACCTCACTCCAGTACTCTTGCCTGGAAAATCCCATGGACAGAGGAGCCTGGAAGGCTGTAGTCCATGGGGTCGCTGAGAGTCGGACACGACTGAGCAACCTCACTTTCACTTTTCACTTTGATGCATTGGAGAAGGAAATGGCAACCCACTCGTGTTCTTGCCTGGAGAATTCCAGGGACAGGGGAGCCTGGTGGGCTGCCGTCTATGGGGTCGCACAGAGTTGGACACGACTGAAGTGACTTAGCAGTAGCAGCAGCAGCTTTGCTTTCACTGTGTCTCATAAATTTTCATATGCTGTGTTTTCATTTTTATTTGCTCTAGTGGGTGAGTGAGTGAAAGTTGCTCAATCATGTCCGACTCTTTGCAACCCATGGACTATACAGTCCATGGAATTCTCCAGGCAGGAATACCGGAGTGGGTAGCCTTTGCCTTCTCCAGGGGATCTTCCCACCAAGGGATCAAACCCAGGTCTTCTGCATTGCAGGCAGATTCTTTACCAGCTGAGCCACAACAGAAGCTCAAGAATACTGGAGTGGGTAGGCTATCCCTTCTCCAGAGGATCTTCCCAGTCCAGGAAGTGAACCAGGGTCTCCCGCATTGCAGGCAGATCCTTTACCAACTAAGCTATTAGGGAAGCCCCTTATCTGATCTAAGTATTTTCTAATTTATATTGTGATTTATTCTTTCATCTATTGGTTATTTAAGTGTGTTTATTTTCAACAAATTTGTGAATGTTCTAGTGTTCCTTTTGTGATGTCTAACTTCATTTCATCCCATTGTGACATGAGAAGATGGTTTGTATAATACTTATATTTTTTAATTTGTGTTTTAATTTCTGACCTGACATATGGCCTATCCTGGAAAATATCTCAAGTGCATTTGAGAAAATGTGTGCTTTATTGTTATTTGGTAAAGTATTCCTTACATGTTATTTTATGATAAAGTCCTCTGTTTTCTTATCTTTTGTCTAACTATTGTATCATTATTTAAAATAAGTTACTGAAGTCCNCCCAACTATTTTATGTAGTACTATTTTTTCGTTAAAATTTGCCAATTTCTGCTTCATCTATTTTAATGATCTCTTAGTAGATACAGTAGGTTTATAATTGTTATGTACTTTGCTATACTGAGTCCTTTAGTAATGTATAATATCCTTCTTGGTCTCTTATAACATTTTTTTACATTTAAACTGTATTTCTGATGGTAGTATAGTTACTTCTGCTCTCCTTTGGTTACTATTTGCTTGGACTATTTTTTTTTTTTCATCCTTTCGTCTTCAACCTTTCTGTCTTTGAACCTAAAGTGAGTCTCTTAAAACTAGTCATAGTATTTGATTCCATTACAGTGGTCTCTGTCTCTTTATTGGAGAGGTTAATACATTTACGCTTAAAGTAATACTCATAAGTAGAGGCTCACTTCTGTCATTTTGCTACTTGCTTTCTATATGACTTACGGGCTTCCCTGGTGGCTCAGTTGGTAAAGAATCTGCCTGCAATGCAGGAGACCTGGGTTCAGTCCCTGGCTTGGGAAGATGAGAGAAGCTCATGGGATCACAAAGAGTCACACAAGACTGAGCAATTAATACTATCTCACCATCTGTCTGTGACTTATACTTTTTTTGTCCCTCAGTTTGTATACATCTTCTTTTGTGTTTAGTTAAATTTCTGGCACTGAAATATTTTAATTACCTTGTCATTTATTTTCATGGATGCTCAATAATTTCTTTGTAGTTACCATGAAGGTTACATTTAACATGCTAATATTATGACTCTAATTTGAATTTATACCAACTTAACTCCCACAACACATAAAAATTCCGATACTTGGCAATTCTGTTTCATTATGCTAGATGTCACAGAACTACATATTTATACACCGAGTGTCCAAAAACATAAACTAATGATTTTTAATGCATTAGCTTCTTAGATTATATAGGAATCAAAATATGGAGTTACAAACCAATGCTATAATAACACTAGTTTTTAGACAACTACTTGTGAGGCTTTTTTTTTTTTTAACTCATCAGTCTCTTAATGTTGAAAATAAAATGTAGAGTAACAGCAATTACAACAATATTAGCTTTTATAACTTCCCTGTATTTATCTTTCCTGAGATCTCTAGCTTTTATAATTTCCCTGTATTTATCTTTCCTGAGATCTCTAGCTTTTATAATTTCCCTGTATTTATCTTTCCTGAGATCTCTAGCTTTTATAATTTCCCTGTAGTTATCTTTACTGAGATCTTCATTTCTTCATATAGCTTTGAGTTACTGTCTAGTGATTTTTCCTTTCAACCTGTAAGATTCCCTTTAGCATTTATTGCAGAATTTTGGTAGACAGTTTTTTTCTCTTTGAATGTTTTGTACATATCAGCTCATTACCTTCTCACCTCCAAAGTTTTTGATGAGAAATTTACTAAAAAAAAAATCTTATTGAGGATGAGTTACTTGTATGTGATGAGTTGCTTTCCTCTTGCTGCTTTCAAGATTCTTTCTTTGTCTCTGTCTTTCAACAGCTTAATTATAGCTGTGCTGGTGTGGATTGCTTTGAGTTCAGTCCACTTGGTGTACAGTAATGTGATTGTGTATGACATGAATTGCATATATATTGCTCATGAATCACATACAATCACACACCCACACACACACATGGGTGTCTCAAAAATATTAGAGTAGTTAAGTGACTTACCAAACTAAAGGAAGATAGGAAGTAAAACAGATTTGAGTCCAAAATTTCTAACAATGTCCTTCTATACTGGAACTGGAGAATCTTGAAATTATATTATCTACCCTTTTGTTCTACATGATTATGTCCATGCATCATTATCAGCTGATTTATTCTTACTCTTCAAGACTACACATGATCACCTCTACTGTAAAATTTCCCATAGTCTCTCATGGTGCTTCTTTCACATAGCTCTGCTAACATTTACCTTGTTATATTCAGTTTGTTTGTAACTCTTACTTCTCACACTGATTTTTTAAAAAATCAGCAAATATTTCTTACTTACTAAGTATATGCAGCACAATTCCTGAGACATGACAAGTTCTCAATAAATAGTAAAGCAGAAAGGACAGGAGTCAGAGCTGAGATGGAAAACATTTGCTTGGTAGTGAAATAGGTTCTAAAGCTCAAAACCACAAAGAGGAGGAAAATGTTAAGGACAGTGATGCCAATCTGACTGGAATAAGCAATTTAGGAAGACAGCATATGGTCTCATGTAATATTTAATTCAGCAGAATTAAGAAATATAGAAATCTAGTGACTGTCAGAAAAACTGTAATTTATGATTTCAGTCAGTTCAAATCACTATATTTAAGTACTTCCAGAAGGAAAAAACAATAGATATTATGTGATACCCAGATTTAGTCTCTATGGGTAAAATTATGAGTAGGCTGATTTTGGTCGGTTCTAGGTTGGTTCATTCTGTTACTACAAGATGCACTGCCATGTCATTTTAATTCCTTACCCATCCTTGGAAAACTTCAAGTATAGTCTAGACAACTCCTTAACTGGGCAGTCCTATGAAGAACTGGAGACTGAACCAGCTATATCTAATCTTCAATGGCTCATCATGAATTTCATTTTCCTCTAAAATATAATACCAGAAGATCCCCTGGAGAAGGGATAGGCTACCCTCTGCTTTTCTTGCCTGGAGAATCCCCATGGAGAGAGGAGCCTGGCAGGCTACAATACATGGGGTCACAAAGAGTCAGACACGACTGAGTGACTAAGCACAGGAGAGTGTTCTGGGTGGCACTAATGATAAAGAATGTACTGCAATGCAGGAGACCTGGGCTCAGTTGCTGTGTGGTAAAGATCCCTTGGATACTGTATTGGTGTTTTTCTTTCTGGCTTACTTCACTCTGTATAATCGGCTCCAGTTTCATCCATCTCATTAGAACTGATTCAAATGTATTCTTTTTAATGGCTGAGTAATACTCCATTGTGTATATGTACCAAAGCTTTCTTATCCATTCATCTGCTAATGGACATCTAGATTGTTTCCATGTCCTGGCTATTATAAACAGTGCTGCAATGAACATTGGGGTACAGGAACTCATGTACACCCATGGTGGATTCATGTCAATGTATGGCAAAACCAATACAGTATTGTAAAGTAAAATAAAGTAAAAATAAAAATTTAAAAAAAAATCCCTTGGAGAAGGGAATGGCTACCAGTTCCAGTATTTTTGCCTGGAGAACTCCATGGACAGAGGAACCTGGCAGGCTACAGTCCATAGGCTGATTCAGACATAACTGAGCAACTATTTCATATAGTCAGCCACATATGAGAAAAATATCTGAAAACTTATTTGTTAGGGACAAAAAAAAAGTTTTAAAGAACTTTCTCTTTCTTACTCCAGTAGATATAGTCATCAATTATCCCCAATTATAAAACTGCTATGTAAAGCATGTGTGTATGTTAGTTGCTCAGTTGTGTCCAACTCTTTGCAACCCCATGGACTGCGTAGCCCACCAGGCTCCTCTGTCCATGGGATTTTCCAGGCAAGAGTACTGGGATGGTTTGCCAGTGCCTTCTCCAGGATGTAAGGCATAGTAAAATAATTTATTCTATACCTGTCTCCCTCTTCTACTTTCCACTGCTCATGTGTAGCAGGTTCTTTCTGCCCAAATTCCAACATTCCTCTTTTAAAATATGAACTATTCAAAGCAAGGATGAAATGTAGATAATTTAAGAGCTCTTTCACTGGAAGTTTCAGCCCATACTTTATATTGTGTTTGTCAGAATTAGATCCTAGCAAGCTTGCTTGGGAAACCCCAGGATGCATTCATTGTAGAACTGCACCAAAGTCTATAAGTTACAAGTGAAAAACAAGGACTAAAATATTGATATAGTCCTTTTTTATTTTTTTGAAACTGTCACTATGGTGGGATTTTCTTTCTTTATAAATAAAAGATTTATTAAGATTTTATTTTTTCCCTTCAGCACTCATAGACAATATGATAATATGATAAATTTTAGGCATGAATGAAGCTGAGTTCTCCCTCCTCTTTGAGACAAACAAAATAATCCTGAGATTTCCTAAGGTGGTAAAATATGAGTATCCCCATAGTCCAGGAACCACTATCAAAAGCTGAAAAATTTTGAATTCTGCTTATATTCTAACCAAATTTGGAGTAGAATCATAAAGTACATACAGCCAATCTCAGCACATAATAAGTGTTTTAAAAAATGTAGGCAGTAGTAGTAGCAATGTTATAAAAGAAAAAACTATAAATGAAAAAAAAATCCCTAGGCTTATTGCTTGGAGAGAACTGTACAATGAAAAAAAATAATGAAGAGAAAGTAAGGACATTATCCTGTGAAGGTCAGTTTTAGTTTTACCAATCATTCCTCTTTGCTAAGGCCTTTCTCAGTTTCCTTAGATTTCCAGTGGATTATTTTGCCCTGACCGGAACAATTTTGCAGAAGCCAAATAGTATCTTGATAATAGACAAGGCTGCCTCTCCTATATCCCTCAGGTGCTGACTAATTATTTTGATAATCTGAGAATCAGAAATACAATTATAAGTTTTCTGTTTTATCTGATGCCAATTACTGAGAAGAAATGTAAGCTCTAAAAGTATAAAATTACCTAAGATCACTCTGTATTCCACCTTCACTATGAGTACTTTCCTTGCTTCCTTCCCTTCTAGTCAAATAAACTCTTCAATGTAGTTTAAATAGTTTTAGTTTTATCAACACCCTTTTATCATGATTCAGAACCAAACCAATAACTTTATCAAGTGATACAACTAAAAATTTTAGATTGTAAAAATTCTCCTTTAAACCATCGAATTCCCTCATCCAGTCTCTGGGGAATAACAGGTATTCAAGAAATGTTGAACAATTAATTAATTAACTCTATAAAGTCAGCTTCANCTAGCTACATTTATTTTAGTATTTTAAAAATCAATGTCAAAATCCATGGAAGATAAGATGTAACCTAATAAGAGATAAAATAAGGTATTAAATTTTGTTACCTGAATTAGAAATTTCTAGACTCTCATATGTAAAGGATACAGATTAATCCATTATTTTATCAAAAATATAAAATCAAATGATGGAAGTCTGTGCATTTACTATTATTTGTACACATGCTTTTAAAGATCTCACTGTTACAATAAAGGGAACCCATTCCAGGGCCCGAAACTGGGCTCTTGTGTAGAGGCACACTGACTGAAACTACCCACCCTTGCCAAGTGCCTTAGTAACCATTTGCATGAGTTGTTTTATGACAGGAGATCCTGATAAGGAATACAGAACTAATAAGCCACCACCAACCGGAAGAGTTTGCGAAAGGTCGAAAGGAGACACCGCATGTCCGTCCCGTCCACTTCCCAGAATCCTTCTTGCTAGCATCCATCTTGGCTGAGTGACACATGCGCCACCAGGAAGGACTCTGAGTCAGAATGATTGGCTAAAGATCACCCGTAAATTAATCCCATCACCATAAAACCTGAGACTGCAAGCCACTCAGCAGAGCTGTTCTCCTGGGTTCCCTTACCCTACTGCTCTCCACCCGGGTGCCCTTCCCAATAAAATCTCTTGATTCGTCAGCACGAGTCTCCTCCGACAATTCTTTTCCGAGTGTTAGACAAGAGCCCAGTATCGGGCCCTGGAAGAGGTCCCATTTCCTGCAACATCACTGGAAATTCTCCTCTTTCATTCTTTAAAGCTAATCTCAAATAACTCTGTCATGATTAACCTACATATTCACCCAAAGCATTACTAATAGAATACAAATGAGATTTACCTTTAATTTCCATAATAATCAGTCTAATTTACATTAAATTTACATAATAAAAATCGTAATTGAGTAGCATTATAGTAATGGTTATAAAAACAACTATCATAAATATCAGACACTGATACGAGTTTGAGAGAGACAGAGCTTTAAGCTATATCCATATTTATTTTATTGTCTTGTTTTACTGGAAATATATTCATGCCCTAACCTCTTGTAATATTTGTATTTAACTTCAACACAGAGCTGAAGGGCTATGTTACTTTTTTTAAAATGATTTTGAGGATAATATGATGCATCTGATTATCTGAAAACCAGGAATGAATTTACTAATTTTGCATCTGTGGGAAAGACAAAGTCTGCATAAAATAAACAATCAACTATTTCTGTTACTACATCACTGTAATATTTTTTCTTCCCTTTCCTTCTACTTTTTTGAATTCTTCTATTATTGTCTTGCACTGGTTTTGTCTCAAATTCTTACCTGACTTTCTCCCAGAACTGTTCTTCCATTCTGACACTTTTATTCTTTTTGTTTTCCCTGCAGGATGGTTAAATATCTCATTGGTTATGCTAACATGGGCATAATGAATAGATGATTTGGCATGTTGTGAGAGGAATCTTTTCTTACACAGGATATATTAATTAGAATTAGTGTCAAATTAAAAGTGAGCTGGACAGAGTTAGATAAGTAAGGAGGACTCTGCTCAAGATAACTGCAAAAAGAAAAGAGATTGAGTTCAGCTGCACTGAAACAAAAAGCAGGAGGCTATTTAAACACTGGGATAAGCTAGTAGAAAGCACCGAAGGACTTTAGGAAAAGGTTGGTCAGTGTGATTAAGGCATCTGTCGTCTGCTAATTGATGTTTATCAAAGTTAGGTCCTGGACTTCCCAGGTGGTGCAGTGGTAAAGAATCTGCCCTCAATGCAGGTGACATGCGTATGATCCCTGGGTCATAAAGATCCCCTGGAGAAGGAAATGGCAACCCGCTACAGTATTCTTGCCTGGAAAATCCTGTGGACAGAGGAGCCTGGTGGGTTACAGTCCATGGGGTTGCAAAGAGTCAGACATGACTGCATGAGCACACACAAAAAGTTAGTCTCCTACCTTTCACAGGAGCTGGGAAAGAGGTGTGATCTGTTCCAATTATATTTCAAAGGAATGGCTGTCAGTCTCTGGAAAAAGACATTCCTTGTTTGTAAAACCAGTAAAACCCTGGGAGAGATTTACATTTTAAAAGGGGAAATGCTTTAAGAACAGAGAGATCAAAGAAACTTGAGACTGGAAGAAACTTGTCCCAAGTTTAGACAAGCTAAAGGAAGCATTAGGCCACCCTGATCATTCAGAGTTCAGTTCAGTTCAGTTCATTCACTCAGTCGTGTCCGACTCTTTGCGACCCCATGAATCGCAGCACACCAGGCCTCCCTGTTCATCACCATCTCCTGGAGTTCACTCAGACTCGCGTCCATCAAGTCAGTGATGCCATCCAGCCATCTCATCCTCTGTCATCCTCTTCTCCTCCTGCCCCCAATCCCTCCCAGCATCAGAGTCTTTTCCAATGAGTCAACTCTTCACATGAGGTGGCCAAAGTACTGGAGTTTCAGCTTCAGCATCATTGCTTCCAAAGAAATCCCAGGGTAGGTTTGGCTAAAACTACAGAAAAGTCCAAAACAACTATAGCTTGCTTAATTTTTTTAAAGTTCATTTCTTTCTCACATGAAAGAGTGGAAATTTGTGGTCCAGAGCAAATGGCAGTTTTGTTGTAAGAGGTCTTCAAAATCCAAGTTTCTTCCAGATCACCATCACCGTGCTTACAGCAGGCGCCCGCTTTCTTCATAGCTCAGTAGCACCCCATGTACATTCCAGGAAGCAAAATGGAGAAAGCGAACCAGGATAAGGGCAAACGTCTTGTGCTTACTGTTTCTTAAGGGAAGTTCCCAGAAGCTGCATACGGCTTTATATTCTTTTTGTCAGTCAGTCTGCGCAGTCCAACATTTTGGATAGCTAAGTAACTGTCAGTACTTTTCTTCCCAAATATACAACACACTCTCCCCTCAAAGAAATAACTCTATGTGCACACCCATGTTCACCTCACTTCAAAGAATTCATGGGAAAGTGACAACAGTCAAAACAACCAAAATTTAAAAATTTCTCCCCAAACACTCTAGTTTTGATAACCCACAACATTCTAAGAAAATTCAGGAGACAGTGTCACAAAATGCATTGCCAGGAAAGAAGGAGGTTGCTTTTTGAACTTGCAATATCTGAGTTGCTGCCCTATGAATGATTCCATTATGCCATTGAAAAAGGTTCAAATTTCACTAACTTAAGCCTATCATTGCTAGTACTGAATTCTTTATCTCTTAGCCTTACATTAAGAAGCTAGTAACAGAAAAGTCCAGAATAAAAGGAGCTTAAATAAGAGAGAAATTTATTTCTCACCAGCATAAATGTCAGGAGCTGTATAGTTCAGCAGTGTAGGAGTAGTAGAGAGACTCAGACTATTTTCAGCTCACCTCTCTGTCATCTCTACACTGTGGCTTTGTTTTCATTATTCAAGGCAGCATGTATAGCCCAGAAAACAAGATAGAAGCAGCAGCAATACTCCAAGAAAAAAAAAAAAGTTAATTTTAAAAAAGAAGATAGAGATAAAAAAGAGAATGTGAGTGGTTGCTCTAGATATCTCTTAAGGAAGTTCTTGGAAATGGCTACAAATCGTATATGCTTGCATCCCATCTGGACAGAATTTCGTCACATGGAAACACCTAGCTTTAGGATGTTTGCTTGGATGATATAATCCCCTTTTTTTCCCCCAGGCATACATATGCCTGGCTAAATATATTATCATTTAGGAAAAAGAAGAGAAAATTATCTGGGGAAGCAGGCAGCCAGTGCTCCATTTTAGCTTTACTAATGATTTGGGCATCTCTTGGGCAAATTCATTCATTCTTCACCATTTAGTAAATTCTTATAAAATACAGTCTATAATCAATCTTTGGAGGAATCAGATAAAAATAAACAGATTTGATGACATATATTTTTAGAGATGAGGAAATACAGGCACTAAGTGATATCCTAAATGCTGCAGTATCACTGATTTGTGATACTTGATCTCTCCCTCCATTTTGCCCCCTACCAATCAGCTCTCCACACCGAAGCCAGTGAGTTGACAAAAATTCATCTGATGATGTGATTATATCCTTAAATTATCCTTGGAAGGAAGTCCAAATTCTTTAACACATATCACAAGACTCTTTCAAATTCTGAGCTCTTCTCATGTACCCAGGAACCACATCCTACTCTATGTTCTGTCCTTCACTTGCTCCCAAATATATACTCATTATACTGAAGCCCTTAATATAGGAGAAACTTCTCCTACTTCCAAATCATTTTACAAGATGTTCACTTCATGAGATATATTTTTCTTCATCTGGCACTCACATTTCCTTTGTCTAATTTATGCCTACTATTTTTTCTCATTTTTTTATAAATTGATCTATAACAAGCATATAATAAAGGGCATGAAGTTTACTAATCTTAAGGGTACAGTTTGATAAATTTCTGCATTCATATATACCTGCATAACCACCAGCCAGATTAACCTATAAAATATTTCTAGTACTTGAAAAGCACACCTGCCCCTTCTTGACTGATAGCTGTCCTCCTGCCTTCAAGGAAATAATTTTATGAGTTCTATCACCATTAAGGGCTTCTCAGGAGACTCTGGGGGTAAAGAATTCACCTGCCAATGCAGAATACGTAAGAGATGTGGGTTCAGTCCCTGGGTCAGGAAGATCCCCTGGAGTAGGAAATGGCAACCCACTGTGGTATCCTTGCCTGGAGAATCCTGTGGACAGAAGAGCCTGGTGGGCTATAGTCCATAGGATCACAAAGAGTCAGACACAACGGAAGTGATTTAGCACACTTGCACACACATCACCATTAAAGGGTGTGATAGCTTTGTGTAGAGTCATTTGGCTAAGTTAAACTACAATCCCCAAAATTCAGTCTTTAGTATGCTTCCAGACAAGTTGGACCTGAGAGGTAGAGGACAGAAAGGATACAACGGCCATTCTGTAGCATATAACACCTCTTCCCAGTGCTACTCTTAGTGTTGCCCTGAAGGGATTTTGCAGATACAATTAAAATGCCTAAGCAGTTGACTTTATATTAGGCGGATTACCCTGGGTCACTCTGACTTAATCAGCCAGGGTTTCTTTAAAAGAGAATTTAGGCCTTCTGAGAGGGGTAGAAACTCCCATCTCTAGATAACAGATAAACTTCAGACCCTGCCTATGGGATCCTAGCTTGCTCCTGGTCTTCCCTTGGGACTGTTGTCCTGGCATAGCTGACATCCACAACTGTATAAATCAATTCTGTGTGTTTGCTCGCTCAGTCACTCAGTAATATCCAGCTCTTTGTGACCCCATGGACGGTAGCCCACCAGGCTCCTCTGTCCATGGAATTTTCTAGACAAGAATACTGGAGCAAGTTGCCATTCCTATGCAAGGGACTATTCCCAAGCCAGGGATCCAACCCGCATCTCTGGCACCTCCCGCATTGGCATGCGGATTCTTTACCATCCAGCAACCTGGGAAGTCCATACACACACATACGCATAACATATAATTTGTTACACACATTATAATATATTATATATTTGTTTGTTTGCTTTATTATATATATATAAACTATTTTCTTCTGGTTAATCATAACTAGTCAAAAATTTTCTCAATTATTTTAGCATATAAATAGAATCATACAGTATATACTAAAGAGACAAAGTGTTTCTGGCCTCGTTTTCTGAACATAACATCTTTGAGACTCGTTTGTCAAGTGCATCAGTGGTAAATTCACTTTTATGTCTGAGTTTTATTCCGTTGTATGGATTTAATACAATAACACAATTATCCATGTGTTCTCCATGGACATGTGGTTTCTTTCTAGCTTTTAAAATATAAATAAAGCTGCTCTGTGTATTATGAAGTATTTTGTTAAACATGTTGTTATATGTTGAGCCTTGGAGATATATCTAGGAATAGAACTGCTGGGTCATGATATAGAAATATATTAAACTTTGTAGTTATTGCTGAACAGAATTTCAAAGTGGCTGTTCCCATTGTACTCCAGCAGTGCTTATGATTTCTCTTTCAGGCTGATCTACTATATATCCTCCCCAAAGCTTGGAGTTACCTTTATTTCTTTGCCAACCTCAGTGGATAGTCATTGGGACCTCACTGTGTCTTTATTTTACATTTTCCTGGTAAGTTTTATAGTTGCACATATTTCCATATGCTTTTTGGAATCTTAATTCCTTTTTTTTAATCAAAGAATTAAATCTGTCTCTGCTTTTATGGGCTTCAAAGGTGGCTCAGTGGTAAAAAATCTGCCTGTCAATCAGGAAATGCAGGTTCAGTCCCTGGGTTAGGAAGATTCCCTGGAGAAAGAGATGGCAACTCACTCCAGTATATTTCTGCCTGGGAAATCCCAGGATGGAGGACCCTGATGGACTACAGTCCATGGGGTTGCAAAAGAGTTGGCTATGACCTAGCAACTAAACAACAGCAGCACTTTCTTTTAATTGTGTTTTTTCTCTTTCCCTTATTAATTTGAAGGTGCAATTTTTATATTTCCAACAGGTGTCTTTTGTTGAGTATATGTTTTGAATGTAGTCTCTCAGTCTGTAGTTTGCCGTTTTTCATTCTTTTAGTGGTGTCCTTTCATAAACTGAGTACTTTTCTTTTAGTAAAGTTCAATTTACTGATTACTTTCTATTATATTTAATGATTTTGATTCATATTAAAGAAATAATCTCCTACCTTAAAATAATTTCTCTCTGTTTTCTTCTGAGAGGCTTTATTAATTTGCCTTTCACATTTAGGCTTATGATTCCTCTCAGATTGTTTATTTTGTTTAGGACGAGTGGCAAGAGTCAATGTGCATTTTTTCTTACACAGACATTTAATAAAGCAATGTCATTTATTAAAGCACCTGCTGCATTGGCACCTTATTGAAAATAAACAGCCATATATGTGTGAGTCTATTTCTGAACATTTTTCTTCTGTTCAATTTGTCAGTTTTTATGTCCACATAATTCCATAATGTCTTAAGTAAGGTAGCTTTGCTGCATATTTTGAAATCTGATAGTGAGGAACACCAAATAGCCGGTCTGTCCCAGGCCCCGTGAGTCCTCCGACTGGTGCTGGCAGCCTGTGATGTGAGATCCCGTCCCTGGGCTGGTGCCTGCCCCCTGGTGGGGAGGGCCGGGTGCTAGGCCATGTGGTGTGTGCGGCTTGGTCCTGGCTTGGCTGTGGGCTCAAGAGTTCCTGTGGCAACAAGCCTGCTGTGTTCTCGCGCAGCTAGTTGCTTTGCTGGGGCATTCTAAGACGGGTGCTGACTTAATAGTAGACAAGGTCATGTCCACACACTAGGGAGCCCCAGAGAGGATTCCCAAATGGTGCTTGCCAGCGTCTGGCTCCTCATAGTGGAATGATCCCCCTAACATAGCTTCTGCCTGAATCTCTCTCCAAGAGGAATCCCCTTTGTCTCCTATTTTTCCAGGAGGCTCTCCAAGATCAGCAAGTTGTTCTGACACAGGCTCCTTTCTAATGACTGCTTCTGCTCTGCCTGGTGGAGCCTGTGAGATTTTGGCTGCGCCATTTAAGAGTGGGTGTTTATTTCACACAGCCCCCTGCCTCTCCCAGAAGTGACCACCTTTAGTCTTCATAGCCAAATATTCTAGGGGCTCATCTTCCCAGGGCAGGACCTCTGGGCTGAGGAAACATGCCAAGAGAGCTCAGACCCCTTGCTTCTTGGAGAGAACCTCTGCATTTATAATTATCCTCATGTTTATGGGTCACCTGCCTAGCATGTTGGTCTTGACTATACCATATCTCCACCTCCCCAACCTGTCTGCTTGTGGTTCCTCCTTTACATCTTTAGTTGTAGTAGATCTTTTCTACCAGTCTTCAGGTCTTTCTCATTGATTGTTACTCCACAAATATTTATAGCTGCTATTCTCTCTGTTTGTGGGAGGACTTAAGCTCAGGGTCTTTCTACTCTGCCATCTTGGCCACTTCCCCCCTACAAAATCTTTTTTAAAATATATATATATTTATTGCTTGTTTATTTATTTATATTGTTGGCTATGCTGTTTCTTTGCTGCTGTGCATGGGCTTTCTCTAATTACAGCAAATGGGGGGGCTGCTCTTCATTGTGATGTGTGGGCTTCTCATTAGAGTGGTTTCTCTTGTAGTGGCTCTAGGGTAATTCAAAGGGGAGACGGAATTGGTGTCCTAGGAAAAACCTTATTTAACTACAGATATATAGAGAGAGATTAGAAATGGATAGTGTAGTAGGAAATATTAGTGGAGAAAAAGAAGCTGAATAACTTGGTTTACGTGGAATAGCATCCATGTTCCAGATGGGAATTCAGCCAGAAGAGGAAATAAAGAACAACACGGGGGAATCAGTCTTTCCAGAAACGGATGCGATTTCTTTATTTTTTAGGTTTGCTTATATACCTTTTGTTACACATGGAGACAAATGGAAATTTTAAAGTCACACAGGGGTCAGCAGTCCTGACCTTTATCAAAATCAGGTGCTTCACATAAATGTATAAAAAAAGGTCTTAGGAGTTTTACATCGTCTTCTGGCCATGGGGCCTGCTGACATTTTATGACCCTTTCTTTCTGATAACCAAAAAACATTTTTTCCAAGGGTGTTTTTTCTTAAACCAGGCGCCACCCTCTGAAGGTATCAGATAAAGTTGCATTCCTATAGGGTGAGGGTGTAGTGTGTTATAACTAAGAAAGGAATTTATTTAACCTAAGGTTAACATGATTAATCTTAAAGGTTAATACTTATTTCTCCTATATGCTAGTTATATTCATTATAAGGGCAGGGAATATGGAGATTTAGCAGCAAACATAAGCCCAAAAAATGAAAAAACCCTTCACCAATATAATTCCTAATCGGTGTTGGAGAAGACTCTTGAGAGTCCCTTGGACTGCAAGGAGATCCAACCAGTCCATTCTGAAGGAGATCAGCCCTGGGATTTCTTTGGAAGGAATGATGCTAAAGCTGAAACTCCAGTACTTTGGCCACCTGATGCGAAAAGTTGACTCATTGGAAAAGACTTTGATGATGGGAAGGATTGGGGGTAGGAGAAGAAGGGGACGGCAGAGGATGAGATGGCTGGATGGCATCACAGACTCGATGGACGCGAGTCTGAGTGAACTCCGGGAGATGGTGATGGACAAAGAAGCCTGGCGTGCTGCGATTCATGGGGTCGCAAAGAGTCGGACACTACTGAGCGACTGAACTGAACTGAACTGAACCCACTATACTAATAATTTCTAATTTCCTAAAAGAATCTGCCTTTAGTAAGTCTAAAATCTCATGCCTCTCACAGGTGGGAGGTGTAAACAATCACATGTGGCCGGACGAACCTGTACAGGCAGGCTAGGTAACCTTTAGAGGAGTTCGTAAGTCAAAATACTCTTGTCATGCCCAGGAATTTTTATTAACTGGAGCTGTAGGTTAAGTCCTTCTCCAAGAGAACTGGTGGGGAACAGCCCCCCATAAAGTCAGGGGTGTAGGTGAGAGCATAAAACAGTAAAGTAGGTAGACTCTGGTTTCTGGGGTAGATGCTCGGGAACAGGGGGTTTCCTGAGGCTCGATCCCACCTTTGCATATGCCAAAGCCTCCTTCATCATGACCTTTGTCATGGGCAGAGTTCCTCACAGTGGCTCCCAGCATTCTCTAGTTACAGCAAATGGGGGGGCTACTCTTCACTGTGATGTGCAGGCTTCTCATTACAGTGGTTTCTCTTGTAGTGGGGCACAGAATCTAAGGCATGTGGGCTTCAGTAGTTGCAGTGTGTGGGCTTAGTTGCCTTGTAGCATGTGGAATCTTAGTAGACCAGCGATTGAACGCATGTCCCCTGCATTGGTAGGCAGATTACTAACCAGCAGACCACCAGGGAAGTCTCCCTGCCACAAACCTTTTATACATATCCCCAAAAATATGGCATCTAATTTTACTCCTTTTGACTTCAGATCAGTCGTTCACTTGTATCTGACTCTGTGACCGCATAGACGGCAGCACGCCAGGCCTCCCTGTCCATCACCAACTCCTGGAGCTTGCTCAAACTCATGTCCATTGAGTCAGTGATGCCATCCAACCATCCCATCCTCTGTCGTCCCCTTCTCCTCTTGCCTTCTATTTTTCCCATCATCAGGGTCTTTTCAGATGAGTCAATTCTTTGCATCAGGTGGCCAAAGAATTGGAGTTTCAGCTTCAGCATCAGTCCGTCCAATGAATATTCAGGAATGATTTCCTTTAGGATGGACTGCTTGGATCCCCTTAAAGTCCAAGGGATTTTCAAGAGTCTTCTCCAATGCTGCAGTTCAAAAGTATCAATTCTTCAGCTTGCAGCTTTCTTTATAGTCCAACTCTCACATCCATACATGACCACTGGAAAAACCATAGTTTTGACTAGATGGACTTTGTTGGCAAAGTAATGTCTCTGCTTTTTAATATGTTGTCTATGTTGGTCATAGATTTTCTTCCAAGAAGCAAGTGTCTTTTAATTTCATGGCTGCAGTCACCATCTACAGTGATTTTGGAGCCCAAGAAAATAAAGTTTCTCACTGTTTCCATTGTTTCCCTATCTGTTTGCCATTAAATGATAGGACCAGATGCCATTGTCTTAGTTTTTGAATGTTGAGTTTTAAGCCAGTTTTTTCAGTCTCTTCTTTCACTTTCATCAAGAGGCTCTTTAGTTCCTCTTCACGTTCTGCCATAAGGGTGGTGTCATCTGCTTATCTGAGGTTATTGATATTTCTCCCAGAAATCTTGATTCCTGCTTGTGCTTCATCCAGCCCGGCATTTTTCATGATGTACTCTGCATGTATGTTAAATAATCAGGGTGACAATATGCAGCCTTGACATACTCCTTTCCTAATTTGAAACCAGTCTGTTGTTTCATGTCCAGTTCTAACTGTTGCCTCTTGACCTGCATACACATTTCTCACGAGGCAGGTATTCCCATCTCTTTAAGAATTTTCCACAGTTTGTTGTGATCCACATAGCCAAAGGCCTTGGCCTAATCAATAAAGCAGAAGCAGATGTTTTTTCTGGAACTCTCTTGCTTTTTCAATGACCCAATGGAGGTTGGCAATTTGATCTCTGGTTCCTCTACCTTTTCTGAATCCAGCTTGAACACTGTATTTAGAGACTTGCCTCTAATAGAGTGTAGCAGAAGTGACACTAGGGGATCTGAGGTTGACTAGAAAAGCAAGGAAGCTTCAGTCAGTCTCTTTGTCTCTGTCTCTGTCTGTCTCTCTGAGAATGCTCATCTTTGAAATCAAGTCATCATATTGTGAGGAAACCAGGCTGCAGGGAGCGACTACATGTGCATATTATTTTTGGTAGGCCATGCTCAAGTCCCAGCCAACAGCTCACATCATCTGTGGAGAGCAAACCTTTACATGATACCAGTTTTTGACCATGCCAGCGGATGCTAAGCAGAGCAGAGATGAGCCACCCTTACCTACATCTGCCCAAATTGCAGATTAGGAAGCAAAACAAATGCTGTTTTTGTTCCTTGTGTTGCAATGTTTTAGAGGTAATTTATTTTACAAGCAGATAGATAACTAGCCAGTTAAAATGTACATATGTTTTTCAGAAGCATCTAAGACAATAATGAATATTGTTTTATTGATACATATGTGCAGTAATAGTACATCAGTGTGGAAGGGAATGATAAACGGGGAGTTCAATATTGTGGGGATTTGTTGAGAGGGAGGAAAAGGCATAGGCCTGTGAGTGTGCAGGGAGGCATAAGGTATTATTTAAAGAAAATACATGACCTAGAAAACCTGAAATTTCATAGACTTTCTGGTGGGGGTATGAGTTTTTGTTATATTATACATTTCAGTATTATTGAATTGTGTCTTAATAAGAAAAATAATTAGTTACCTGAAATTTAAAAAAAAAAAAAGTTTAAATTTCAGAGACAACAGTGTAATGAAAAAGACTAAGTTTGGAATTAGACAACTTGGTTTTTGACTTACAAAACTTTGTGGATGCTCTTCACTCACCATCAATAACTACGTTAAAGATAAACACTGGGATCAAATAAGTATCAAAAAGGGTCCTATGTTTTATTATTGATCAAAATAGGACACACAACCGAACAGAGACTTGTATTTCTATCTGCCTCTGGACCTCAGGACTCAGTGTCCCTGAATCCCTCCATGTCACTGGCTGGATAAAAGATGGAACCAATTAAAAAGACCTACTTGGATGGCTTACTTCATGGAGTTTCACAACCAACACTGTTTGATCTTTGGTTCTGACGTTTACTGGTTTTGTGACCTTATTTAAACTGTCTAAACTTGAGCTTCCACATTTAGAAATTGAGGCTTTTTACATCTGCCTTGCAGGGTTTTATGAGGATTATAGATAAGGTGCTTTTTGTTTAAGAGAATGCCTGGCTTGATCACAAACACCCAATAACAAACATTAGTTCTTAATACTGAAGATAATCCTTCTTGGAACAATTCCTAAATTCTTTGAATCCTTGTCACATCAGAAGGCTATCTATTTATCTTTCAGATGATTGTTTTAAACTGATTCCAAATGCATATATGTGTTCAAAGTAAATGGGAATTACAAGTACATAGATAGCACAGAAATTATTTAATGATACATTTCTATAAGCTCCAGAAATATTATTTGTTGTGATTTTAACACAAGCTAGGTAGCCCAGTATGATTGGTTTGACTTAAAATTATACATTACCCAATTAACTATTTAAAAATCTTTCATACTTGTTTAGAATAAACATAAAAATAGATCACTCATGGCTCGGGAACATAAAAGTTGTTGGAGTATGGTTGGGTTAAAAAGAGAAGATGATGGCTTCTATGGATACATATTAGGGCGGTTTTAGGATGAGCAGCCTTACCAAGGAGAATCATCTGCCAAGTGACAAGGTAAGAGGGAACCATTTCCTAACAAAAGAATATCTACTCAATCTCCTTCTCAGCCTCAGGCTAAAGGATAATTTTTGCTATTTCTTTGGTAAGAAAAGGGAGGCAAGTATTAATGAAAAGATTATGAGCTTTATAGTAATAGACAGACTTCCCTGGTGGCTCAGCTGGTAAAGAATCCTCCTGCAGTGTGGGAGACCTGAGTTTGAACCTTGGGTTGGGAAGATCCCCTGGAGAAGAGAATAGCTACCTTCTCCTGTATTCTGGCCTGGAGAATTCCACAGACTGTATCATCCATGGGGTTGCAAAGGGTCAGACACAACTGAGAGATTTTCACTTTCTTTAAGTCCAGTCCTATCACTTCCCAAGAAAAGTAATGCCTACCTCACAATGTTATTTTAGAAATTAAATGAAACAATATATGTACAAATATACAATAAGACATTGCTGCTCAATAAACTGTTCAGTTTACTCTTCCCATAAGTTTTAAGGACAGTCCTGTATGCTCCGTTCAAATTCAAAAGAAAGTGAAGTGTTACATGAGGCATAGATACAAATTCTCCAGGTATGGGTTAATTCTAAGATGACTAAACTATACACAACCTCTCTGATCTGAAAATTCATAGAACAAACAAAACAGTACTATTTCCTCATCGAATTAGAAGGAAATTTTCTAGGTACTTCCTGGGAATTTGGAGGGACATTTATGGAGAGGAAGGACAATACACTAAACTGAAAAACAGAGGCCTGTAACAATACCCAGCACACAGAAGACGGCAGGGACCAGCCTGTCGCCGTGAGCAGGCTCCCTGGACGCAGAGCCACCTCGGGTGGTATATCCCGCACGCACCCTTTCACCCGATGAAAACAAAGTCGACACACCTAGTCTGTGGAATAGTTCTGCCAACCAAATGATGTCCAACAAACATTTTGCACTGAAGAGATCCTTCCCCCAGGAACTGTTAAGTTTCGCGAGGAAATGCTCAATGAGAGAAATTATGAAATGTGGATTGATGATAATAAGTCTTTGAACTTTTCACACCGGAGGGAAAAACTGTTGATTTTTCATTTGCCCTCTGGAAAAAATGTTTGTAGTTTCCCAAGCGGAAAATTTGAAAGTACTGAGATTCACGGAATTTCAAAGTAAAATTGTTATCCTTCTTCACTGGGAGAAGATTTCGTAACAATATAGAAAGGTTGTATAAAGAAAATGTGGAGAAATTATTCTCTAAATATACCTATTCTATATCTGTATCATCTATATTTAGAGAAAAAGTATCAGATGGAATCCTAAGAAACAAAAAAAAGTCTAATGTAGATAAAAATTCGTAATGAGGATGCCGTTCTACTTTGGAAAAAATGGACCAGGAGTATTATGGAACAAAGAAAGGAAAAGACTTGAATTAAGCAGTAAAATACCAAGAGCTTAGCAGACTGAAAAGAGGAGAGCAAACAGAAGACGTGAACCAACAGGACCTACTTTACTGATCAGCTGAATTAAATCAACTATAATAATACGACGCATCTCTAGTACAATGTAGCATCGTGTATGCAGCTCAGCTCTCTGTGTCCCTCTGTTGCTTGTGATAAGAGCCATCATCCTATTTTCTATTGTTCTTTAAAAGATAAACAGAGCTAGGGCCAGGAGCAACATTACTAAGAGGACTGCCAAAATGTGCTGATAACAACTGGGATGTCTCATAGCTGTCACATTAAACTCCCTTTACACAAATAATCCATAACAAACCAAGAGGCAGCATCTTGTTATGCCCGCACCATGGAATTT
>SJYQ01000398.1:63361-108532 GCA_006410935.1 Redunca redunca | reverse complement strand
GGAAACAGTGTCAGACTTTATTTTGGGGGACTTCAAAATCACTGCAGATGGTGATTGCAGCCATGAAATTAAAAGATGCTTACTCCTTGGAAGAAAAGTTATGACCAACCTAGATAGTATTTTCAAAAGCAGAGACATTACTTTGCCGATTAAAGTCCATCTAGTCAAGGCTTGGTTTTTCCAGTGGTCATGTATGGATGTGAGAGTTGGACTGTGAAGAAAGCTGAGCGCCAAAGAATTGATGCTTTTGAACTGTGGTGTTGGAGAAGACTCCTAAGATTCCCTTGGACTGCAAGGAGATCCAACCAGTCCATTCTGAAGGAGATCAGCCCTGGGATTTCTTTGGAAGACATGATGCTAAAGCTGAAACTCCAGTACTTTGGCCACCTCATGCGAAGAGTTGACTCACTGGAAAAGACTCTGATGCTGGGAGGGATTGGGGGCAGGAGGAGAAGGGGACAACCGAGGATGAGATGGCTGGATAACATCACTGACTCGATGGACGTGAGTCTGAGTGAACTCCAGGAGATGGTGATGGACAGGGAGGCCTGGCATGCTGCGATTCATGGGGTCACAGAGTCGAACACGACTGAGTGACTGAACTGAACTGAACTGAACTGAAAAAGCATCTTGATGAACCTGAAAGAGGAGAGTGAAAAAGTTGGCTTAAAACTCAACATTCAGAAAACTAAGATCATGGCATCTGGTCCCATCACTTCATGGCAAACAAATGGGGAAACTGTAAGAGGCTTTATTTTCCTGGGCTCCAAAATCACTGCAGATGGTCATTGCAGCCATGAAATTAAAAGACACTTGCTCCTTGGAAGAAAAGCAACGGCCAACCTAGACAGCATATTAAAAAGCAGAGACATTACATTGTCAACAAAGGTCTGTCTATTCAAGGCTATGGTTTTTCCAGTGGTCATGTATGGATGTGAGAGTTGGACTATAAACAAAGCTGAGCACTGAAGAACTGATGCTTTTGAACTGTGGTGTTGGAGAAGACTCTTAAGAGTTCCTTGGACTGCAAGGAGATTCAACCAGTCAATGCTAAAGGAAATCAGTCCTGAATGTTCATTGGAAGGACTGTTGCTGAAGCTGAAACTCCAATACTTTGGCCACTTGATGCAAAGAACTGTCTCATTGCAAAACACCCTGATGCTGGGAAAGATTGAAGATGTGAGGAGAAGGGGATGACAGAGGATGAGATGGCTGGATGGCATGACTGACTCGATGGACATGAGTTTGAATAAACTCCGGGAGTTGGTGATAGACAGGGAGGTCTGGCATGCTGCAGTCCGTGGGGTTGCATACAGTTGAACACGACTGAGTGACTGAACTGAAGGAAATTTTGTTTTCTCATGAAGCATCATAACATACTATAAAAGAATTCCATTTCTACATGATTTCCAGCTAAAACTAATGGATAAATCATCAGAAATTCATCATTGAGGAGAAAAACCCTAATATTGCTTATGTTCCTGTTTAGTGATGGAGAGTCACAATTGTCATTTTCATTACAAAAAGAGTGAATGATGTTCATGAGATAGATCATTAGCTAATCTGTAATCAGTTGTAATCCTATTTATTTATTTTCATTTTTATTCAGGTGTAAATGATGAGTGGCTCCCAGGTGGCTCAGTGGGTAAAGAATCCACTTGCATTGCAAGAGACATAGGAGATGTCTGGGTTCAACCCCTGGGTTGAGTAGATCCCCTGGAGGAGGGCATGGAAACACACTCCAGTATTCTTGCCTGGAGAATCCCATGGACAGAGGAGCCAGTGGGCTATAGTCCAAAGGGATGCAAAGAGCTGGACACAACTGAAGTGACTGAGTATGCACACATACAACTGATAAATAAAATTGCAAGATATTTAACAGTCTTTTGGACTCTGTGGGAGAGGGAGAGCGTGGGATGATTTGGGAGAATGGCATTGAAACATGTATAATATCACATATGGAATGAGTCGCCAGCCCAGGTTCCATGCATGATACTGGATGCTTGGGGCTGGTGCACTGGGACGACCCAGAGGGATGGTACGGGGAGGGAGGAGGGAGGGGAGTTCAGGATGGGGAACACGTGTATACCTGTGGCAGATACATGTTGATGTATGGCAAAACCAATACAATATTGTAAAGTGATTAACCTCCAATTAAAATAAATAAATTTATATTAAAAAATAAAGTGTACAACATAATGACTTGATACTAATATGTTATGAAAAAGTTCCCCCATCGAGTTAAAATCTCACACATTTACTTTTTGTGGGTGTGAGAACATTTAACTACTTCTCTATTAGCAAATTTCAGTTATACATCCCAGTGTTATCAACTGTAGTCAACACTATTGAGTCCTGCCCCAAGGCCACAGGTGTGATGCCTTGCACCAAGGTCACAGAAGCAGAGTGGGGGTCACCTTTTTACCCATTGCCAAAAGCCCCCTGATCATCACCAGCAGGCTTTCTGACCCCAGATTAGTCAAGAGTGCCCACCCCAGTAGTCACCCTATATTGCCTTAACCAATCACCTAATGCCAATCTGGTGGGAATTTTCTTTGTCTTGAGACTATAAAAATTGACTACTAACACATGAAAACTGTTGACTCTCTGCTATGCCAGGAGGTTGGCCCATGGCACTTACAGTGCCCACATTATCTTTGCTCTTTGTTCTTAATAAACTCACTCCTCTCTGCAGTACTCTGTGTCTGGAAATTCTTTTCCAATCAGCTCTCGCACTGCCTCAACAACCAAGTTTTACATTATAGTTTCAGATTTTATTTAGCTTATAACTGAAAGTTTGTACTCTTTCAACTTCTCCTTAATTCTATCACTGCTTTTCAGCTCTGTTTCTATAAGTTCATTTTTTAAAAATTTTTTTAGAATTTCACATATAAGTGATATTGCACAGTATTTTCTTTTCCATCTGACTCTATCTTACTTCACTTAGAAGAATGACCTCCGGGTTCATTGTTTCAGGAGGAGCATGGATAGGTAGATTTATTTTTCTTTTTCCCAGACACATATGAAATGGCCCTTTTGGGTTTTCTCTTCATGAGATGCTCTCTTAGATTTCATCTGCAGCCTACCCTGTCATAATGCCACAGCCTCCACAATTTTAAAATTGAAGATATGAATAATAGGGTTTGGTGGGAAATTTGTAATCAAAAAACATCTTTGAAAACCATGTATCTATCTTACAAGATTCCCATTTTTATAGTGTTTCAGCTCTTTATGGTCAATTTCTCCTCAGCTCAGTGATATGTTTTAATAGTGTCTTCTAGTTTGTTTGTTTGTTCCCCCCAGAGGGATTATTTATGCTGTGTACTCCAATATACTGTCAAGAATGTAAATCTCTTTATTCATCTACCAAATTACCCATCTTGCTTTTCCAGGTATTCCTATCAGGACAAAAGACTTTGTGGACACTTCAGAGTCAGTGAAGACCCATCACATGGAAAACAAATTAGGTTTATTTTGTGAAACTGGAAAAACAAAGTAAAAATGCTTTTGTTACAGGTAAAAATATTTGAAGTTCATATAAATAATACCTACAGTAATGTTTTCTGTGAGATGGCCAGTTCTGATACAGAACTTAACGTCAAATTAATTTGAGGAAGATCATTTGAACACAACTTTCCAAACACGAAGGGAGAGAATCACCCTTTACTGGAAGTGATCCCAAAAGTGCTGAATGGCTGTTTTTCCATATGATCAATGCAAAGAAATAGAGGAAAACAACAGAATGGGAAAGACTAGATATCTCTTCAACAAAATTAGAGATACCAAGGGAACATTTCATGCAAAGATGGGCTTGATAAAAGACAGAAATGGTATGGACCTAACAGAAGCATAAGATATTAAGAAGAGGGGGCAAGAATACACAGAAGACCTGTACAAAAAAGATCTTCACCACCCAGACAATCATGATGATGTGATCACTAATCTAGAGCCAGATATCCTGGAACGTGAAGTCAAGTGGGCCTTAGAAAGCATCACTACGAACAAAGCTAGTGGACATGATGGAATTCCAGTTGAGCTACTTCAAATCCTGAAAGNGAAACTCCAGTACTTTGACCACCTCATGCGAAGAGTTGACTCATTGGAAAAGACTCTGATGCTGGGAGGGATTGGGGGCAGGAGGAGAAGGGGACGCCCGAGGATGAGATGGCTGGATGGCATCACAGACTCGATGGACATGAGTCTGAGTGAACTCCGGGAGATGGTGATGGACAGGGAGGCCTGGCATGCTGTGATTCATGGGGTCACAAAGAGTCGGACATGACTGAGCGACTGAACTGAACTGAACTGAATGTAAAATATATTCTTCAGAGGTTGAATAGATGATATCTAAATTTTGTTGCATTCTAATATTCATTTTTTAAAAATCCTGCAGTGTCTACTCTTCTTTAGGTTCCAAATGTCTGAAATATTTTCCAAGTTATCAGACATTTCTTCAATTTAAGTATTCTCAAATACAGTAATATGTATTCTAAACACTTCTTGATTCAATAAGTCATTTACTCATGAATTTATTCTAAAAGTCAAAAAATACATGATATTATTTCACCATTTTTCTTATATTTTTCCAAACACTGACATGTTTCAATAATTATCAACTTGAGTTCCATATTTGTTTTTCCTTTTAACTTAGAAAAGATTTTTAAAAAAAAATCACATATTTAAAAGTACTTAAATTCTATCAATTTAACATTGAGAATTTAAAGTTTGATTACATGGAGGAATCAGTATTCATTTTACTAACAGTTATCATAAATGTAACAGGTCATATTAAATTATAAGCATACATGAAGATACAGCATTAAGAAACAGTCCAAATTCACACATTAATTTCTTAATTACTTACTGTGTGATCTGCACAATAATTACTTATGAAACTGTTACTTTCTGTAGAAGTCATATACTATTTTTCCCTCATAGACTTTTTGCTTGTTTGATGTTTTATGTTTTTATGCTTCAGGAAAACCCATTTCATGCTTATTGCCACAATGTGACAAGGCAAAAAATAAAAATATTAAATTGAGTGCTATGTTTCCTGACCAAGAACTCAGCATTAAATAAACCTTAGCCTGAACTAACAAATGTCATAAAATCAAAGACATTACAATCCGTACAATAATCATGTGCTGTGTGTGTGTGTGCTGAGTCAGGTCAGTCACGTGTGACTCTTTGCCACCGCAAGGACCATAGGCTGCCAGGTTCTTCTGTCCATGGAATTCTCCAGGCAAGAATACTGCAACGGCTTACCATTTCCTCCTCCCGGGTATCTTCCTGACCCAGGTATCAAAACCACATCCCTTATTTCTCCTGCATTGCAGGCAGGTTCTTTACCACTACTGACACCTGGGAACCAACAATATTCATATACATAATAAAATTGATGCTCTAGACAATAAAATCCTGCAATGCAAGAGACCTGGGTTTGATCCCTGGGTTGGCAAGACCCCTTGGAGAAGGGAAAGGATACCTACTCCAGTATTCTGGCCTAGAGAATTCCATGGACTGTAAAGGCCATGAGGTTATAGAGTCTGACATGACTGAATGACTTTCACCTTCATTTTTCAGGCAATAAAAAGTAAATACCATTGCAATATACACATTCATTATGTGGAAGAAAAAACCTACACCAAATAACATACAACTACTGTATCCAATATTTGACCTAAAACTGTTAGCTTAGCTAAAAGAGGCATCAAATGTTTAATTAGAAGGATTTTGCATTATCTTCTTAAAATTTAAAAGGGTATATAGAAGGAGATGATCCTGGTACTTTAAGAAGATTTATAAGAATCTCTGAGTCATGCTTTTTCTTTTTCCCCATATAAATTTTTCAGTGGTAGGCAAAAATTTTCAAAAATCAGTATGCTGTCCTTAGAGGTATACTTTAAGTAGTATATTTACTGCTTCTAGTCTTGTTTTTCTCACTGAAAAGCATTTAAAATGTGAGGGCCTACCTTTTACCCATCTCCTGCAAGAAGCAAGTGGTGTTGTCCATCACCTTCAGGATTTACACTGTCTCCTAAGAGCTCACAGCCCTCCCTGATACAAATGTTTATTTCCCTTTGTCCCTTCATAATTTTCAGCTTTTCCAACCCAACCTAGCTCTCAGTGTCTTTGAATAAACTAAGAAAAAATCAAGGTTGAAATGGCTATTTTTTCCCCCAAAATGCCCTGCTAAATGTGAAATCGTGACTTGGTCATGATGAAAACTAAAGGTGTAAAGATTATATCTTAATAAGAGATAACATTATTGAATAGATTCTGTGATTCAGGAATGGTGCCAGCACTTTATATTACTTCATCTCCAATCCTCACGCTGACATTGGCCAAAAAAAATTATTTCCATTTTGGTGAAGAAAAAATTAAGTGCAGAGAAACTAGGTAATTTTCCCAAAGCCACACAGAGTGAATGGAAAGCTGGAGTTTGAGTAAAATCATCCTATATTTAAACCTTGTATTCTTTTTCCTTCCACATTGGTCTTCTAGGAACTTAGAGAATAATGAGGAAATTCATTTGGGTTTTAATTTCCAGGAAAGCAGATATGCTTTCCAATTTGTCTTCATAGAGTTCCATAAACATTTCTTACATAGTTATTTTGAAAACATTGTATTATGCAGATTGTAAAGAATATTCAAAATATCTTTTAAGACATCGTCATAAATTCAGCATGCTTGTAGTCTAGAAGTGAAGTAAAGGAGTTTCATTTATATATGTGAATTCTATCTTAGATTTGGTCCATTGGTCAATGTATTAGATCAGGCTGCTATAAGGTATAATTATAGATGGGGTGCCTTATAAACAATATCAAATTATTTCTCACAGTTCTGGAGATTGGGGACTCCAAGATCAAGGTGCCAGAATATTCAGTGTCTGATGGGAATCCACCTTTTTGTTCATAGACAGTCATCTCTCACTGGTCCTCACATGGTAAAAAGAGTAAGTTAGCCACCTAAGTTTATTTTACAAGGCACTAATCCCGTTCATTGGGCTGCCCTGGCAGCTCAGATGGTAAAGAATATACCTGCAAAGCAGGAGACCCAGGTTTGAGCCCTGGGTGGGGAGAACCCCTGGAGTAGAAAATGACAACCCACTCCACTGTTCTTGCCTGGAGAATCCCATGGACAGAAGAGCCTGGGAGGCTACAGTTCATGGGATCAGTCTGCAAAGAGTTGGGCATCAAACACACACACAATGCCATTCACACTGGTTCCACCCTCATGGCTACATTACCTCCCCAAATTGTGTCTCTAAAAGCTGTCACAGTGGAGATGAAACTTCAACATATGGGTTTTCAGTTTAGTTCAGTTCAGTCCCTCAATCGTGTCTGACTCTGTGATCCCCTGGATTGCAGCATGCCAGGCCTCCCTGTCCATCACCAACTCATGGAGTCTGCTCAAACTCATCTTGATTGAGTCATGATGCCATTCAAACAATGCATCCTCTGTCATCCCCTTCTCCTCCTGCCTTCAATCTTTCACAGCATCAGGGTCTTTTCAAATGAGTCAGTTCTTTGCATCAGGTGGCCAAGGTACTGGAGTTTTAGTTTCAGCATCAGTCCTTCCAGTGAATATTCAGGACTGATTTCCTTTAGGATGGACTGATTGGATCTCCTTGCAGTCCAAGGGACTCTTAAGAGTCTTCTCCAACACCATAATTCAAAAGTATCAATTCTTCGTCACTCAGCTTTCCTTATAGTCCAACCCTCTCATCCATACATGACTATTGGAAAAACCATAGTTTTGACTAGATGGACCTCTGTTGGGAAAGTAATGTCTCTGCTTTTTAATATGCTGTCTAGGTTGGCCATAGCTTTTCTTGCAAGGAGCAAGCATCTTTTAATTTCATGGCTGCAATCACCATCTGCAGTGATTTTGGAGCCCCCCAAAATAAAGTCTGTCATTGTTTCCATTGTTTCCCCATCTATTTGCCATTAAATGAAGGGACCAAATGTCATGATCTTAGTTTTCTGAATGTAGAGTTTTAACCCAACGTTTTCACTCCCTTCTTTCAGGTTCATCAAGAGGCTCTTTAGTTCTTCGCTTTTTGCCATAAGGGTGGTGTCATCTACATATCTGAGGTTATTGATATTTTCCTAGCAATCTTGATTCCAGCTTGTGCTTCAACCAGCCCATCTTTCTTAATGATGTCCTCTGCATAGAAGTTAAATAAGCAGGGTGACAATATACAGCCTTGACATACTCCTTTACAGATTTGGAACCAGTCTGTTGATCTGTGTCCAGTTCTAACTGTTAATTCTTGACTTGCGAACAGATTTCTCAAGAGATAGGTCAGGTGGTCTGGTATTCCCATCTCTTTAAGAATTTTCCACAGTTTGTTATAATCCACACAGCCAAAGTCTTTGGCATAGTCAGTAATACAAAAGTAGATGTTTTTCTGGAATTCTCTTGCTTTTTCCATGATCCAGCGGATGTTGACAATTTGATTTCTAGTTCCTCTGCCTTTTTTAAATCCAGCTTGAAAATCTGGTTCACTGTTGAAGCCTGGTTTGGAGAATTTTCAGCATTGCTTTGGTAGCATGTGAGATGAGTGCAGTTGTGCAGTAGTTTGAGCTTTCTTTGGCATTGCCTTTCTTTGGGATTGGAATGAAAACTGACCTTTCCCAGTCCTGTGGCCATTGCTGTTTTGCAAATTTTCTGGCATATTGAGTACAGCACTCGCTCAGAATCATCTTTGAGGACTTGAAACAGCTCAACTGGAATTCTATCACCTCCACTAGTTTGTTTGTAGTGATGCTTCCTAAGGCCCACTTGACTTTGCTTTCCAGAATGTCTGTCTCTAGGTGAGTGATCACACCATCGTGATTATCTGGGTCATGAAGATCTTTTTTGTACAGTTCTTCTGTGTATTCTTGCCACCTCTTCTTAATATCTCCTGCTTCTGTTAGGTCCATACAATTTCTGTCCTTTATTGTGCCCATCTTTGCATGGAATGTTCCCTTGGTATCTCTAATTTTCTTGAAGAGATCTCCAGTCTTTCCTAATCTATTGTTTTCCTCTATTGCTTTACATTTATCACTGAGAAAGGCTTTCTTATCTCTCTTTGCTATTCTTTGGAACCCTCCATTCAAAAGGGTATATCTTTCCTTTTCTCCTTTGCCTTTCATTTCTCTTCTTTTCTTAGCTATTTGTAAGCCCTCCTCAGACAACCAATTTGCCTTTTTTTATTTTTCTTGGAGACTTGATTACTGCCTTCTGTACAATATCATGAACCTCTGTCCATAGTTCTTCCAGCGCTCTATCAGATATAATCCCTTGAATCTTTTTCTCACTTCTACTGTATAATCATAAGAGATTTGATTTAGGTCATACCTGAATGCTCTAGTGGTTTTCCCTACTTTCTTCAGTTTAGGTATGAATTTTGCAGTAAGGAGATCATGATCTGAGCCTCAGTCAGCTCCCGGTCTTGTTTTTGCTGACTGTATACAGCATCTCCATATTTGGCTGCAAAGAATATAATCAATATGATTTCAGTGTTGACCATCTGGTGAGGTCCATGTGTAGAGTCTTCTCTTGTGTTGTTGGAAGTGTTTGCTATGGCAAGTCCATTTTAGTTAGCTAATTCCTAAAATGTCAATGTTCACTCTTGCCATCTCCTGTTTGACCACTTCCAATTTGCCTTGACTCATGGCACTTCCAATTTGTCTAGCATCCTAGACAATATTGTTCTTTACAGAATAGGGCTTTACTTCCATCATCAGTCATATGTTTGCTATGGCGAGTGTGTTCTCTTGGCAAAACTCTATTAGCCTTTACCCTGCTTCATTCTGTACTCCAAGGCCAAATTTGCCTGTTGCTCCAAATATTTCTTGGCTTCCTACATTTGCATTCCAGTCCCCTAAAATGAAAAGGACACCTTTTTTGAGTGTTAGTTCTAGAAGGCCTTGTAAGTCTTCATAGAACCATTCAACTTCAGCTTCTTCAGCGTTACTGCTCAGGGCATAGACTTGGATTACTATGATATTGAATGGTTTTCCTTGGAAACAAAGAGATCATTCTGTCACTTTTGAGATTGCATCCAAGTGCTGTGTTTTGGACTCTTTTGTTGACTATGATGGCTACTCCATTTCTCCTAAGGGATTCTTGCCCACAGTAGTAGATATAATGGTTATCTGAGTTAAATTCACCCATTCCAGTCCATTTTAGTTAGCTAATTCCTAAAATGTCAATGTTCACTCTTGCCATCTCCTTTTTGACCACTTCCAGTTTTTCTTGATTCAGGGCACTTCCAATTTGTCTAGCGTCCTAGACAATATTGTTCTTTACAGAATAGGGCTTTACTTCCATCATCAGTCATATCCACAATTGGATGTTATTTTTGCTTTGGCTCCATCCCTTCACTCTTTCTGGAGTTATTTCTCCACTGATCTCCTATAGAGTATAGGGCACCTATCGACCTGGGAAGTTCATCATTCATTGCCCTATCTTTTTGCCTTTTCATGCTATTCATGGGGTTCTCAAGACAAGAATACTGAAATGATTTGCCATGACCTTTCCAGTGGACCACATTTTGTCAGAACTCTCCACCATGACCTTTCATCTTGCTTTTTGTGTGGGCATGAACATTTTGGGTTCTGGGTAGACACAAACAATTCAGCCAATTGTAGTCAACTCCGTGCCTCCTGACTCTCTTTTTAGTGTCAGATCCACTTAATGTTGACACACAGACACAAAATCTTTTCATCTTTTTCTTCCCAGAGTGTGGCAAACAATTTCGCTAAGGTGATTTCTGTAAGTCTGTTTTTACTATTGAAGAAATTTTCAGAATCATCAAATAGACAGGTTTGGCTTCTGCTGCATAAAAAAAGCACTTGATTTCTTTTGCAAATAAACTATACAATATTTAGGGGATATGAATTATTGTTATATGATGCTAATTCCTCAGATTCCATTTGTTTGTCAGCCTACACAGTTAGGCTAATTCTACTGAGAATGTTTCTTGATGGGCATACACATATTGAATCACAGATGACTGGGATTTCCCCCATTGAACTATAGCCACTAGATAAGCTCCCACGAGTTAACCAGTCTCAGTTTAGAGATTTTGGAGTTTAATACTGTTTACTCAAATACTTCCACATCCATTCTGGGTTTTATATTCCAGCATTTGTATTTAATAATTCAACCAAAAAGTACATCAAAAACTGAAATAAACTCAATATATGCATTGAGCTCCATACCCTTAACCAAAGCAAATGCAAAACTGTTCACTAGGCCATTAACTGAATTAGTTAATGGTTTGTTTGTACATATTTTTGTTTGTTTCTGATTCAACCAACTAGGGCAAGCAGGAACTAAATCTACATATTTCTCTATGAAACAGGTACAAAAACCATATGAACTACTTTTCTGAACCAAACTGAAATCAAATTAATCCTTTTTTGAATCTAAATTTGGAAAGGAAAGGGGAAAGGAAAGTATTCTTGCTTGAGAGACTGCACTGCAGTAACTTGAAGATATTCCTATGATGTGCTGTGCTGGGCTGCACTCAGTCACCTCAGTCATGTCCAGCTGTGTGTGACCTCATGGACTGTAGCCCGCCAGGCTCCTCTGTCCATGGGGTTTTCTAGGCAAGAGTACTGGAGTGGGTTGCCATGCCCTCCTCTAGGGGATCTTCCCAACCCAGGGATCGAACTCATCTCTCTTATGTCTCCTGCACTGGCAGGCAGGTTCTTTACCACCAGTGCTACCTGGGAAGCCCTACTCCTGTGATATGGGAACACATGTACACTCGTGGCGAATTCATGTCAATGTGTGGCAAAACCAATACAGTATTGTAAAGTAAACTAAAGTTAAAATAAAAATTAAAATAAATAAATAAAAATAAAATAATAAAATAAACATCTACATAGAATTTCAGCAACTCATCACTCTGGTACTGTTGTCTGACTTCCCTTTATATTATCCCAAATTCTTTTCCTTTAATTTATTTATTCACAATCCAAATAGCCATGAATTAATGTGTACACACTCATACATACATACATATTATTCCCCAAAAAAGCTGTTTATCACTACTGGCTTTACTAGGTATACATTTCTCACTGTGATCAAGATCTTTTATAATATGGTCTTATCTTTCCAGCATTATTGCCTTAATTTCACTTCTGCAAATCTTGAGACCATAAAATAGAAATAATTCATTGTGGCTAAAAGCAACCAATAATTTTCTATCTCAGTGGACTTTGTTAATACTGTTTCTTTATCTATATTCTCTTCCTATTTTTATGAAAAATTCTACTTTAGGACTACAATTTCTACAAATAGGACTTTGTTAACCCCATTGAGACCCATGGAAGAGTAGTTTTGATATCACCTGAGAGCTATAGATAGGAATGCATCTCATGCCTGCTTCAGGCCTATTGAACCAGAATTTGCATTTTTATAAGAACTCAGGTGATTTATAGGCACATTAAAATGTGAGCGATTTCAAATTATTTTTCTGTGGTACCTGATTGATATTTTCCATGATCGCAATAGTTCCTTTTTTTGTTGATCTTTATACATTCATCACTTCTTAACACTACAAGTATTTATTAAGTGGCTGCTATGTTCCCAGCAAAACTAAAGGCAGAAATTTCCAACTGTGAAAATTTTTCATTTATAAACATTGAGCTGTGGAAGTGAAAAGATTTGAATATTCTGGGTTGAAAGGGTGGGTTGTATGTGGGAAATGAGTAGAAAAGAGAAAAGGTAAGCAGAAACCAAAATATTGTAGGACCTACTAAGGAGTGTGACGTATAATATATACTGCAGCATTTGATGCAAGGCAATAATTGGCATATTTAATAGTTGATTGTCCCAGAGAATGAAAAGGAAATTAGATAAATTTAAATTAGAAAAATAAATTAGATAAGTTTACTCTCTCCCAGTAGAGACTAGTTAGGAGGCAAAGACAATAGTTCAAGTAAAGATTAGGACTTTGAACTAAAGAATGGAAGTCAAGATTTATTAATTCATTCAAGAAATGTTGAGATTCTTTTTTTCTTCAGTTTTTTTTTTTTTTTTTCCAATTATTGAAGCGGTGCAGTCATAAGGAAGCCACCACCCAATGCAGGAAACACAAGAGATGTGGGCTGGATCCGTGGGTCAGGAAGATCCCTTGGCGTAGGAAACAGCAACTCACTCCAGTATTCTTGACTGGAAAACTCCATGGATAGGGGAGAATGGTCAGCTACAGTCCATGGGGTCACAAAGAGCCAGAAAGGACTGAGCAACTAAGCACAATAACATGGTTGATTTATGTCATGCTCATTTCTGAGATTCTTTTTAAATGCAGTCAATTGTAACCATTACTCATACTTAATACTTATTTCTCAATCTTTGCACTTAGAGCAAAGTTTATTGATTATACTATGTGATTTCTACACAGTCACAAGAGTCATTTATATCAAATGCCTTGCCACATATGGATCACCATTTCTCCAGACTCCTATAATAGTTACCTTGCCCCTCACTGCCAGTATCCAAAGTCATTGCCAAATATCCCATCTGTTTTGTTATAGCAATACCCAGTCCTGGTGGAAATTCTTCCACAGAAATTAGTGATATAGTTTACCAATGTCACCAACCCCAGTCATGCTCAGAGTTCATGCTGTCTTCCAGCATGTGTGTGTGTGTGTGTGCATGCATGCTAAGTCACTTCAGGAGTGTCTGACTCTTTGTGACCCTATTGACCGTAGCCTGTCAGGGATTCTCCAGACAAGAGTACTGGAGTAGGTTGCCATGCCCCCTCCAGGGGATCTTTCAGACCAAGGGATTGAACTGGCATCTCTTAGGTCTCTTGCATGGGAAGACAAATTATTTACCTCTAGCACCAGCTGGGAAGCCCCTCTTCAAGCACAGCTCTGCTCTTCCTAGAGCTTGCCCAATTTGAAAACTACAAGAGAAGTTTCTGAACAATCTTCCATCTGTTCAGTAAAGCATTTGGTCTTGCATGTAGAAGTTACTTAATAAATTTGTATTGAACCAAACCCATATACTTATTATTATATGTTTCTTTGTTATACTCTTAACTCCAAAAAGGTTTGTAATAATCTTAAATTTTGCATGTGTGATTACACTCTGCTCAACAGTGAAAACTTTCATTTTATGGTCTTTAAAATGTGAACTCATTTACCACTGAATATGTGAGCTAAATAGATAGTTGTTCAGCATTATTGTAACTTCTGAAGTTCATTTTGAACCGTCACAGAGAAGTTCAAGTGTGACTACAAATACTTGCTACACAGTTATCTATATCATTTTATACCAATTTTATTATTTGAATATAATAGTAGCAACAGCTATTACTTAGTGAATATTATGTACCAAGAAAAGGAAATGGCACCCCCGCTCCCAGCCTTGAGTCTTCTTGCCTTGAAATTCCCATGGGCAGAGAAGCCTGGTGGGCTCCAGTCCATGGAGTCACAAAGAGTCAGATACAACTGAGTGACTAACATATTATATGCCAGGCACTTTTATGCATTTGACTTTATTTTATCATCACAAGCCCCTATGAGATAGTTATTATTCAGAAGGTGTAGATTAGAAAACTAAGGGATAAAGGGGATACATAACTTGTCCAAGGTCATACACTTTATAACTAGTGGATGTGAGAGTTGGACTATAAAGAAAGCTGAGTGCAGAAGAATTGATGTTTTTGAACTGTGGTATTGGAGAAGACTCTTGAGAGTCCCTTGGACTGCAAGGAGATCCAACCAGTCCATCCTAAAGGAGATCAGTCCTGTGTGTTCATTGGAAGGACTGATGTTGAACCTGAAATTCCAATGCTGACTCATTTGAAAAGACTCTGATGCTGGGAAAGATTCAGGGCAGGAGGAGAAGGCAATGGAGATGAGTTTGAGTAAACTCTGGGAATTGGTGATGGACAGGGAGGCCTGGCGTGCTGCAGTCCATGGGGTCGCCAAGAGTCGGAAACGACTGAGCTACTGAACTGAACTAGAATTTGAAAACAGAAAGTTTGGTTCCTGAGCTCACTCTTAATTATACAATGTTTCCTTTTTAGAATGTAGAAGCATATCAGATGCTAGAACTAAGGTGTGGAATTGGCATTAAAAAACAATGTATTCTCTAAATCAGGATTTTTCAATATCAGTTCTATTGACACTTTAATTTTTTAAAAAACACTTTATATGTGTGTTTGGCTGTGCCAGAGCTTAGCTGTGGCACAGAGGACCTCTGACCTTCATTATGGCTTGCAGGATCTTTAGTTTGCAGCATGTGGATTCTTAGTGGGTGCATGTGAGACTAGTTCCCTGACCAGGGATAGAAACAAGGCCCCCTGCATTGGGAGTGTGGAGTCAGCCACTGAACTTCCAGAGAAATCCCCCTCTGTTGATATTTTAGCCTATATAATTCTTGTTGTGGGGCTGACTGTGCATTGTTGAGTTTGGAGCAGTATCCCTGCCCTTTTACCCACTAGAGTTCAGTAGTACTCACCTGCATGCATGCTAAGTCACTTCAGTCATGTTGATTCTTTGTGACCCTATGGACTGTAGCCTTCCAGGCTCCTTTGTCATGGAATTCTCTGGGCAAGAATACTGGAGTGGGTTGCCATGCACTCTTCCAAGGGGTCTTCTTGACCCAGGGATCGAAGCGGTGTCTCCTGCATTACAGGCTGACTCTTTACCACTGAGCCACTGGGGAAGCCTAGCACCCACAAGTCAAGAGGTTCAAAACTGTCTCTAGATGCTTCCAGATGTGCCCTGAATGGACAAAATCACCTCCTTCAAGAACCACTGCTGTAAATTTTTAAAAAGTGAAACTATACTTGAATTCTCATTAGTCACTGATGCACCCTCATAATAGAGTAAGTTGGATGATCTTGTTTCATCTAGATATAGCCTAAATTAAGCGCATTTTATTCCAGGCACTCACTATCTTGTTTTTACATCAGGGCATCTTTTCAGTGACAAAAGGTATTTTTAGAAATTGTTCTCTCTCAGTCCTTCCACTTAATCTTTCACGATATCCATCAGCTGAGAAAAAAGGACCACAATGGACTGAAGTATCTGATGAGAAAAGATGTCTAAAAAAAGCCCCCTTTCTCCCAAAGCTATCGCAAATGAGCCATTATGTGAAGGCTCTCAAGGAATAGCTCTAAGGTAATAATGACTTTTTAAAAAGTGAATTCCTGATACTAACTGCTATAATGAGATGCAATTGTTCTCCATTAGCTCTTCAGATAACCAATTTTAAGTGGGATATCAATTATGTTAAGAAAGTTCCAAGGCAATGTGAGAGATTGTACGTAACTTTTTCCCCTTCAAATCACCAAGATTTGAGACCCATGACTGCTGTGGTTCCATTAATCTCACACTTACAGCCAAGTGTTCTTTCCTTCTTGTGTAAGAGTTAATCATACCATTATCAAAATCAGTTAACATTATTATAATCAACAACCACATTATCAGTTCACACATGTTCACATAAGAATGAGAGACGTGTATAAGTACAAATTCCATGGAGAATTAGATCATGTTCTCTACTAATTACTTTAATTTACAGACCCTTTTATAAATTCCCAGACTTGTTCAAGTTTTGTGTTCAGCACACTGTAAGAGAAAGCATTTATGGGACAGAATATTTGTCATTTTTCACTGGCCATATGAGCCGTTGTAATTTTCCATTGGCCATGAGAATGTGACTATTGAAAGCACATGCATATGGTTTAGACAAGATGTGACATTTTACTTTTTTATCTAAACCAACAGACCAGAGTTCTCAGTGGACATTTTACATTACAGGTAGAAAATTCCTTCTAAGAGAGTCCTCACCTCTTACCGATTGTGCAAACACTGGTCAACTTTTTCATGGTGCTCTTCCGTCATGGTTTTAAGATTATTTCACAAGCTAAAAAAAATCAGCTTAATTATCATTTTCATGTTGACTAGTTTCAAAATGAATATTAAATTATCATTCTTATCACGATATATTCATACATGACTTTGTCAAAGCTTCAAAGTTTTTCCTTGACTTTATCTCTTTCTTGTGAAGACGAACTTCCAGTCATGATGTCAGGACCATGAAGAATCACTTTTCCTAGATAAATGGTCAGTCCTTCTGAGTGTGTGTGCTGAGACGCTTCAGTGATGTCTGACTCTTTGTGATCCTAATGGCCTGTAGCCTGTCAGGCTCCTCGGTCCATAGGATTCTCCAGGCGAGAATACTGGAGTGGATTGCCGTGCCCTCCTCCAGGGGATTTTCCCTACGCAGGGATTTAATCCAGGTCTCTTAAGTCTCCTGCACTGGCAGGTGAGTTTCTTTCCCACTACTGCCACATGGGAAGCCCCAGTCCTTCTCTATAAGTTATCTGTTTCTGCTTAATAAGCACTCACACTGAGTCGTGGCTTATAATAGCAGCTTTTATGCACATAATGAGTTTGCGGCTTGACTTCTCAATCTATAGATCCTGACGAGGCTCGCTCTTGTGACTGTGGTGAGCTCCTGGTTCAACTGGGAACTGATTCGTCCAGCATAGTCTATGCTAACACAATTCAGCTCGACTTCACACAGCCTCTCATTCTCAGCCTCTCATGTTAGTTGTGTGCTGTTCCAACATAGTGAGAAGAAATACTTAAGATCTCTTGAAGACTCGGCTTGAAAATAAACAATACTTCTGTTTTATTCTATTGGCAAAAGCAAGGCACAAAGCCAGTCCAGATTTAAGAGGAGGGGGAAATAGTGTCCTCCTCTTGGTTAGATCCCCTGGAGAAGGGGATGGCAATGCACTCCAGTATTCTTGCCTGGAGAATCCCATGGACAGAGGAACTTGGCAGGATGTAATGCATGGGGTCAAAAAAAGTCAAACAGGACTGAGTGACTAACACTTTCACTTTCTTGGTTAGAGGGGCTACCAATCAGTACAAAGGGCAACATATAGGAAGTAATGACTGGGGAAGGGGGTCACACTTTCAATGGTGACAATGTTGACATTTTGAATGTAAGCAATGAACCTTCTGTGTGTAGAACTATATAGAACTATGCTGCCAAAATATGGTCAGAACAGACTGATTCAATCCAGCAATTTTATTACTCATTGGGAGGTTGATTAAACTGACCAGTTTACAGACATTAAATGGGAGATGACTCTTGGTGGGTGGGTTAAGAATTTTATAATTTATACTAAAGCCCTTTCTTTACTACTAAATATTACAAAAAAGAAACGGTAGCAGAGAAAAAAAATTGAGAAGCATCTTTAAAGTTTAGGCCTATCTTGGAAAGTTCATCTAATGTAGTGCCCTATGGATTATTACTTTTTTAAGTTAGTAGGATCTCTGTGCATAGATGGCATGTAAAACAGATGAAAATGAAGCAGAATGTTCTGTTCTTTAATGTGGGGAAAATTGGAATGTGCACACATTCCATTTCAATAGAAAAACCCCATGCAAATGTCATATTCCAAGCAGAACTAAGACTCACTATAATACTGTCTAGTAATATTACTTCTAAAAAGCTATCATAATGCTTAGCTGGATTTCAGTAGTCTTGTTGCTCATGAATGTTCAAATTGCAGGGAAAACACATTTAGAATAATTATCTGTTTTAATCCACAACAACAATGTTTTCTTTTGTTCCTACTTATTGTGGAATGTGTACAGAGGTTTAAGTGGATCAACCAAAATTAAAAAGTAGAAGAAAAAATTACCTATAAAATGTGAATGGTATATGAACAACTTTAAAGGCACACACATTTTTCTGACCTAGACTCCTTCAATCATTTGAGAGAGACCTCTTTGCATTGGCACATGACTGACTTCTGACTGCTTCTGTAACCCAAGGTCAGCAATAAAAATATTCTTTTGTGTATGTCACTTTGCAAAATATGTTCTCATACTTGGTGAACGTGTTATTTTTGTCAAATCTACAAGGAATATGTGACATTATAATTATGCATTTTATGTGAAACGTCTAAGACTGGGGGAGATGGATGACTTGTCAAATGTCATTCTGTTCCTGCCTAGGAGGATATGAAAGAAATGTGGGTTCTCTAATTCAGTGTCCAGAGCTCTTCTCCATACACCATTATACCCTTTTTCCTATAGACATGGAATAACGATGCTATTACTTAACTCCAAATACCAGAGAGGAATAAAGAAACAGCTGGGATCATACTTAAATCCAAGAGTTTCACACTACTCTATTTAAAATGGATAACCAACAAGGATGATGGTATAGCACAGGGAATTTTGCTCAATATCATGGAACAACCTAAATGGAAAAGAACTTGGAAAAGATTAGATACGTGTATACATAGAGCTGAATCATTTTGCTGTGCACCTGAAATTAACACACTTGTTAAATAACTATACTCCAACATTAAATAAAAAGTTTTTTTTTTTTAAGTCTAACTAGGTTCCAAGTCTAGCTGATTTGCAAGATGCTTCTAAAAATCTAAAGACTTTTCTAACACCCCCACTCCCATTTGGCCAGAGAAAACTCATGCTGGGAAAAAGAGGCAGGCCTGATGAATTTTATCCAGAAACTTTAGTTATTAGAAAGCAGTAACAATTTTGAATGTGGTGGCAGTCATTTGACTCCATCTTGTAGATTTATGCCTGGGTCCCGGAGAGATGAACAGGGCTCTGAGTAAGAAAGTTTAACGGAACAGTTTCTTCTGTAAACAAGCAACCTTGCCATAAGACTTTTTTTTAAAAATCCAAATCTAACCTAAAAGAGAGATGGGGATTTCCCTCTTCCCCAACAGTGCCAAAGAGCCTCCCAGCAGCTTTATGCTGGTGTTGACTTATTCAGTGAGTCATACCAATGTTTGTTGACTCCATGTTGGTGACTGGTGGGTTTTCTGTTTGAGAAATGAGAATATCCACTATGGGATCCTGGTGTTAGCAAAGCAGTAGGTTAAGAAGATGAGTTCCTGAGAGCGTTGCAACAAAAATGTACACTTTGTCTCGGATGTTCTTTAAAAATGTATAACGTTGTACAAATTTACTTTTTAGCCTCGGCTGCCTTCACTGATCGGTTTACTGCAGCCTGTTCCGGGATGGTCTGTATCGGCGGCCCCCCAACCTTTCTGCCACAAGGGGCCGGTTTCGTGGAAGACAACTGCTCACTTCCTGCTGTGCAGCCCAGTTCTGACCCATCTATGGCCCCGGGGTTGGGGATGCCAATCTATATGGTCGAGTGACTTGTCAGTACAATTTAAGTCTGTGCATCGTTCAAATTTCAGGAATGAAGAGGAAAATATTCAGTCACTCTCGAGCTGTTAGAAAACCTCCTTTTACCCTGCTATTACCCTTTTCTAAAGGGTTTTTGTGCATTCCAAAATCAGGGAAAGAATGTGGATTCCATGGCAGCCTCCTACTTCATTCCATTTGGCCCATGAACTCCAGTGTCTGCCTTTGCCCCATTATCTGGTGCGTAGTTTGCCTCATCTGACATTCTCTGTTTATCCTAACATTTGTTTTCATAACCACAGACTTTGCCATTTTCTCCAGTTGGAATTACAGTCAGTCAATAGCCTCTGGGATCCAAACCCAAATTTCTTATTGACAGGCTTTCTCTACACTTCCAAAACATTGCCAAGAAAGAAAAAAGCAGAAATTCTGAGTTGTCTTCACTGTACCATAGTGAGGAGTGTAGAACCCTGGGTGAGTGCGCCCACTAGCACCAACCTAGACTCACCATAGAAACTAGCCTTCTACCCCTTCCATGCCACAGGGGACATGAAACCATGACTAATGCAAGATTTCTCTAGAAGCTTTATAGGGCACAGCCTGGAAAGGAGACATTGGACATCTGAGTGTTTCTACATTTGTATTTCACCTTTGCTCTCTGTTTCCCTCTTCCTGATCCTTCCCAGCAGGAACTTCTCCTAGAGTTAAGCCATGTCTTTCCTATTCCACAGGTCATTGTAATAACTCTATGCTATGAGTATTAAGATACTAGTATTTATTATTGTCTATTGACACTAAAACTTAGTTTCAAGATTTCTAAGAAAAAAATTTTATCTCTCAAGAAAGTCTAATTTTCCCATCATAGGACTTAAAAACTTAAGTTTTGCCAAAGTAATGACATCTTTGTTCTAGGCATTATCTACTTCCTTCCCAGAAGCTATAAATTATTCTTCTTAAATAAACTCAGAGTGGCAACTTGGAAATATCAAGGCATTATTTAGAATAAAACTGTATTGATTTATTTATTATTTTCCCAGTTTCATTGTGATGTAATTGACAACTAACATTGTATCAGTTTAAGGTGTAGAACATAATGATTTGATACGTGTAAATATTGCAAAATGATTACAATACGTTTAGTTAACATTCCTATTCTGCAAATAGTTACAACTTTTTTTCTTGTGTTAAAGGCTTGAGAAATCTACTCACTTAGAAATTTGAAACATAAAATATCATTAATTATTATGTCTGTGGTATATACATAGCATTATTTAAAAATAGAACACTGTATCACTATCAAATGTGTAATTCTTGGATATTCATTTGGAGAAAAATGAATTCATTTTGAGAAATTTAATCCTTCATTGGAAAACACTCTGATGCTGGGAGGGATTGGGGGCAGGAGGAGAAGGGGACGACAGAGGATTAGATGGCTGGATGGCATCACTTGCTCAATGGATGTGAGTTTGGGTGAACTCCGGGAGTTAGTGATGGACAGGAAGGCCTGGCGTGCTGCGTTTCATGGGGTCTCAAAGAGTCAGACACAACTGAGAAACTGAACTGAACTGAACTGAACTGAATCCTTCACTGAAAAATGGGATGAATGAACCAATAAAATGTGAGCCATTGTGAACCATTTACAATGTTTAAATAATGCAGTGTCAGTTGTGTCTGCAGCAGATGAAGTCTGATAACTAAGGTTGCAAAGTTTTGCTGAAATGGGATGGATGCAGAACCCATAAAGGCTCATTTAATCCAGTGATTTTCAGACTATACCCCACAGTACCATGCAGGTCTGGGAGCTGTTTCTGGAAAAAGCAATTATCAATCAGAGCATTTACACTGTTTTTGCTGGTGGTAAAAAACCTGCCTGCCAATGCAGGCAACATAAGACATGTGGGCTCAGTCCCTGGATTGGAAAGATCCCCTGGAGAAGGAAATGACAATCCATTCCAGCCTTCTTGCTTGTAGAATCCCATGGGCAAAAGAACCTGGAAGGCTACAGCAAACAGGGTCACAAAGAGTCAGACACCACTCAAGTGACTTAGCACATAGCGCATACTAGTATTTCAAATAGGATTTCATTTGAAGGAATTTTCCATTATTACAGGTTTCCATTATTATAAGAAATTATGTAAATAGATGATAAATACAGTGACATAGAGCAACGTAGATAAATAGATAGATGTATAGAAAAAAGAAAGTGTTAGTCACTCAGTCATGTCCAACTCTGTGACCTGCCGGTCTCCTCTGTCCACAGAATCCTCCAGGCAAGTATACTGGGGTTCCCTTCTCCAGGGACTCTTCCTGACCCAGGGATGGAACCAAGGTCTCCTGTGTTGCAGGCAGATTCTTTACCATCTGAGCCACCAGGGATAGATACAGACCTCTATTTTAACCTTTAAATTCAATACTTTCCTGATCAGCAAGTCCACTTTGGTGCACTACAGTTTGTGGAAAAGGAGGATTGAGTTGGTTGTCTTTGATAAAACATGTATTATTCCAAGCACAGTGCATGCTACTTTCGTTATTTAATTTCTTCTCACAGGAATCATTTGAAATGGTACCATAATCTCCATCTTAGGAATGGAATCAGGCCCACAAAGTTAAAAAACTACTTCAGAGTCCGTGAACATGAAAGACAGAAGTGGTTTTCAAATTAACTCAAGTTTGACTGAACTAAAACTCCATACTCTACTCCTACACTTATATTACCACGTTGCCTCTAACACAGTGATAGGTGTTGCATAGTGCAGACACAGTCATCTTGGGGATCACATGAGGAAACGTGTGTAAATTCCATTTGCTGGTATCCATGCAGTCCAGTTTGGAGAAGGAAATGGCAACCCACTCCAGTGTTCTTGCCTGGAGAATCCCAGGGACGGGGGAGCCTGGTGGGCTGCCGTCTATGGGGTCTCATAGAGTCGGACATGACTGAATCGACTTAGCAGCAGCAGCAGCATGCATTCCAGTTGTGCAATCTCAAGCAAAGGGGAGCTTTTATAAACTGGAGAATGAAAATATGCAAATCTTTTGTACCATAAAATTCCAATATGTATGGCTCTACTTCAAGAGAGTTCCAGAAAAAAACATCTACTTCTGTTTTATTGACTATGCCAAAGTTTTGACTGTGTGGATCACAACAAACTGTGGAAAATTCTGAAAGAGATGGGAATACAAAACCACCTGACCTGCCTCTTAAGAAACCTGTGTGCAGGTCAAGAAGCAACAGTTAGAACTGGACAGGGAAAAACAGACTGGTTCCAAATAGGAAGAGGAGTGTGTCAAGGCTGTATATAAGTCACCCTGCTTATTTAACTTATATGCAGAGTACATCATGAGAAACGCTGGGCTGGATGAAGCACAAGCTAGAATCAAGATTGCCAGGAAAAATGCCAATAACCTCAGATATGGAGATGATACCACCCTTATGGAAGAAAGCAAAGAAGAACTAAAGAGCCTCTTGATGAAAGTGAAAGAGGAGTGAAAAAGTTGGCTTAAAGCTCAACATTTAGAAAACGAAGATCATGGCATCTGGTCCCATCACTTCATGGGAAGTAGATGGGGAAACAGTGAAAACAGTGACAGGCTTTATTTTGGGGGCTCCAAACTCACTGCAGATGGTGAGTGCAGCCATGAAATTAAAAGACACCTTCTCCTTGGAAGAAAAGTTATGACCAACCTGCTACTGCTGCTGCTGCTAAGTCACTTCAATCGTGTCCAACTCTGTGCGACCCCATAGATGGCAACCAACCAGGGTTCCCCATCCCTGGGATTCTCCAGGCATGAATATTGGAGTGGGTTGCCATTTCCTTCTCCAATGCATGAAAGTGAAAAGTGAAAGTGAAGTTATTCAGTCGTATCCAACTCCTAGCGACCCCATGGACTGCAGCCTACCAGGCTCCTCCATCCATGGGATTTTCCAGGCAAGAGTACTTTAGTGGGCTGCCATTGCCTTCTCCTGACCAACGTAGACAGCATATTCAAAAGCAGAGACATTACTTTCCCAACAAAGGTCCATCTAATCAAGTCTATTGCTTTTCCAGTAGTCATGTATGGATGTGAGAGCTGAACTGTGAAGAAAGCTGAGTGCCAAAGAATTGATGAATTTGAACTGTGGTGTTGGAGAAGACTCTTGAGAATCCTTTGGGCTGCAAGGTGATCCAACCAGTCCATTCTAAAAGAGATCAGTTCTGGGTGTTCTTTGGAAGGAATGATGCTAAAGCTGAAACTCCAGTACTTTGGCCACCTCATGTGAAAAGTTGACTCATTGGAAAAGACTCTGATGCTGAGAGGGCTTGGGGGCAGGAGGAGAAGGGGACAACAGAGGATGAGATGGCTGGATGGCATCACTGACTTGATGGACGTCAGTTTGAGTGAACTCCTGGAGTTGGTGATGGACAGGGAGGCCTGGAGTTCTGCGGTTCATGGGGTCACAAAGAGTCGGACACTACTGAGCGACTGAACTGAACTGAACTGAATGGCTCTACTTCAGAAGTCTTTGTCAAATTCCTTAGCTCTGAATAGAATTTTCAGAATCACAGCTTTTGTTTCCAAAGATACATCCATACGCCTGCTCTTCAAAGTATTCTGCTTTCAACAGTCACTTTTTTATTCCACAAATATACAAATTTTTGAGATATTTATTGCCAAGTCATCCTCTACCTTATGCTGGTTTGAAACAAAGATTTGATCCTTACTTTCTTCTATCCCCATGTTATGTCTCAGTATATTTTTCAAGAAATAGATTATTCTTCCAAACTGACTCTCTGAAATGATGCTTCAGTAATATGTTAACTATACTTATTCCATTGTATGTTCAATTCCATTTATCAAGACATTTTGACCAAAAGCTAGCCAAAATTCATTAGGAACAAAAGTAAAACTAAGGAAATAGAAAAGCAAATCAAAATATGACTACACACTTTCACTAATAATATTATGTAGAGATCTTAGCTGACCTGCCTCTTAAGAAACCTGTGTGCAGGTCAAGAAGCAACAGTTAGAACTGGACAGGGAAAAACAGACTGGTTCCAAATAGGAAAAGGAATGTGTCAAGGCTGTATAAATTAATTAATAATAATTAAATTATTAATAATAAATAAATTAACTGTGAGAGGAATAACTTTATTATGATTTTAAAAATTAGCATAGGACTTGACAATGGAAGATCTATATTCAAGGCCCAGAGATGCCACATACCAATTTCAGCAGGTAACTTAATTTCTGCAACTCTCTAATTAATATATATAAAGTTCAGTTCAGTTCAATTCAGTTCAGTTGCTCAGTCATGTCCGACTCTTCGCAACCCCATGAATTGCAGCACGCCAGGTCTCCCTGTCCATCAGCAACTCCCAGAGTTCACTCAGACTCATGTCAGTGATGCCATCCAGCCATCTCATCCTCTAGGATAATAATATCTTTCTCCTATAGCAATTATTAGGAAGGAGAAGGAAATGGCAAACTACTCCAGTACTTTTGCCTGGAACATTCCATGGATGGAGGAGCCTGGTAGGCTACAGTCCAGGGGGTCGCAAAGAGTCAGACACAACTGAGCGACTTCACTTTCGTTCTTTCTATAGTTCCTTTTGGAGAAGGAAATGGCAACCCACTCCAGTATTCTTGCTTGGAGAATCCTGTGGCTAGAGGGGCCTGGTGGACTACAGTCTGCAGGGTTGCGGAGAGTCAGATATGACTAAGCAACTAACACAAACACAGTTATGCAGAATGCCAGCTCAGCCTTTCAACAATGTGTTAGGCTCTGAATGTGACACACTGAGAAGATAACAATATCATCCAAGACTTAATTGTAACCCGAAGACATAGTTCCTTCCCAATATCTAGGCTTTCCTGGTGGCTCAGACCATAATCTGACTGCAATGCAGGAAACCTGGGTTCAATTCCTGGGCTGGGAAGATTCCCTGGAGAAGGAAATGGCAACTCACTCCAGTATTCTTGCTTGGAGAATTCCATGGACAGAGGAGCCTGGTGGGCTCCAAATGTTTTACCTGAATCTAATTGTGAGGAAACAAACAAATTCAAATTAAGAGTCATTTTGCAAACAATTAGCCTGAGCTCAACAAACATGTTCATACCATACAAACAGAAGGCTGCTGGCCTGAAGGAGATTAAAGAGAGGTGACAATAAAATAAATGTATGATCACTGCTTAGATTTTGGAATTTAAAAAAAATAGCTAAAAAGGACAGCATTCAGATAACTGGGATATTTGCATATGGACTATATATTAGATTAAAATTTTATATCAAGGTTAAATTCCTTAATGTGAGAAGTGTAGTGTAGTTTTAAGGTTAATGTTCACGTTTTTAGAAGCTAAATGCTGAATTGTTCATGTGAATTATTTTATCTTTCTTGAGTTTGTTCTGCACTTTTTGCTCTTTGTTATTTAGCTGTGTGCTTCCCAGATGTCACAGCGATAAAGAATCTGCCTGCCAATGCAGGAGACACAAGTTCAATCCCTGGGTCGGGAAGATCCTCTGGAGAAGGAAATGGCAGCCCACTCCAGTATTCTTGCCTGGGAAATCCCATGGACAGAGCAGCCTGGTGGGCTACAGTCCATGGGATCACAAAAGAGTCAGACATGAACTAGTGACTAAACAGCTATACTTTAGAACAGATGGTTAGTAAAGGACCAACTCAGAGGGAAAACAATCATTATAACCTTAGTAATAAAACCATCAATCAGTGATTATACAGCTTACTATAAGGCTGCTTTGAAGTGATTTTTCAAAAAACAGCTATGAACAAATCCTAGACTTCTAAATTAATATTGTTGGATATATATCTATACAAATCATCAAAATTCCAATACAATTTTCTTAAAGCAAATTCATCACTTTAGCGCCAAAAATATAAACTATTTTATTTTACAGAAAATATAAAAATATATAATGCTAAGATTTTTTGTTGTTAGTAAATAAACTCCCAAAGTTTTTAAAGTTTAAAAGATTAGGTTTCATCAATTTATAATTTTTCCCATTTGTCACTTTGAAAGGAATATTTATACAAGTCTGTTTTGTAGGCCTTATAAAGGATCCTCTCATTTCTCTCCCAAAGAACCTGCCTTGTGCATGAAGCATGCGAGAAAGAAGGTTACAGCCAGTCAATGGCTTTGGCTTTATTACCTATCATCCCTGTCTGCATCTACTTTTAAGGTTCCAAAAAATAATCAAGATAAAAACTTTATTCTTGTGCTTTCAATAGGCAATTTTAGTGATTTGCTTTTTGATGTTATAACATGTAAAGTAATGTGGAATCAGAGGCTTCCACTCACACAGGGTAGAAAAATAAAGGTATAAGATATTCAGTGACCATCAGTGTGAAATCACAGATTTTTATTTGGCCAAATTTCATAGAATTCCTCATTATTCTCTTTAGAGAATCTCATTTTCCCTGAATATCACTGCTCCCCTATGCTACCCCTATTTATCATTCCAACCAGTAAAAGAATATTGGATGAAAATGAAGTCATGATCCCTCATTTTCAAAAGAAAATTAGAGAGTATATTCTTGTCTAAAACAAAGAAATAGCTTTGAATATTATTAATAGATTCCATTGATATTTTGTTCTGATTGGCTCAAGCTACTGTCAGTTTTATTGAACAACTCTATATTTTAGAAGCTCTGTGTTAAATATGCTGCATTAAAGCACAATGTATTTTACCATCCCGCTAAGATTAGGCTCAAACAAAGGTTCAAAAATGGAGGTGCGACAACTTAGCAATTGAGGCTATGCTTAATATGCTATTTGAAAAAAAAGTGGACTAAAACATATGGTACGTAGGCGAACATTTGTTTAGAGTATATTTCTCCAACAAAAATAAGTTAAGGTGATCTAGGTTAATAACCGAAGCAAGGAAAAGTAGACTTTTTTTTTGTAACTTACATTGTTTCAAATTCTCAAGAACATATATCTAATCATCAAAATCCTCTTCTACATTATAGCAGCCTTCCACATATTCAGAATGTAAAAATAAATATTTTTTAAGTTACTTTTACTTTCTATTTTTATTCTATGTATGCATTAAATATCAGTGCTTTTTTAAAAAATGGCCATCTCAGCCTTCATACTGAGATTAACTTGACTATTTTTAGAATCTTCCAACCTTTTAGTTAGGTATCCTCTAAAATCTTAACTCAGGTTTCTTCCCACTTTATCATTTAATAGTATTTCTTTTGATTTCAACTGATGCTCAGAGATCAAATGAAAAAGTAATTTCAAGTGATAACTTGATAAGTCTCTCCCAAAATACAGACTTTTCCACTATTGCTGAAGAATTTTCCTATATAAACTAGTAAAACTTGCTTACTTATGCTTGATATATCCTCCCATTCTTTGAAATATTTCACATTAGGCATATTTAGGCTCATCTGTACAGAGTCAACAAGATGAGAAAGGAAATTTCAATTATGCAACTGTTAAATAAATCCATTTAAGTTATTGCTTAAAAACAACTATGAACAAATCCTACACTTAGAAATTAATATCAGACATACTACATACTTCCCTGATGGCTCAGTCAGTAAAAAATCTGCTTGCAATGCAGGAGACCTGGATTCAATCCCTGGGTTGGGAAGATCCCCTGCAGAAGGAAATGGCAACCAGCTCCAGTATTCTTGCCTGGGAAATCCCAGGGGCAGAGTACCCTGGTGCGCCACGGTCCATGGAGTCACAGAGTCGGACATGACTGGATGACTAAATCACTACCACCACCATAATGCACACACAAAAGTATATACCTAATTTATTCCTACATTATATATCTAAGTGTTCACTATATTTTAATTTCTCTTTGGGATATGGCTTTCAAGGTTAGTTTTATTACCTAAAAAATTTAACTGAAAAATCTGCGTAAACACATTTTTCAGATTTGATCCATACCAGTTTTCAGGGTCAACATACAAATAAATTTATATCTTCAATAAATCCTTAAGTGTAGATTCATTAACTAACTCCTTGATTACCTGTTTATATTTGTTTTTATATCAATTTTTAACATATAAACTTCTCTAAGAGCTTGAACCTACATACACACCCACACATTCACACACACACACACACACACACACACACCCCTACACTCACCCTCCCCGCTACACACACACACACACACACACACACACACTGCTAGAGAAGATTGGAACTGAGGCGCAGCATCACTCTACTGCTGTTCTGGAGATACCCACATAGTATTTTAGTTGCATATTCAGATTTTGAATATCTTTATAACACTGCTATGGAAATCCCCAAACTGTGTTTGCATCTATGAAACTAAAGGGTCCTATCATTAGGCAATGGGCTGTAAGGAACATGCACGCCTTTTATTCTTACAGGTCCTTTTATNAAAAAAAAAAAACAGTACACTTCATGACTATTGTTGCCTTAATTCTGAGTTTATGATATTTATTGAGAAATGTCTTTAGTAATGTAGTTAGAAAATATACATACTTATGGTTATAAATTTCATATACGTATAGTATATATATATAAATGAATTCATTGTAAACACAGACCTATTGAAAAAAAGTCATTAGCTATAAATCTCTATTGAAATAATATATGAAATAAATCTCTATTGAAATAGAAGACTTCATTTCTTTGCCATGTAGATCACTATTTCTAATCCTTTTATATCTTCCCCTAATTTAGACTATGTAAAACCTCATTCCACAGCAAAGAAAACTGCAAAAAGTATGCCCCATTCTTCTACCCCCAAAACACATATCGTTGTTTCCAATTTTAGCTCAAATATGCAAAAAACTTGGAAGCAATCACACTCATCCTTACAACTAGAAAACAGCTGAACAAACTAAAAATCAACATCTTTGTTTGGATTTATGAGAGAACTGAGGTCACAAGGCAAACAGACATGCTAAAAGCTTGGAGAAACAGGCAAACACAGAAAGTTACAGCTAGAAATGCTTGCCTAAATTAGAGGTAACCGAAAATATAAAATAGACAAATTATAAAATAAAATATAAAAAATATAAACAGAACACAGAAATGATAATTTTTGTGAATTTCTGAAGGCTGACTACAGACTAGTATTAGAGTGAGAACTCCTGGATGACACAGTTATAGGGGAGACCAACACATATCCAAGGATTTTACCTTAAGAAACAGCATTAGGTTCTCAAAGAGGTTCTCAAAGAAACAGAGAGATTCCTCATGGGTTTAGGGGGTTTTGGGGAAGGTGGTGAGGGTAAGAGTAATCAGTGTGCAATGGGCCAGAACATTCCCCGTACCAAAGCCTGGTCTCCGGAGGAAAAAAGGCTTTATTAGAGTCTCATCTACCTAGAGGAAGGTCATTTTCCAAACATGATCCTCCCTATAGCCTTTCAGTCTTACTTAAAAAGAGGGGAAGAAAAGCTAAGAAACATTTGTCAAGGTCACAGTCCAGGAATACAGAATATTATGGGACTCACTCTCCCCCACACCTTACCATCGCACCTGCAGAGCTTCAAGCTTCATGTAGTCATGGCAGGTAACAGCTGAAAGAGCTGAAAGACCAAGAGTTTATGGAAGGAGTAGTTCTTAAAGAAGTCAAGTGATAACAGGTGATAAACAAAGAACAACAAACAAAAAAAGAAAGGATTTGAAGCCTCCAGCACCTACAGCTACAACAAATATTAAACACAGCCTCAATTCTAGCAAGATTAGCATATAAACTCACTTTAAGGACCTATTAATCTAAGTTCCTATTACCCAAAAAAGCATGTTAAGCTTTCAACAAAAAGTTATGAGACATGCTAAAATAAGAGAGAAAACATGTTGGAGCAAAGATTACAGTGGAGACAGAGGACATTGAAGCTGGGAATGAAAAGCTGGAGAGTTTCTTCTGGAAATTAGGGTAGTCAGAAGAGCTGAGGTATTAGAAATTCATGCACACATGCGTGTGCAGGGCCGGATGTACGCTTAGAATCGACCTAGAGGACCCTGAGTGCTCACCTCCGGCCAATCTGTGGTCTTGGTGCAAATACGAAGGTAAGACTGTCAGGGCTGTAAACAGCTTCCCAGGTTAAGTGCTGGGAAACCCTAATATAGAGCCAATTCAGAAAGCACAGGAGTTTGTTTTGTTTTTGGCTCATTTGTTTGTTTTTGTTCTTCATTATGGATATGTGTATATACACACACACACACACACACACACACACACATATATATATATATATATATATATAAAATTTCCTGAGTAATATTTTCTTTGATTTATGAGTTATCAGAAGTTGCTTTATTTCCAAATACTTGGGGATTTTCTTGCTATTCCCAGTGATTTCTACTTAATACTATTGCAGTTAGGGAAAAAAACTTTGTATGTTTCAATCATTTGAAATGTATTGAGATGTGATGGGACCCAATCTTCTCACTGTTGTAGGGGAATTTTGTAGATAAGCAGTAGGATAAGGTAAAAATGGTCCATGTAACTATTGGACTAGAGTTGGAGGTATAAATATGAACTCATATTTAACTTAATGAAGATGCCGCTAGCTACATACAGAAATATAAAAAGATGTGTATAGTACAAATACATGTATTTCCTTGATCTTTCAGCTGAGACTGCCTAGAAGAAATGACACACAGCAGTAGCAATAACCAATATCACCCAGATCTTGGTTTCTAATGCCAGTCTTTCTTAAAAGGAACCAAGAATTTAAAGCAAAATGGCTGACTAGAAATGGAGTAGGAAATATATAAGATGATGTTGAGTGTCTTACAGTGCCAAAAATAAGGGAGTGAAATGAGAACAAGAAGAACAGTAAGAACAGTGATGATAAGGAGGCAGTAAATAAAATGAACACAGAGTCCAGTTAAAGAACTTCCAGTGACCAAAACTGAAAAAATTTTGAGCAGCAAAACTTATGAAATAGTTTTGGACTGTAACCTAAAGTTTCAGTATATACCTGTGAGTCCCATACTGATATAAGTAAGTGATTGCATGCATAACAAAGGGAAGATGAAGGATGACTCTCAGTGGGGGAAGCATAACTCCCAACACCTTAAGACTAGGCTGCACCTAGTGACTTCCTTCAAAAGAGTGCAAAATGCAAAAACAAAAGGGAGTATTATAACGTGACATTACCCTGACAAACACCACCCCATCCAAGTGATCGAGGTCAGCGTCACTGCAGTAAGTCAAGTTGATAGGACACTTTACCTCTGTGATCTCTCTTCCCAGATAATACAACCCAGTCTAATCATACGGAAAAAAACAGAAAAATTCCAGTAGAGCGATTTTCTAAATATAATGACTGATACTGCTCAAAATTGTCAAAATCATCAGAAACAAGAAATGCTTGAAAAACTGCCATAGCCAAGAGGAACTTTTTGGAGACAAGATAACTAAATGTGATATGGTGCCCTAGATGGAAATCCTGCAACAGGATTTTTATATTAGGTGAAAACTGAGGAAATCTGAATGAAGTATGGACTTAAACATTTCTCACTCTAATAAATATTGCAGTAATGTGTGCTGTTGATAGTTGGGATAAGTAGGTTTAGGATATAAAAAAAATCCTCCTTTTCACAATTTTTATGTAAATCTGAAACTTTTAAAAATAAAGTATATTTTCAAAAGTTATAAGAAACCTCCCTCAATAATATATATACTCACACAGGCAATTTTTCTGTGAGATGGGTATGGATAGGGGGAATGGAGAAAGTTCCTAAGAACTAGGAAGCATATGCATTTGAGGAGAAAGTATATGAAAGCAGCATCCTTATAAAAGTAATTATCCAAAGAGTAGTTCCATGACTGGGTTGAGTGGCCACAGTCATGCTGGGCATTTTTAAGACTAGAGAGTGTTCATTATTAGGAGCTGTCATTTTCTGCCACCTCTCCCTGGGTGGTGGACACCACAGAAGGAGCTAGACATTTAGAAATTCTAAACAGATTGCTAAACAGATATTGTTCTGACCTTTATTTGTGTCCACATCTCTGCAAAAACCTCATGCTTTCACTTCTCCGTTGCTGTTCACAGTCCAGCATTCATAGAATTCTCCTTAAGGCTGATGACACCGGAGCCCTAGGACCTATGATTGACACAGTAAAAAGAACAAGGCATATGCTTGACTAGTCAAGCTGAACAGCTTGCATGACCTGTAGCAAACCCTGTAATATACCCCAGCAGTAGTTCTGAGTTAGATTGGTAAGACCTTTCTATACCCCTGTATTCTTTATCCATGCCCTAAAGAGAGTTATTCTGCATAAATTACTATAAAGATAGAGAAAAGTTTTAGTTGGATAAGAGATAGGTTGTCTACAATTTGGCCGATGGTACCTACCAAAGAGGAGAAAGATGTTTTAGACAAGAAGAGAATTTCCATTTCCAGTTAGGATTGAAAACATAACAGTGTTGGTCTAACCATAAAAAGGGAAATAAGCTAAACAAATTACTAAACAATACCTAAGATAAATTTAGAGAGATGAGAATGCAAAAAAGCAAAATGTGATAATATCCAGAAAAAGATGAGCCCATAGGATAAGGGATGATATCATCACTGTGTTCATCCTGGATGAAACAGAAGAAGAAAGAAGACTCTGCCATAGATTGAGGAAAGAGGACACCAGACAAATTCGTAGCAAACTTGTTATAGCCACATGTAGGCTGACACGATAAATTAGAACCCCAAAGACCTCAACTACACAACAAGTTGTCTTCACCTGCCAACTATTTTCATAGACCTCCAGCAAATTCAAGAATAATCAAAGACTGAGTTCAAGGTTAAATAACTAAGAGATCCTCCCAGAGGCATGTGGGGTCTTTCACTAAACAAAGCAACACCTCAACACCTCACTGAATGAACTCAGGATGAGAAAACTAAACGGAGATCCTGGGAGGCATTCTCTGCCCAAACTAATGTTAAAGCAACAGCTGCAGAAGGCTGGGAAAACATTTCTGTAAGTATATTTGCTTTAAAAGATTAGTGACCATTTAATCCAAAATAATGAAAATATGCTATGAAGATTTTAGTATATGAATAAATGTAAAATATGATAGGAGCAAAAAGGAAGGGAAGGAAAAATGAGGTTTATATATTTGCCATGAAGTCATATAACATAATTTAAAGCCAGTTTGTGGTATTATAAACAAATATTATAAACTTTATAGTAACCAATTCAGATATAAAATAAAGAAATATAGCTAATAAGCCACCAGAGGACATAAAATGAAATTTAAAATGTTCAGCTTACTGAGAAAAGTCAAGAAAGGAGAAACATTNTATGAAGCAAATGCCATAACAGTAGACTTCAATGAACATATTAATAATAGAATTAAATACAAATGGCCACTCCAACTAGAAGTAGTTGGACAATAAAATTGATCCAATGATAAGCTGAATATAAGAAATACTATAGATTTTCAGGTTTCAGTTTTGACATGTTAAGAACTACTTCAACCAGACAACCAGAAAAAGTTGGAAAAACTGCAAATCAGTGACTTGTCTTCCATCTATAAGAAATCTGAGATTTCAGAACAAACCACCATGCTTAGACCTGGAGAGACAGGAACAGCTTAGAGAGATACATCTAGAATCTGTTTACCTGAAGCAGAGGCCTCTGGAGCGATAAACTGATGGAAACACCAGTGGGAACCAGGGCTGATTGCTGGAGGCCGATGGTAGACTAGCTGGACAGTGAGAAACTCCTGGGACTGCAGTCTTGGGTAGGAGGAGATACACCCAGGTTTTTTCTCCACAAATCCAGCAGGTTCTCACAGTGAGGAACCCATAGATCCTCCATGGCTCTGGAAGGGAGGGTCAAGATTAGCCACTGTGCAACATGGTGGAATCTTCTCCATAGCAGAAGCCTGATCTCCAGAGGATGGGATTTGGCCAAAGCAAAAAGCCTAGGAAGATGGTTCCTTCCTATCCAGGGCTTCCAGGAAATAGATTGGCAGCCTTGCTGTTGAGAGGAGAGTAGCTCAGCCCCTTGAGAAACACTGGTGAAGGTCATAGTTCCCGGAATCAGGCCCCCTGAAAGGCTGGGTTACTCAGAAGAGTGTAGAATGCTCCTACTCCCCAAGTTACAACTGTGCCAGGAGGGCACCAGTATAAAGGCAATGCATTGCAGCTGAGGAGCTCTAAGGCACCGACTCTCTTCTGAGTAGAAAAACGCAAGGAAGGCCCAAGGTAACAGGGGAGTAAGATAATAACACTGGAAAAATTAGAAGCCCCTGTTACCTATAGCTATACTGCTTATTAAAAGTAGCCTAACTCTTGGTAGATTAATGTAAATCCTCACACTAAGAATCTATTTACCTCAGTTCCTACTACCTAATACAACTTATCTGGTCTTAAACCAAAATATTAAAGTCATGCCAAAAGGCAAGTAAAAGCATATTTTAAAGCAAGGAAACAATCATCAGAACAATCTTCAGACAAGAAACAGATGTTGGAATTATTGTATGGGGAATTTCAAATAACTATGATTAATATGTATGGTCCCTAATATCTCAAATATGGAACAGGCAAGAACAGATGGCTAATGCAATCAGAAAGATGGAAACTCTTAAGAAAAAATCAAGAGGAAATATTATAGCATAGTTAATAGAAATGAAATGTATTTGGTGGATTCATGAGAAAACTGGACATGGTTAAGGAAAGAACTAGTGCATTTGAAGATAGGATAAGAGATGAAATATACCAAGCTGAAACAAACACAAAGAGAGAAAAAAAAAAAAAACAGAACATCAAAGAATTGTGAGGCAATAACAAAAGATGTGACATATATATATAATTTTAATACTAGAAATATCAAACCACTGATTCAGGAAGCCAAGAGAGAGAAAATATCTCCCTATATTCCCCACCCCCCCAAAAAAAACTGAATAAATAAACATATATACATACATATATATGTATATACACACACACAGGCATAACATATTCAAACTTAAGAAAACAAGAACAATTTAATACAGAGGCTTAGACAAACAATGTAAAAAGCAAATACACCATCACTAGAGATTTTTTAAATGCTGATCATAAAAGACCAATTAATGAGTAATACATATTAGTATACATTATTAAAAGTATACATACCTAAAAATAGATATTTAAATTCATGAAGCAGAAATGGAAGAACTAAAAGGAGAAATAGACATCCATAATCATACAGAAAATTTTAATCTACTCTTCTCGTTACTAAGAGAACAATGAAGCAAATGCTGCTAAGAGAAAAGAATATTCAAACACTGTCAGCATCCTAGACCAGGTCGATATTTTTAGAAGACCATACCCATCAGCATAAGAATACACATGTTTTTCAAATGCACGTATATCATATAGTGGGCTATAAAACATACCTCAATAAATTATAGCATACAAAGTCTTGCTTTCTGAACACAATAATATTAAATTATTAAATTAATATTAAATTAAACTTCTATTTAAATTAAATTAGAAACCAAGAACAAAATGCCAAGAAAATCCCCAAATACTCAGAAATTAAGATACTCATTTTTCAATAACTCATAGGTCAAAAAATAAATCATATGGGAAATTAGAAAGTATTTTTAACTGAATGATAATGAAATATAACATGAAATTAGTAGATGGAGACAGATACTGCTTTTAATAAAGAGAAATTCTGTTTTGGATGTTTGTCACAGCCTACAAGCCTACCTTCTCCATTTGTTGTTTGTCCAAACTCTGAGTGATGTTGTTCAGTTGCTTTCTCTTGTCTGATTCTTTGCGACCCCATGGACTGCAGCACACCAGGCTTCCCTGTCCATCACCAACTCCCAGAGCTTACTCAGACTCACGTCCATTGAGTCTGTGATGCCATCCATCTCATCCCTTGTCGTCTCCTTCTCCCCCTGCCTTCAATCATTCCCTACTAATAAAGCTTCCATGCATCTGACCTAGGAACAGGAATGTTCAGACCATTCAAGTGCAGGCCCACCTGCACATGCGTGAAATCTTCCCAGGCCCACGTTTAGTCCTAATAAAACCCAAACATAATTTCTCTTCTTCAAGCAATCCACCTAAATTAATTAAAGCATATTTTGACATTACATTTCCCCAAAAAATCCCTCTATGTATGTACTATACCTAAGGACTAACACTAGAACTCAGGAGAGTCAGCCTCCAGCTCCTAGAATTTATTCCCTAAAATTGCCCAAATCAAATTAAATAATTCTTAATCCAAGATGATGAGAATAGAGTAACTCATTCATTTGGTATCAGAGGAGTGTAGTAGTAAGAGTATGGTCTCCGCAGACACACTGCCTGGGTTCAAGTTTCGCCTATGTGACCTTGAACCAGTTACCTAATCTTTTCTGCCTCAATCTTCTAATTGACAACATGGGGATAGTAACACCATAGGATTGTTGAGAGGATTGAATGGATTAATACATGCAAAGAAATAAGAACTATGCCTGGAACACTGTAAAAAATATAAAGGTATTTTTTTTTTGTATTTAAATAAGCTGAAGGACAATTTGCTTTAAAAACGCTTATTTGGGTTGCCTCGTTTAGGAAAACATCTGAGTTTCATTGCTCTGTTTTGTGTGTGTGATTTACTACAAAGTTCTATTTTCACTGTAAGTTCTTCCATAGAACCTCACTCCAGACTTGCAAAGATCAGTGACATATCACCAGGTTTCTGCATCGATCTCTATTTGTCCAGTTCTGTCCCTTCTCTACCACAACCCTCTTCTCTGTTTCAGTCATTTAGAGACCACACATTTTTACCTTGTCTTTGCAATTTACTATTCACCTGATCTTAAACAAATTGCTCCTACTTCATGATGTCACAATTTCATTATCTGCAAAATGGGGACCATGCTTCTAATTCAGCTCACTAAGTTGCTATAAGTATTGCCTAGATTGCCTAATTAATGAAGTAAAAGTGCTTCAAAAAGCAGAGTGCTTCATGCATTTCTCAAACTTCATCAGAATGCAGTTTGATAGTCAGTAAAAAGTAAGGCGTTTGTGACTGACTATCTCGGGAGCCTTTGCAGGCTCTCCTGGAAATATGTGTGTGCACGTGTCCTATGTCACTTTCATTTCTTCCCTCATATTAACTGATGTACCAGAGAAATTTCAGAGACATGTTTTTCTTCTTTCAAAAGTCTCTTATTTGTAAAGAAGCTAGAATATAAAAATTAACTATGCAAAAATAATGAAAGACCATGTATTATACTTTTATATTTTACAGGTACTGTAAGACATTTTTAAAAAGGAATATGCAAGGTATATTTCTCAGATGTTTAATGATCAGTTCATCTATTTTGGAGAGTTCATAAGACAAGAATTCTGCTTTGTTTTGTTTTGGAGGCTCACATCTATTCTTCCATGGTAATATGGTGGGGGTGGGGTTTGTGCAGTCATTCACTGTATTCTTTAGTCTGATGGCCCATAGTTAGAATGAATTCCACCTGAGATTGTGGTGGACAACACAACTATAGACCAGAGGAATGTAGAAGAATGTTACCCAAATTACTTCTTTGGAACACTGCTGTATCAAAAGGTGTAGCAAAGGATGCCAGAGTCAAGTAGGTCAATGATGATATATTTACTTCTTGGACAGTCACAATGTACGCTAAAATCATCAAAGACGATTCATTCATTCATGGAATCTTTACTGGACATCTCTATGTCAGGGAATTTTCTGGATTCTGATGCCACAGAATTAAAACAGGCAGAATTTTCTGCTTTTGGAAATCTTTGTATAGGAAATCCCTATTTCACAAAACAAAGCTAATTTAATTTGGGTTAACCTAGCATATTCTAAACCCCACTCCAGTACTCTTGCCTGGAAAATCCCATGGACGGAGGAGCGTGATAGGCTGGAGTCCATGGGGTCGCTGAGAGTTGGACATGACTCAGAGACTTCACTTTCATGCATTGGGGAGGGAAATGGCAACCCACTCCAGTGTTCTTGCCTGAAGAATCCCAGGGACGGGGGAGCCTGGTGGGCTGCCGTCTATGGGGTTGCACAGAATCGGACACAACTGAAGCGACTTAGCAGCAGCAGCAACATATTCTAAACTTCCATAAACTTTCCTCATAGAAGATAAATTAAAATGTTATGGGTATCCCTGTATTATTTGGAACAGAATTTTGAAAGTGATGCTGGCAGAATAATCAGCTCTTTTGACTCCATGGTTTCTACCTCTTTAATATTTGCCTTACTATATCAGAAATGAGCATCATGGCTGGTATGTACTCAACCTGTATAGCTTGCCTAACAGACACTCTACTTGGCATTGCAAATTATGTTTGTGAATTTTAAGTTATCACATGACCCCCCAAAGGATCTCAGTTTGTTACATTTAAGATTAATGAGGCATTGGATAGCCATTAAGAAGCTATTTAAGAATATGCATTTAATTAAAATGAATTATGTATATGAGTTAATACCATTCAACCTTTTTAATTTAGAGAGATAAATCATAGCTATTTCACTCCTGAGAAGGGTCCTCACATTGGCAAATTCAATATTTATGCTACAATGCCCAAATAATTAATGCCGATCAGATTCATCCATAATGGGTATAGACTCAGACTTTACCCACCAGAGAAAATTAAACATTTCTCTTTTAGTTGACTGTGTGTATGCACTTGTACATGTAATGAGGTTACAGTGAGTAGTTTTATGTTACTTACACATAATCTCTGAATACAAAGTAAATGGTTACATCAATTCTCAAGAAAATACTGACTGGACATATGGTTTGACTATTTCCTTTAAACACAAACACTATTGATATGCAACACAGTTACCACCTATTGACTTAGTAAAGCTTCCAGTGGCATTTTTCTGTCCACTGGAAATGATGCCAATACTTTAATTCTAACAAGTTTGCATTCAGAACAATGTCATATTCAATGAATGAATATGTGAATACAACGATGAACAGAAATTCTCTATTGTTTCTTTTGTGTCTCATATTCCTCTTACAGGTAGACGTTCTGTCTATTCACAATGAATTTAATTGAACAAAGGGGAGAAATATGGGTATTAAAAAGTATATCTGAGAGCCAAAACTTGCTGAGATTGAACTATTTTAAATACTTTCCTTGAAGTAGTTTGTTTAAATCCTCACAGTTGTCATACTGTTTAGGTACTATTATTATCCTTCTTTTACAGATGAGGAAATGGAGACATAAAAGGTCAAATCATTGGTTCAAGATCACAGAATTGAAAAGTGATAAAGCCTGGATTTGAATTTCCGCAATCTGACTCTCTAGCCTGCTTAAGTTTTCTGTACTTTCTTAGTGAGTGTAGAGTATCTCACAGTATCCTGAAGTCCGAGGAACTCACAGGGCTCCCTGGTGGCTCAGTAGAGAAGGATCTGCCTGCCAATGCAAGAGAGGTGGGTTTGATCCCTGGGTCAGGAAGATCCCCTGAAGAAGAAAATGTCAACCCACTCCAGTGTTCTTGCCTGGGAAATCCCATGGATGGAAGTTTGTTGGGCTACAGTTTGTTGGGCAGATCTCAAAAGAGTCACACATGACTTAGCAACTAAACTGTAAAAAGGAACTCACAAATCATCTCTTTTGTTGGCTTCTTTTTCACATTCAGTGAAGTTAGTAGTTTTATAGGACTAATAAATCCATTCAGAGGCACATGTTTCCATTCTCTATGTGTTTTCTAAGAATGTCTACTTAATAAGCACATATTCTTTGTATCTCACCATAGGAAATACACCTAAACCTCTTGAAATATGTGTGTACACACACACACAGAGTCAAGTATAGCAGGAACCTAAAAGGAGTAAAGAGATGAAATTTTATATACTCTCTCAGTCTTAATAGAATTCTTTATTAAAAATAGAAGAAAATAATAGTTAATTAGAAGCTTCCTTGTAGAAATGGAAAGAATCTATTATTAGCCTCCCAGGGAGAATTAGTGAAATATCGAGATGAATGTGATTACAGTTTCCTAAACACATTTCATTTCTTTTTCAATCACCACCATCACAACTGCAGCCATCTGACTACAAGCATAACAATAACATTAAAAGGCTCATATCACATGGTTTATGCTGTGCTTTCACCAAAAGCTTCCCAGCAGTGTAATCAATAAAGCAGCACAAGCTATGAACAATTATAATAAAACACCTTAAGGATGATCCACAATTAAAAGGTAGAGGGGGAAAAAAGCCCTTTAACTTAGATAACCCAATCTGCCACTCAGTTTGATAAAGTTCAGTTAAAGTATTCTGACACTCTCATGGCATCTATCAGCAGAAAGATCTGTAGCTTGAATCTAAATTAACTCTTCAGGTTGTGCAAGAATAAAGAATTACAAGCCTCTAGTTACACTCACTGGAGTATTGCTTGTAACCTAACAACTAAATTCCTGTTGAAATTTCATATTACAATCTACCAAGAGGTATCTATATTGATTTTAACAAGGAGTTTGAAATATGTTTCTAAAATATGACAGTTCTTCATTTTAACATATAAAGATTGATAGATCCATGGCTACAATTAATTTAAAAATATATAGTGATCACTTATAATTTGCTAGACAGGATGCATTAACAGTCAGACGTATTCATCCCTATTTCGGGGCTTGCATTTTGATGATATTCCATTCTACCCGAAACTTGAAGAATGAGTTAGTGAGGAGAGAAGGTAGGGATGGGGCATATATACGGGTTAGTCCAGACAAAAGGAAACCATGGGTAAAACATGAGTGTCTAAAGTATGTTGTGTACACACACAAGACGACCATGTGTACATAGTCATGTCTGACTCTTTGTGATCCCATGGACTGTAGCCCACCAGGCTCCTCTGTCCATGAATTTTTCCCAGAAGAAATACTGGAGTGGGTTGCCATTTCCTCCTCCAGGGGATCTTCCCGACCCAGGGATCGAACCCGCATCTCCTGCATTGGCAAGCAGATTCTTTATCATTCAGAGCCACAATCTTCAGAACTGCAATTCGTTTGGGGATGAAGAAGACATGTGGAGAAGCAGTGGTATATGTAGCTAAATATTAAAAGATCTTCAGCCAGAGAGTGACATGATTTGAGTTTTCGAGTTTCAATTTAGAAATAATTCTCTAGATCCAGAGACAGGAAAAGATAGAAAGGAGAAAAACTGGAGAATATTACATTATGTCAAGGTAGATGTTATGAAGAGTTGAATTTTCTCAGGCACATCTGCCACTGTGGGTGAGCTGGACTCATTTGAAGGGTCTAGAACAGAGTGTAGAACAGGAGTATAGTGTTTCTTTGCACAGTAGGCCTCAGGGCTCTGCTTCTTAAGTTTTTTTGTCTTGAAATTGAGAGAAAAGGCAAATAATATTGTAGACATACTTCCAAACACTGGTAAACATATCTTATAGCATTCCTTGTACCTCTAGACATTGTCTTTCTCATTTTCATATTCCCTTAGTCACTGACTGGGATGTAAGGTTGATGGTGCTTCTAAGACCTATGAGTAATACCTAGGGTACAATTTACTGTGGAAGCAGGTGCACTAGGAGATGGTGATATTATATGAAAAATCCATGACAGGTAGTCTGTAGGGATCCCCAACCTCCATGGACTGGTATCTCCTGTAAGATCAATAGCAGCATTAGATTAGAAAATAAAGTGTACAATAAATGCTTGAATCATCCCAAAACCAATCCCTCCATCCTCAGTCCATGGAAATTTTGTCTTCCACCAAATTAGTCCCTGGTACCAAAAAGTTTGGAGACTGGTGAGGACATGTGATCTGAAGAAAACAGAGAGACAGTAGGACCATTCAGAATCTAGTTTAGATGCACATTAAGATATACATGAAGGTAATCCTTAGAGTTGTCAGCAGACTTGTAGATTAGAAGTAGGGAGTTTGGAAGAGGTCCTTCCTAAACTGTAGTGCCAGCTGAGATCCAAGATCTGTGGACTGATCTACACATGCCGTGGAGGCAGAATAACTCCTGGATGAACCACAAAGCAGTGGATAAAACAGTATGGAAACCATGCATAGACCTCAGTGTGCCGGTTTACTGTTTCTTCATAAATAACGAAGTATTGTCCATGTCATGGGTATGTTTTTCACAGGCCTCTTGTATTTCTATACATCCTGTCCACAGAGGTGAAGAAAACTTCTACTTAGTACTCCTTTTGCAAGAATGTTTATATAGCAAACAGTTTTGGAAGATAGAGATAGTGTTTCCTGCTTGAGAGTTCAGATATGTTTGCATAGCAGTATAGCATTCAGTATAGCAAAGAGAACAGCTTTGGTTACAGCCCCTTAAAAGGATTGAAGTTACTTTTTAGCTCAGGGTTCCTTAGCTATAATATAAATGTATTGCACACACAGTTTATGTTAATACTTAGTCTCTTCACTCTTTTCTCAAGAGACTTAGAGGACAAGAGAAAATAATACAAACACATAGTTCATGCTCTCTGATGAAACATGAGTAATGAAGTGCTTTGCTTTTGACCCAGGATTACCATCTCTTTTTTCAGAAACCAGGAAACTGTGGCAGGTTAACCTTTTATCTTGCAAACAGAGTAACATTCTTAAATCCTTCAAAATTCTTGACAGGGTGATTATTTTATGATGGCATAGTACAAGAGGCATCTCAGCCGTTTGAGAATGCTTTCATCATCATCTTGTTTTTACAGACTGTGTATGGTTGTAATTCAATTTGCTACAGAAGGACCACATCAGTTGTGTCACATAATAAACTAGTTGATACCAAAAGAGGAAGGGAAGGGGAAGTACAGTCAGAAGAAGATGTTTGTAAATGCACTGTGCTCCCCTGGTGGCTCAGTGGTAAAGAATCCTCTTGCAATGCAGGAGACCTCCTGCAATGGAGGACACACGGGTTGGATTCTTGGGTGGCAAAGATCCCCTGGAGAAAACTATGGTAACCCATTCCAGTATTCTTGCCCTAGGAAATCCCATGGACAGAGAAGCTGGCAGGCTACGGTCCATGGGGTCACAAAAGAGTCCGACACAACTTAGCAACTAAAACAACAAACAACAACAAATTCACTGTAGCCTGATTACGGGATCAGAATATGAGACTTTCAAAACAGGACTCAACATAACCAAATTTACCCCGTATGAATCCGTTTGTCTTAACTGCTCAGATGCTTACCCCAAGTCTCAATGCCCTGGTTTTGTATCATCCATCAATTTTTATCTAAAGTAGGCTCAGCAGAGACTTTGAGCCTTTTACTTTTCACTGATATAAGTTAATGTTTTCTCTCACCTGTTTCTAGCTTCCTGTAGTCTTCTCTAAACTGCACTTTTACTTCTTGGTTTGGGAATCCGAACGATGCAGATGACCAACAAAACCCACCGTTAGCACTTACGTATTGTCAAGCACGTGATGCCACTATGAAGACAGTCATGTTAGAATACAGTTAGGAAGAAATGGATTGATAATCAGTGTGAACACATGTACCTCCAGTGGCTTGTACCAGCAAGAAACAGGCAGTTGCATCCTTTCCAAACTCTGCATTTTGTGATCTTGCATCAAAGCTTGAAATTCACTATAGTTGGAAATACTATATCATGAAAATCAGCAAACATTGAATAATAGGCTTTGTTTTTTTTTTCTGGACAACCATCATCATAACCAGAGTATAGTCATATTTACATCACAAAACCGAAGCACAAGTTCTGGAACTAAACCGTTTTTGATGATTTTAAAGTTCAATTTAAAATATTCAGGTAGGTCAAGTTGTTTACTGGAAAACAAAAGCAAAAGTGAAATAGGCCTCAGTTAGTAAAGCAATGACAATGATATTAAAAATCATGATTAATATAAATTAGCTAATATTATAAGACAACTGTTCACATAATTTTCTCCAAAGTCCTTCTTAAAACCAGGTAGATATTAGTATTTATTATGGTACAAAATTATAAAGCATGAGTGTATAATGAAAACAAATCTGAAAGCTTAAAAGTAGTTTCTTGAAACAATTTTAAATTATTGCCTTAGTTATAGAGATCTGACATCAAAATAACTAGAAATCTTTAATGAAAATCACACCTTTGATATAAAAAATAAAAGAGTA
>SJYQ01000398.1:27292-54372 GCA_006410935.1 Redunca redunca | reverse complement strand
TGTGTGAAGATACACGTATATGCATGTTAATGGACTAAGGTTTTAAATATATTCTCCATCTGTGCATTTTAGCATAGAATAGACACCACTGAGGTATAATTCTTCTGAGACACATGTAGATATCTTGGACTATTAGCCCCTAATTCAGCTGTTCAGAGCCATGAACTCACATGAGTCAACCAGTTGTGAGGTGTTTTGTATGTGATTTGCTTCTATGAATAGCATCTTACAGTTTTCTCTCTCAAGTCGGAGGGAAAGTGGAGTTGTAACTAGATGTCACGGGAATATGTCATGCGTGTTAATACCGTTTATCATATGTGATCTGGTTAAAAAGAAGACAACTGATGCCTGATTGAGCATGGAAGAGAGGAGAGTAGGTCAAAGCGCAGGAGGCTGCACACAGAGAAACTGAGGCTTAGTGTCCTTAGCCACCTTCATGCTGTATCTCGTGTGTGTCTGAAATATACAAAATGTAATACAATACTGACATTCACGAAATATTCCCACACAACAACAAAAAAGACAAACCTGTGTGATTTGGCTGTATAGAAACATCAATATTTTAGCAAATGAACATGAAAATCCATCATGATTTAATGTTTAAAATTGGTAAACCAGAAGGGAACTTCTCACAATAATAACACATTTTTCAAAATGCTTTTGGAACTCTTCCAGAATTCATAGTGTATTGTTTTGTATATCCTCAGATGAATGGTTTCCCTTTTAAAAGTGGACTTGTTTTACTTTTATCTTTATTGGTTTTAATTATGAAATTTATTTTAAGCGTACTCGAATGTGGGGCAAATAAGAAACCTCTGTATACTAATTATAGAGTTGAAACTCCTTGAATTTTTAAACTCTACTAAATGTTATCAAAATTCTGATTTTTGGCCTTTAATTTTTCATAAGTTGTTTTCCACTGTTATCATTTTGTACATGTGTGTGTGGTGAGAATATAAAAATCCTACTCTTTTAGCCAACAACTTAAAAAAAAACAACAACCAAATATTATTTAATACTAACTTAGGTAAATAAAACAGGACACTTGCAATCTTACATTACTCAAAATATCAGATAGCAATTTCAAAAGGGTCCAAAAAGTTTTGATCAATGGAAACAACTCTGAAAAGCATGTATTAACTGCTGTGGTAACTACTCCAAAGGGTGCACCTTCAAATGTATTTTTAGTATATCTGTTTTTAAAAATAAACAAAAAAGGCAAGTTTTAAAACTTCATGACCACNTACACGTGTTCCCCATCCTGAACCCCCCTCCCTCCTCTCTCCCCATACTATCCATTTGGATCGTCTCAGGGCACCAGCCCAAGACCAATACCGTATACTAATGCTATTATATATTTTCATATTCAGACATTCCTTTTAGTATAAAACTTCATATTTTTTCTGTAACATCAAAGGTTTAATTTCTGAACTTTATGTGATATACTAAAAATAATGTATTCCTTCCTTCTTTAAATCCGACTTCCTGGAAATAACAAATTGAAATGTCTTAATATATTAACTTTCCATTAAAATGCATGCAGATTTCTCAGATGTGGGAAATCAATTTGACAGCTTTATGAACTTTATATATGCTTAAATGCCTCCTAGTTGACATAATACCTTTAAGATCCCTGAATACTAGGATTGGGAGCAATCTGTCTGTATATATATTTTCCATTTGAGTCAATTCCTTGTGAAAAGCTACTTGGATCAAAGAGAAAACTTCTCTATCTTAAGTGAGTTTATCATCACATTTTCTTGATGGTAAATAGTAACCCTTGAAATTAGTTTGGAAAGAATTATATAGAACTTTGGGCTTCCCTGGTGGCTCAGTAGCAAAGAATCCACCTGCCAAAGCAGGAGACATGGGTTCGAGCCCTGGGTCAGAAATATCCCTTGGAGAAGGAAATGGTAACTCACTCAGTATTCTTACTTGGGAAATCTCAGGGACAGAGGAGCCTGGCAGACTGCAGTTCATGAACTCCCGAAAGAGTTGGACAGGGTTTAGTGACTAAACAGCAACAGCGTAGAACTTTGCCCTATTACCAACATGACTGATAAAATGATAACGATTCTTCAATTGCTTATTTCTATTTTTGAGGATAGAAACTGTACACTAGTTGAAAAGCCATTATTCCAATTAAAATGCATTCTGAACATCAACATTTTTCTGAGTTTACTGAAGTTATAACCAAATAAAGACTATGATTATAATCTCTCAATCCATGGTATAATCTCTCAATCATCTCTTATGATTGATGAAAAGCATTCATAAACCTCCACCTACACTGTAGTGGAAGATCTCCCCTCAAGGAATATGCCAGAAGAGCAGTGAACAGGCTGAAACTGATTTTTAATATGTCTAGGCCAGACAATCTGCCGCCTGGTCAACTTGACTCTTGAGTCAGAAAGAATGGCTGAAAAGATAGAAGAAAAACTATTGATAAAGCAATGAAACAACTTAGAATTCAGAAGATGGGCCCTGACTTTCAATATGTTTATCATTTTCCCATTAAATATGGATAACAATGATTATTAAATAAGCTGAGTTCAGCCAAATGTCAAGAGGTGTGAATAAGATCTAACCTTTGTGCACATTACTTAGCAAGAGGAGGTACAAAATTCCAATGATGCCTGGATTAATAATTATTTTAGTTTTCAATTCTTTGATGACCTCCATATATTTAAGGATTATGCTTAGTAGCAGTCAAATAATTATATCCAGCATTTTTTCTAATCTCTAAAATGTGAAATAGGCTTTTAAAATATTCTTTGTCTAATGTATAGTACATAGAGAATTTTACTGAATAAATTTATAAATTAAAGAAACAGTGGAAACAGTATCAGACTTTATTTTCTTGGGCTTCAAAATCACTGCAGATGGTGACTGCAGCCATGAAAGCAAAAGATGCTTGCTCCTTGGAAGAAAAGCTATGACCAACCTAGACAGCATATTAAAAAGCACAGACATTACCTTGCTGACAATAGTCCATCTAATCAAAGTTATGGTTTTTCCAATAATCATGTATGGATATGAGAGTTGGACTATAAAGAAAGCTGAGCACCGAAGAATTGATGTTTTGAACTGTGGTGTTGGAGAAGACTCTTGAGAGTTCTTTGAACAGCAAGAAGATCCAACCAGTCCAACCTAAAGGAAATCAGTCCTAAATATTCACTGGAAGGACTGATGCTGAAGCTGAAGCTCCGATACTTTGGCCACCTGATGCAAAGAACTGACTCATTTGAAAAGACCCTGATGCTGGAAAAGATTGACTGCAGGAGGAGAAGGGGATGACAGAGGATGAGATGGTTAGATGGCATCACCGACTCAATGGACATGAGTTTGAGCAAGCTTGGGGAATTAGTGATGGACAGGGAAGCCTGGTATGCTGTAGTCTACGGGATCACAAAGTTGGACATGACTGAGCAACTGAGCTGATAAAGTGAAGAAGATTCTAAAATTATTCTTAGTGAATGGTAAACTCTAGCTTTTGCCAACATACTAACCATTTCAATTTTCATTTTGTAAATGATTAAAAATTGTTTTCCTTGGGCCACCATCTATGGCATAGTCTTTAATAAGAAGGTTTATGACAAGTTTCATGGTAATAAGAACAGTCAAACTATTGTCACCAAAGACACACCTCAGATTATTACTTAAAAACTCTTGCCTTATCATCTTTTTATTGCAATTAAAATGCTCCTGAGTTACGACCAAAGCTGGTATTTAGAATTGTCTAATGAATGTGAAAGATGATGATGTTGACTATGATGACATGCTGGATCAATTGGTGCCAAGTCAAAGCAATCAATAGTGTTAAGAAAATATGATGGGCTGATCATGAGGTGGAAAACCTTTAGCTTTTATGAATGCTTAATCAGGTTCTGGAAGTCCATAGGCTTCTGAATTAAGTCACTCTTAACCACACCCGCATTTTCTCTCACAATGTTTAAGAGCAAACATAGTGCTGTCTGATAAATGTTATACAAGTGCTTTCATAACTGGTATAAAAGTGTACAGAGAAATAAATTTTGCAGGTGTTACACAGAGAAGAATTTCAAAAAATATGCAAAGTGGTGATAGAATTTGAAACTAGCAATATTTGTCAACTTTACCAAAGCCCAGGAGCAATTTTCAATAGCAGGAACATGTTACATTCTGTGGTAAACAGCAGGACAGCAAGACTTGAGAAGTTATTGCGCTAACTCCACTGAATTTTGCTGCCTTGAAAACCCAGGTACTTTCCTTAGATTCTAATTCTATAGTCTATATTCTAATTCTATATTCTATATTCTTAATTCTATATAGCATAGTATCTATGTTGCTTTGTTCAGAGGTAACTACTTACGGCCTTTAGTTTATTACTAACTTTTCTTCTGCATTCTTTTGGCTACATTTCCCAACAGAGCAATGGAGCCAAATGTAGACATTGCCAAGTGATGGCATATGTAATCTGAGCTGCGATCTCAGCAGTAGAAAGGGTGGAAATTCCAGAAGCCAAGGGAGCAATTGGAGCTGTAGTCATTTATGCTCTGTGTGGTGTTATACCCAACTCAAACTACTCCAAATTGCATAAGGCTATTTTGTCTTTGTAATTGCCAGTGCTTCTGAGTTCCCCATGTCTTAAAATTTTGTGGGCAATGTAGGGTCATGTTTACCCCAGAGCATGAAGCAAAAAACCAGAGAGATATGACTCCTGCAAGTGTTGTGGGAAAAAGGCCTCCAGCACTTTCTATCTCTGATACCATAGTAGAGAATTTGTCCACTGTGTTGTCTGAAGAAAGCAAGAGCATCTTTTGGCAATAAATTTGGATACCAAGGTTGGACCTAGCTTTGAAACAAGGTTGAAGCCATCTTAGGGAAAGAGAAAGGAAAAGTCTACACTCCCTTAAACAATGATACATGTTTATATGTGTTTGCAGAAGTGTAACTAGTTTATCTAGAATAACACATTGCTTCTAAATGCCCTCTTTCAACAATGCGGTAATAATTTCCAGTTGCTTTTTAAAGGAAGGCAGGAGAAATTTTAGAAACTCATGGGATAAGTGGGCATGCCCAACAAGCTCATTTAGATTAGAAAGTTATGTAAGATTTTGGGACACTGAGTTGCAAATCCCAGATTTTTTAAATTGCTATCTCACTTCTTTACTGGTCAGTAGTATACTTTTTACTTATCTGCTTGTATGGAAATATCTTAGGGTAGAAACAAAAAATAAAATAGAAAGATCTCGGAACCTTAGTTAAGTATCATGGACTGCATAGTCAACACCTCTGTGCATAATGTGAGAAAAAATGCGTTTGAATGTTTAGTACTACAGGTCAAAAAGACGGGCTCAATCTCATGTCAATTGATTTAGACATCTCCACTCATCCTCTGGCTTCAGCAAAACTTAGAGAAAGCATACAGAATGCAAAACTTAGAGAAAAGACACTTATTCTGGAATAGAATAAGTGTGACTTAAGTGCTTACCTGATGAAGAACGTGAAGAAACTTCTGGAAACCAAAAACAAATCAGCAAGCATGATTAGTCCTTCAGAGGAATGATGATGCAGAGGAGGAGGAACTTAGTAAATACCATGTGATATGTTATAGATTTGGTTCAAAGGATTGAAAAAAAAAGAAGAAGAAGAATTCAAACCTTCCCACATCATGATCCCACTAAGTTTGGTATAAACAAAAATACCTTATAAGGCATTAGACATGAACTGGCCAGATAGGAAAATTTCTCCAGAAGTTTTGTATCAGAAACGTACTTAAATAATCCTAAGGTTCACATATAGAGAAAAAGGAGAATTACCACTGTTGTTCAGTCAAGTCATGTCTGACTGCAGGAGGCCAGGCTTCCCTGTCCTTCACTATCTCTTGGAGTTTGCCCTAACTTATGTCCATTGACTAGGCGATGCCATCTGAGGGAATTAAAACTGAAGAATTTCCAGATTTCTCAGGTTCCCAATAGTGATATAAATATTCAACTTGCAAATCGATGAAGAATCTGCAGTTATTTGTTCAAAAACTGAGGAGATAACGGTAAAGTAAATGAACAGAGTCTTTATATCCAGAGACTAGAGCAAGTAACTGTCAGCAGGATTTTGCGTGCAACAGTCCAAACAACTTGGACCTAATGGCCTGAAATATAATAATTATGAGTGTTAAGTAGGTGAGATACCTGGACCACATAAATTTCTAGTTTGCAAATTAGCTATCATGATTGCTCTGAAGAGTACTCCAGAAATGAGAAACATCCCACTGATCAGAAAGCCTGGGGATTAAAAAAAAAATAATCGAATTTTTAACTGGAAAAGTCATAAAACCAAAGTTTCAGACTTCCCTAGTGGCTCAACTGATAAAGAATCCACCTGCAATATGGGAGACCTGGGTTCAGTCCCTGAGTTAGGAAGATCCCCTGGAGAAGGGAACAGCTACGCACTCCGGTATTCTGATCTGGAGAATTCTATGGACTGTATAGACCATGGGGTCACAAAGAGTCGGACACGACTGAGCAAATTTCACTTCTTTTAATGCTTGCAGATGATATTGGTCAAGATAGCACTGATTCTCTCAATTTCTTCTAGAAAAGGGTATTGTTTGTGAAATGTTTCAAAAAAGAAACAGATGCTTCTTTCTTCAGCCTCAAACAGATTTCACAGACAAATATGAATTGGACAGTAGTCTCTGGAGACCTGACTAAACTTAGTCTTTCATTGTTCAATATGTCATATTAACTTGAAAATGTTGAGGTCAGAAGTTATANATAAAGGTCAAAATCAATAATCAAGTCTGTGGCTGAGAAATACTTTCCTGAGGTGGCATAACCCATGATTTCAGATCAGTAGGTTTTTTTGAACATAAATATTTGGTCATAGGAAATGAGCAGCTACATGTAGTTTAGAGAATGCATACCCACAGATAGATACACACACACACACACACACACACACACACACACACACACACACAGCCAAAACAGGAATAGTTAGATTTTCTAATACCTTAGCACTTTGCATCTATGCTCAGGAATAATGGCTCTTTATTTTTTAATTATATTTTCATCTGGTTTTCTTGTCAAGTATACAGGAGCACAGAATAAAATAGAGTAACTTCCCATGTTTTTCCTCTTAAAATACTTTCTCTAAGATTGGCATTATCTCTCACTTGAAATTTCCCATAAAATACCTTGGAGCTTACACCTTTCTAAGGGCAAATCTCTAAAAGCCATTTTCATTTTTTCTAAAGTTATTGTTCTAATAATATTTCTAACTTTATCCGGGGTGATCTATAGTTTTCTTCAAAATTGTCTAAGCTAAAATATTTTCTTATAAAATTTTAAATAGTATTCTCGGAAAATGTTATCTCAATCTCTTCTGGACTCAAAGTCATGCTCTCCTTTTTTAATTCCAAGTTTGTTTGCTTTCCCTTTGTGCCTTCTCTTTAGTTGGCTCCTGGTCCTATTTGTCAAAGGCTTGTCTATCTTACTGATCTTTTCAAAGAACCAGCTTTTCTCTTTGTTAGTCAGTTCTGCTGTTTTTGTTTGTTTGCTGTTTCATTAATTTCTGATTTTAGAACCAATTCCTTTCTTCTGCTGTTTAGAGATTTATTTTATTGTTCTATTACTATCTTATTAAATTGTGGATTTAATTAATTTCTTTGTACTCTTCTTATTTTCTAAGTATTTTTAAAACTATGCGGTCTTCTGTCACTTTGATCTTTAGTTTTGTATGTGGTATCTCCCTTGGAGTGTAAAGAAAGTAAAGCAGAGCGATCCAGTGTTTGAACTTTAGAACTAAACTGCCTGATTTAAAAGTCTAGCTCTGTTGAGTCTGTGTCTTACCTATTTTCTGGTATATTATTAAACCCCCTGTGTCTTTAAATAGTATTAATAATAGTACTGACCTCATAGAGTTTGTTTTAGAATTAAATATTTCAATGTAATACATTTGGAAGAGCATCTACACACATAAGTACACAATAAATAGCAGGCATTATTCTTAATGTTGACATTGTAATATAACTCTATTTTATATATAAATCCAAGAGTTATTTAAAAAGTTTTATACTTGTTTTTATAATTGAGGGACATTTGGTCAGTTTTTAAAATTATTGCTTCATGATCATTGAATTTGACCTGTACATTATTGACTTTTCGAATATGTTTCTGAATCTCCTCTTAAAAACAGCCAATTTTTGTTAATAGACCACAAATGCTGCTGCTAAGTTGCTTCAGTCGAGTCCGACTCTGTGCGACCCCAGAGACGGCAGCCCACCAGGCTTCCCCGCCCCTGGGATTCTCCAGGCAAGAACACTGGAGTGGGTTGCCATTTCCTTCTCCAATGCATGAAAGTGAAAAATGAAAGTGAAGTTGCTCAGTTGTGTCCGACTCTTAGCGACCCCATGGACTGCAGCCTACCAGGCTCCTCCGTCCATGGGATTTTTTTGAGGATATGCTGAGGTATACAACCTAAGGTGTAATACCTAGCACACAAAGAGAAGAAGGTAAAACACAGAAGGTTTTAGAAAAGGTGTAGAATAATCACTACATTTTCCTTTTTGGCTTCATTTCAACTAGCTTGAGGCACCATTCACAGTGGTAATTTCCTGCATATGTCCTTAACTGAGGTTTATCTCTTCTTCAATTTTATTTGTTTTCTAACTTTAAGGAACTGATTATAGCTTTTGGTCCAGTTAGCAAGCCTATTTTTGTTGGGTTAGTTTCGTTCTTTATTATTTAAATTTTATTTTTTTTCTAGATAATTGACACTGGAGGGTTAGAATGTGTGTGTTTGGCTCACAATCTTAAAACAGAATTTATAATATGTATTACTAAAACACAAAACATTGAGATCAAACAGATAAGTTTAAAAGCCAAAGATATTTTAGGTACTCCAGACAAGAAACAGAATGAAGGGTTAATAATACTAATATAACATATAGTTTGAATAAACTATTAAATAAAGCATGAAAGTGAAAGTGAAAGTGAAGTCATGTCGACTCTTTGCGACCCGTGGACTGTAGCCCACCAGTCTCCTCCATCCATGGGATTCTCCAGGCAAGAATACTGGAGTGGGTTGCCATTTCCTTCTCCAAGCGATCTTCCCGACCCAGGGATCGAATCCAGGTCTCCCACATTGCAGGCAGATGCTTTAACCTCTGCATGACCAGGGAAGCCCAAATAAAGCATTGTGGCTATATTTTTACTTTGATGATGTTATCATACATATTTTCACTGTCTTAAAACTATATTTGTCAAATTAAAAAGTACCCAACACATAGAGAGAAAAATGTTAGAAATACAAAGAGAAGGTGACAGAGGTTTTATATTGATAGACTTCTCAGAACCTGAGAGAGCATGTTGGTTAAAAAATAGAATGTAAAGTACTTGAGACAGTGACTTATAAAATAGCTTTCATGTATATTTACTAAACTGTGATTTTTTTAAAATTGATGATGTCTTTGAAAATCTTCACTGAATAATTGTGAATGTTGTTCATATATAATGACACAAAAAAATGCATCCATTTGAAAATGCAAACTTACACAATCAACAATACTGGACCAAACTAAGAAATAAAGCTTATTCATAATATTTAAGGTCAGTTATTGATGGCAAAAGTTTATCTCTCCACAGATGCCAACTGGTATAAATTTTTATAGTATGGAACAAAACAATTTGTTTACTTTTTTAAATCAATCAGACAAGAAATGTATGCTTTTATCTTTTTTTTATTTATAATTAAATTAAAATTTGCTAAAGTGCAGTCAGTGATTATTTTACTTGTTATCTCACAAAATAAATGTGAAAACCTGAATTAGTGCAGGATCCAGTTCTGGATAAGTTATAAATGACAGTCATTATTGTGTTTTTAATTTTATTTATCAGCTTCTCTCTAGAGTGTGCTTGATTCCATCCCTATTTTTGTCATTAATTTTATGTGCTGTTCTAAAAAACACACTAGAGGCCATTTTAGCAGAACATTGAGCAGTATCTGATATTTCTCCTTGCTTTGTCATAATCCAGAGCAACCAGGTTATTATCTGACCAGTAAAGAAAAGCATGCACATCAGTTAAACATACAGACTCTAGAATCAGGACAAATAAACTGAATGTGAATGAATGCTGGTTCCTTAAATTAAAAACTGCCCCTATTGATGAAAGTTATCTAAACTTATGAAGATCTAGGATTCATGTATAAATCGCAGTGTGCAGATTATACAAAATAGTACACACAAAATTCCTAATGTGACTAACATACAAAAAATTCAATACCGATTAATATCATTGTCCATTACATTTAGCAGTTAAGAGTCATATGGGATTCAGATATTATCTAAGTAATAATATACTCCTGGACTCTCTGACATTCAGTAAGATAAATGAATGAATCACTTTGTCTTTAACAACAATGCCTCTCTCTCGTTTGTTTTTGTTTTTCTTTTTACTGTGAGTAGTAAGTAGGGGTTTGTATTTTTTTTTAAAGTAGAGTTATTAAATTAGCTGTCTATGATTCTTATAATTGGATCCTCATAATCAGACATCTCCTCTCATTTTCTTCTTTTACTAATATTTTTTATCAGAGGATTCCCTGTGCCTCTTTTGAGTTCAGGCTCCATTTCTGAAAAGGTAATAAACAAAGGAAAGTTTCGAGTCTGAGTGAACTCCAGGAGTTGATGATGGACAGGGAGGCCTGGCATGCTGCGATTCATGGGGTCACAAAGAGTCGGACACGACTGAGCAACCGAACTGAACTAAACTGAATGCTCATTTAAAATAGTAGGTATACCATAAACTTTATGTTTGAGGGGGTGCTTTAAGTTTGCATTTGTGTCTGTAAAGTATTAGGTTAGACTGTTAGATCTAAACCAATAGACAATTCAGGTATGACCTAAATCAAATCCCTTACAATTATACACTAGAAGTGAGAAATAGATTCAAGGGATTAGATCTGATAGACAAAGTGCATGAAGAACTATGGACGAGATTCATGACACTGTACAGGAGACAGGAATCAAGACAATCACCAAGAAAAAGAAATGCAAAAAAAGCAAAATGGCTGTGGTCTTACAAAGAGCTGTGAAAAGAAGAGACACAAAAAGCAAAGGAGAAAAGGAAAGATAGAGCCATTTGAATGCACAGTTCCAAAGAATAGCAAGGAGAGATACGAAAGCTTTCCTCAGTGATCAATGCAAAGAAATAGAAGAAAATAATAAAATAGGAAAGACCAGAGATCTCAAGAAAATTAGAGATACCAAGGGAACATTTAATGCAAAGATGGGCTCAATAAAGGACAGAAATGGTATGGACCTACCAGAAGTAGAATATATTAAGAAGAGGTGACAAGAATACACAGAAGAATTATATAAAAAAGATATTCACAACCCAGATAATCAAGATGATGTGATCACTCACCTAAAGCCAGACATCCTGGAATGCAAAGTCAAGTGGGCCTTAGGAAGCATCACTACAAACAAAGTAAGTGGAGGCGATGGAATTCCAGTTGAGTTATTTCAAATTCTAAAAGATGATGCTGTGAAAGTGCTGTACTTAATATGCCAGAAAATTTGGAAAATTCAGCAATTGCCACAAAACTGGAAAAGGTAGTTGTCATTCCAATGAGAAAGACAATGCCAAAGAATGCTCAAACTACTGCACAATTGCACTCATCTCACATACTAGTAAAGTGACACTCAAAATTCTCCAAGCCAGGCTTCAACAGTAGGTGAACCATGAACTTCCAAATGTTCAAACTGGATTTAGAAAAGGCAGAGGAACCAGAGATCAAATTGCTAACATCTGTTGGATCACCAAAAAAGCAAGAGAGTTCCAGAAAAACATCTACTTCTGCTTTATTGACTATGATAAAGCCTTTGACTGTGTGGATCACAGCAAACTGTGGGATATTCTTAAAGAAATGGGAATACCAGACCACCTGACCTGCCTCCTGAGAAATCTGAATGCAGGTCAAGAAGCAACAGTTAGAACTGGACATGAAACAACAGACTGGTTCCAAATAGGGAAAGGAGTATATCAAGGCTGTATATTGTCACCCTGCTTATTTAACTTATATGCAGAGTACATCATGAGAAATGCTGGGCTGGATGAAGCACAAGCTGGAATCAAGATTGCTGGGAGAAATATCAATAACCTCAGATATGCAGATGACACCACCCTTATGGCAGACAGTGAGGAAGAACTAAAGAGCCTCATGTACACCTGTGGTGGATTCATGTCAATGTATGGCAAAACCAATACAGTACTGTAAAGTAAAATAAAGTTAAAATAAAAATTAAAAAAAAAGAAAGTGAAAGAGGAGAGTGAAAAAGTTGACAAAGCTCAACATTCAAAAAACCTAGATTGTGGCATCCAGTCCCATCACTTCATGGCAAATAGAAGGGGAAACAATGGAAACAGTGAAAGACTTTATTTTCTTGGGTTCCAAAATCACTGCAGATGGTGACTGCACCCATGAAATTAAAAGTTGCTTGCACCTGGAAGAAAATCTATGACCAACCTAGACAGCATACTGAAAAGCAGAGGCATTATCTTTCTGACAAAGTTTCATCTAATCGAAACTATGGTTTTTCCAGTAGTTGTATACCGATGTGAGAAATGGAATACAAAGAAAGCTGAGTGCTGAAGAATTGATGTGTTTGAACTGTGGTGGTGTTGGAGAAGACTCTTGAGAGTCCCTTGGACAACAAGGAGATCCAACCAGTCCATCCTAAAGGAAATCATTCTTGAATATTTATTGGAAGGACTGATGCTGAAGCTGAAACTCCAATACTTTGGCCACCTGATGTGAAGAACTGACCATTGCAAAGGACCCTGATGGTGGGAAAGACTGAAGGTGGGCAAAGAAGGGGACGACAGAGGATGAGATGGTTGGATGGTATCACTGACTCAATGGACATGAGTCTGAGTAAACTCTGGCAGTTAGTGATGGACAGGGATGCCTGCCATGCTACAGTCTATGGGGGTCGTAAAGAGTCAGACATGACTGAGCAACTGAACTGAATGAAATGGAGGGAAATGATAATCAGTTCTATTCCTTTATACTCTGGAAATTAGAGGCACTGTTTTAAAACACATAATATTGTTTTATTTGCTCAGTGTCAGAAGCAGTCAGATGTGTGGACTGAATTATACCCCCCAGAAGATATATGGAAGTCCTACTCCCTGGTATTTGTGAAATAGGTCAGATAAAATCAGATTGTGCATATAAGTTAAATAAGCAGGTGACAATATACTGCCTTGACATACTCCTTTCCCAATTTGGAACCAGTCTGTTGTTCCAGGTCCAGTTCTAACTGTTGCTTCTTGACCTGCATTCAGATTTCTCAGGTGGCAGGTCAGATAGTCTGGTATTCCCATCTCTTTCAGAATTTTCTACAGTTCGCTGTGACCCACACAGTCAAAGGCTTTAGCAAAGTCAATAAAACATAAATAGAAGTTTTTCTGGAATTCTCTTGCTTTTTCTATGATCCAGCGGATGTTAGCAATTTGATCTCTGGTTCCTCTGCCTTATCTAAATCCAGCTTGAACATCTGGTAGTTGATGGTTCATATACGTTTGAAGCATGGCTTGGAGAATTTTGAGCATTACTTGTCTAGCATGTGAGATGAGTGCAATTATGTGGTATTTGGCATTGCTTTTGGCATTGCCTTTCTTTGCGATTGGAATTAAAACTGACCTTTTCCAGTCCTGTGGCAACTGTTAAGTTTTCCAAATTTGCTGGCATACTGCCTGCACACTTTCACAGCCTCATCTTTTAGGATTTGAAATAGTCAACTGGAATTCCATCACCTCCACTTACTTTGTTTGTAGTGGTGCTTCCTAAGGCCCACTTGACTTCTCATTCCAGGATGTCTGGCTCTAGGTGAGTGATCACACCATCGTGGTTATGTGGGTCATAGAGATCTTTTTTGTACAGTTCTTCCATGTCCTCTTGCCACCTCTTTTTAATATTTTCTGATTCTGTTCATCCTATACCATTTTTGTCCTTTATTGTACCCATCTTTGCATGAAATGTTCCCCTGGTATCTTTAATTTTCTTGAAGAGATCTCTAGTCTCTCCCATTCTATCCTTCCATTTAAAGCTTGTCTGAAATGTCTCTTTTGACTCATACCAACTCAACTGTGCATGCTTTTTCCATTGACCTGCAATTTCATCTCTGTCATTCATCAATGGTTTATAAATATATAGGTCTGGTTGGAACTGAAAATTCACAGAATGAGAGTGTTTCAATTTAATTGCTTACTCTCCCAAGCTCTAGACAACTTTTGGTGATAATTGCTGGGGCTGATAGATCCTTTACTGTGAAGGTTTATGTTTTAGGAATCCCAACTTCCTATGAAATCTCCTTTCAGAAGACCCAAACTTCAATTTCTCAATTTCTCTTTCCTATACCAGTCAGAGTCACCCTCAATTGAAGTTCCTCTTATCCATGGGTTGATAAATAACTAGGGCAATAGTGGCTTCAGAAAATTCTACTTACTTCTGAGAGTTCTTCTTTCCCTTAAATTGATTTACTTCTTGATGAAACTTTTATGGTTAAAATGATTTTAAAATATCTTATATCTAACTATGTTGATTTTTAGCAGAATGGGTTTCTTCAAATAATCTACCTCATAACTTTCCTAGAAAAGGAAGTTCCAGCTTTTTTTTTTTTAATACTGNAGTTCCAGCTTTTTTTTTTTTTAATACTGAATGGTTTTAATGGTTGTATGAATGGATATAGTTAAAAATATATTGCTAATGATGCCTTGATAAAGAAAAAAAATAAGAGGGACAATTTGTTAAAGTAAGGATGTAAATGGGAAATTCACAATTAAAAAATCACAAAGGACTAATAAAAAGGAAAATTTAGGCAACTTAATGATGTACCATAACTTCTAGGAGGAAGCCTCATCTGGACTTGAACTGTCAATGTTTGGCAAAACCAATACAGTATTGTAAAGTAAACTAAAGTTAAAATAAAAATTAAAAAAAAAAAGAGAGAGAAACACAGAGCCAGACCCTCTGTTCAGTGATGTCTTCCTGAGATGATATTTAAGCTGCCTTTTAACATTTTTAGTAACTCATAAATTAATGATGTGTATGCCACAGGTTTAAGACACTACATTTCCTAGTTTCCTATTTTTCCAAGTCTGTTTGCCTTTAAATGTTGATGTATGGCAAAACCAAAAAATACAATATTGTAAAGTAAAAAATAATAATAATAATAATTAAGTTAAATTTTAAAAAATGATGTTCATACAGGACATAAAACCTTTTCCTTCAGGTGATTTGACAGTCACCTCACTTTGTATCTACGTTTCCTAATATAAGATATAAAAGCACAATCTATATATGCTAATGTTTGTAAAAATGATTATCAATAACTTGTTTCTAGAAAATAATCTATTTGACTTAACACTTTTTAATCCAGTAATGGAAAAGTTATAAAATATCCAGGGAGGATTTTCATTTCCCTTCCTGGAAAATACAGGAATGGATTAAACTGATTTATGAACTAAATTAATACATTTGGGTACAGTTCAACACAAACTGACTTTCATGTAAGATTTCCACGTGCTGCTGTTTTTAGGATTTTTCTCAATTTCCTTTCAAACTGAAATCAACGTCAAGGAGGAAATACACAATTCAAATAGCACATAATTTAAAAAGAAATTACCAAAATGTTGTTATCCAGGCCACAATATTTTGAGGTCTACCAGTAGTCTCATTATTCACATATTATTATGCCAATCTCATTTCAAAAGGAATTTGGAAAGTTACAATAAGAACTAGTAATGTTATTAACCCTTAAATCTTTTTCTTTATTTTTGAAAAGACTGTTTTTATGTTGTTTCTTTCATCAACATGTTTACAATTAAGAGAAAAACTAATGACTTACCAGGAGAAAATATCTTTCTCTCTGGGCCATTTTCCTTTTTAATTTTTTTTTTTTTTAATGAAGGATAATTGCTTTAGAATTTTGTTGTTTTCTGTTGAGGTTTCCATCAAACCTCAACATGAATCAGCCATAAGTACACGTATATCACCTCTCTTTTGAACCTCCCTCCCATCTTCTTCCCCATCCCATCCCTTTAGGTTGATACAGAGATCCTGTTTGAGTTTCATGAGCCATACAGCAAATTTTCATTGTAACATCTATTTTAACAAATGTTAAATGTTAAATGTTACTTTTTCTATACATCTATCCCTTTCCTCTCCTCTCCCCATGTCCATAAATATATTCTCTATATCTGTTTTTCCTTTCAGTTCAGTTCAGTCGCTCAGTCGTGTCCAACTCCTTCGACCCCATGAACACAACAGGCCAGGCCTCCCTGTCCATCACCATCTCCTGGAGTTCACTCAAACTCATGTCCATCGAGTCAGTGATGCCATCCCGCCATCTCCTCCTCTGTCGTCCCCTTTTCCTCCTATGCCCAATCCCTCTCAGCATCAGAGTCTTTTTCCAATGAGTCAACTCTTCACATGAGGTGGCCAAAGTATTGGAATTTCAGCTTTAGCATCATTCCTTCCAAAGAAATTCCAGGGCTGATCTCCTTTAGAATGGACTGGTTGGATCTCCTTGCAGTCCAAGGGACTCTCAAGAGTCTTCTCCAACACCACAGTTCAAACGCATCAATTCTTTGGTGCTGAGCTTTCTTCACAGTCCAACTCTCACATCCATACATGACCACTGGAAAAACCATAGCCTTGACTAGACGGAACTTTGTTGGCAATGTCTCTGTTTTGATTATGCTATCTAGGTTGGTCTTAACTTTTCTTCCAAGGAGTAAGCGTCTTTTAATTTCATGGCTGCAGGACCATCTGCAGTGATTTTGGAGCCCCGAAAAATAAAGTCTGACACTGTTTTCCCATCTATTTCCCAATAAGTGATGGGACCAGATGCCATGATCTTCATTTTCTGAATGTTGAGCTGTAAGCCAATTTTTTCACTCTCCTCTTTCATTTTCATCAAGAAGCTTTTTAGTTCCTCTTCACTTTCTGCCATAAGGGTGATGTCATCTGCATACCTGAGGTTATTGATATTTCTCCCAGTGATCTTGATTCCAGCTTGTGCATCTTCCAGCCCAGCGTTTCTCATGATGTACTCTGCATATAAGTTAAATAAGCAAGGTGACTTATATACAGCCTTGATGTATTCCTTTCTCTATTTGGAACCAGTCTGTTGTTTCATGTCCAGTTCTAACTGTTGCTTCCTGACATGGATATAGGTTTCTCAAGAGGCAGGTCAGGTGGTCTAGTATTCCCATCTCTTTCAGAATTTTCCACAGTTTGTTGTAATCCACACAGTCAAAGGCTTTGGCATAGTCAATAAAGCAGAAATAGATGTTTTTCTGGAACTCTTGCTTTTTCCATAATCCAGCAGATGTTGGCAATTTGCTCTCTGGTTCCTCTGACTTTTCTAAATCCAGCTTGAACATCTAGAAGTTCACGGTTCACGTACTGCTGAAGCCTGGCTTGGAGAATTTTGAGCATTACTTTATTAGCGTGTGAGATGTTTGCAATTGTGCAGCAGTTTGAGCATTCTTTGGCATTGCCTTTCTTTGGGATTGGAATGAAAACTGACCTTTTCCAGTCCTGTGGCCACTGCTGACTTTTCCAGATTTGCTGGCATATTGAGTTAGAATACGCTATTTCACTCTGGACCTTTTTTTCTCCAGTTGTAAAATGGAGAAATTCTAATGGATCTGTCAAACTTTAGATTTAGAATTTGAAGCCACTAATATGTAATAATTTAAAAGAAGAAAATTAATATTCAGTTGTGTACAACTTTCTTCACCAATACTCAGTTCAGTTCAGTTGCTCAGTCATGTCCAGCTCTTTGCGACTCCATGGACTGCAACACGCCAGTCCTCCCTGTCCATCACCAATCCCAGAGTTTACCCAAAATCATGTCAACTGAGTCCATGATGCCATCCAACCATCTCATCCTCTGTCATCCCCTTGTCCTCCTGCCCTCAATCGTTCCCAACATCAGGGGCTTTTCCAGTGAGTCAGTTCTTTGCACCAAGTAGCCAAAGTATTGGAGTTTCAGCTTCAGCATCAGTTCTTCCAATGACTATTCAGGACTGATTTCCTTTAGGATGGACTGGTTGGATCTCCTTGCTGTCCAAGGGATTCCCAAGAGTCTTCTCCAACACCACAGTTCAAAAGCATCAATTCTTCGGTGCTCAGCTTTCTTTACCTTCCAACTCTCACATCCATATATGACTATTGGAAAAACCATAGCCTTAACCTTTTTTGGCAAAGTAATGTCTCTGCTTTTCAATATGCTATCTAGGTTGGTCCTAACTTTCTTTCTAAGGAGTAAGTGTCTTTTAATTTCATGACTGCAATCACCATCTGAAATGATTTTGGAGCCTCCCACCCCCAAAAAAATAAAGTCGGGCACTGTTTCCACTTTTACCCATCTATTTCCCATGAAGTGTTGGGACCAGATGCCATGATCTTGGTTTTCTGAATGTTGAGCTTTCAGTCAACTTTTTCACTGTCCCCTTTCATTTTATCAAGAGGTTCTTTAGTTCTTCTACACTTTCTGCCATAAGGGTGGTGTCATCTGCATATCTGAGGTTATTGATATTTCTCCCGGCAATCTTGATTCCAGCTTGTGCTTCATCCAGCCCAGCGTTTCTCATGATGTACTCTACATATAAGTTAAATAAGTATGGTGACAATATACTGCCTTGACATACTCCTTTCCCTATTTGGAGCCAGTCTGTTGTTCCATGTCCAATTCTAACTGTTGCTTCCTAACCTGCATACAGATTTCTTAAGAGGCAGGTCAGGTTGTCTGGTAGTCCCATCTGGTATTCCCATCTCATATATTAACAGCTATTAATAATCAGCCCACATAATCACCCTCTGCCAACCACCAATTACTTCCCTTTCCCTCACCTTTCAGACATACTAATTGCATTCCTTGAGTAACAAAAATTCCAGCACAAATCATCTTAGTTTAAAGTTAGATGCTCATTTAAACACTTTATTGCTTCAACTTATAACTCTGTAATAGGAAAACGGTGATATATCAAAAGTTGACCTGGCCAATCAGTTATTTGTGATATGTAGTTTCTGAAAATACTTTAGAAAGCAACAAAATAAATTAAGGGATTATTTTTGTTGTTTATCTTGTGTATAAAAATTTCTATTGATAATGAATTTATGTTTTTATCTAATAGAATTAAAGCTAAGCTAAACTTTATGAAAAATGTAAATGCACAAGTCAAAGGTTGTCATAAACACCCAAGCACTTATTTTCACAAAAGACCAGTTATGGGCTCAAATTATCTCAGCAGTACATCTTCTGAGTGTATAATATATTTTTTAGTATGTATTTTAACAATAGATATTCTCCTTATATCACTATGTAGGGCAGAAAACCAAACTAAAAAGAGAAGGCCCACAGAAAAGAGTAAAACATCTATTCTCCTGGTAAACAGAAGCAACAGAAAAAGTTCCCTATCACGTCTAACAAAAATTACAGCCTATAAGAAGCAACTGTTATTGTTGCTCTTTAGTCACTAAGTTGAGTCTGACTCTTTGTGACCCCAAGGACTATAGCCAATCAGGCTCTTCTGTCCATGAGATTTCCCAGGCAAGAATACTGGAATGGTTGCTGTTTCCTTCTCCAAGGAATCTTCCTGACCTAGGGATTAAACCTGCATCTCCTGCTTTGGCAGGAAGATTCTTTACCACTGAGCCATCAGGGTAGCCTCAAGAAGCAATTAAGGTATAGGAAAATGCAGGACCAGAAAACATAAGTGGCTGGAATTAGTGACTGTGATTAAAATGTTATGGATTCCCACTCATCGGTAAGCATAAAGAGAATAGAAAATCTCAGGTTATATAGGAACAGAGCAAGAGAACAAGAGTGGACAAACTCAGAACCAAGCAGTGCAGTTTGATCCCATTCTCCACTGTAAACCCCAGCTCTATGGTGAAAAATTGTGTCTTATGTTCCCAGGGCTTGCTTCAGTATGACACATACAGTGAAGGAGTGCGACTTTAAGGGTATAATGCCCAACACCACTGGCCATGCTTATTTAAGAAAAAACAAGAGTAAGAAATAAAATTTCATTGCATCATAATAAAGACTAACAAAATGTGATAAACAGTAAGCATTGCAATTTCACAATCCCAGTCAAATAATTTCAAGAAATGTTATGTAAATGTGTTTGTTTGGGGACAAAAGAAATGGGGAGGGTTTTTTTTGTTTCTTTTTTTTTTAAGAATGGGGAGATTTGATGCTATCACACTCTTCTCTGTTAGTCCTTTCCTCCTTTCCAGACCTCAGAATTAAAAATGTAACAAGTATTTGAAATCTTTTTGCTCTAAAAAAAAAAAAAAAAAACCACAGAAATTTTCAATTAAAATTGAGTTAGCTAAAATGAAATGCATTATTGCACTTAAAAATAAGCCCCAAAGTCTGGCTACATGCCAGGGCTTTGGCTCTGCGATTCTGCAATTCTCATTGCTCAGTTCTCCCACATGTTGACTTATTCTTATGCCCCAGGAAGCAGCTGCATGAGGTCAAAAGTACCATTCAAACTCCTAAGCACAGAGCATCCTTATATTTCTATGATTCTTTCTCAGAAGTTTGGATTTTTTAAAAAGACATCCAGTATGCTTTCCTTCGCATCTTATTTTCCATATTCAAGTCTATGCTTGAAAGCAATTTCTAGCAAAAAGAATAGATTAGATGGATTATTTCAAATAGAAGTTGCAGAGTTAACCACAATGACCACTGCTGAACTTAACAATGGTTGGACCTTAACTATAAAAAGAAATTGACTGAATTCAGTCAGCTGAAAGATGAAGGTCTACATGGTAGACTTTGTTGGTTATTGAGCAAAAACCACTTCGTAAGCCTTTTCTGAATCAGCTTTTATCTATGGCATTCTGTTCTATCAGCTTTGAACACTCTTCTACTGCTCTTTGCAATCCTCAGCTCTTATAGTCTGAGTGTAGACTTGAATTGTAGAGCTCCGCAGAGGAGCGCTATGTTTATAGGTTTCTCCCCTGCCTCAACACTCTGTCAAAGCATAGCACTTACTCTACTTTTAAGTTATATACTTACTTGATTGCCCTTTTTTAAAAAAAAATTTTATTTTAACTTTAGCTTACTTTACAATACTGTATTGGTTTTTGATTGCCTTTTTAGTATTTATTTTCCCAAACAGGCTCTAACTTCTATGGGCGCAGAATACACACCCATCTTGTTAATTACTGTGGAATAATATATACCACTGTGTATAGCACACAGTAGGCACTGATTAGGCATGGTTGAAAGAAAGGATTAAATATATATGAATACAAAGAGCTCATGACATGAACTTTTCCATATTAGAGATTAAAGATATTTTACTTATATAATAAAAACTTTTCAAATAATCAGGTTACAGTGAATTTTAATGGTATTGGGACAATATTTATCACTTGAGGGAAAAAAACTTCATGTCGTACAAAATATATATGTTATATAGATTCAATATATAACATTTAAAAGTTGACCATAAAAGATAAGGACAAGAAGAAAATAAAAGACAGATTATCATTCATATATCAGAGAGCAAATAAGATTTTCTTAGCAAGCCATGAAACCCACAAGTTATAAAAGATTGATAGATTTGACTACATAAAAACCTCAGTCAGATATACAGTGAAAAACGTAACAAAAACATGAGACTATACAGGTATTTGCATATTTATTTTCCTAGATTATCTAAGATCTCATCTCAAGGGTTTAATAATTTACCCTACTTTCAAGCAAACAAGTTCCCCCATGTGTTTCATGGATAGTGGGAGAAGACACATGATTCCTGGAGCAGAATTGTGAAACAGCTTTTTTACTAACAAAGGCAGCAACAATCTGTGCATCAGAGACTTGGTTTCAATTCTCCAAGCTCCAGTTCACACAGGCAACATAAGGAAGGCCACAGACACCTGTACATGCAGTTTATGACATTAGAGGAGAGGAACTCTGAGTTTAGGGAAACCACATTTTTATAAATGGCAGTAAATATGCTTACACTTTCCTCCAGAAGAAGACACTCTCTTTTTGTCCTCAGAACTATGAGCAAACCTACCCTCTGCTATGAAGACAGTAGTCCAAAACACAGAGCAATCAATGCCTTATCCACAAAACATGCAGAAATTCAAGAGACTCTTGGAGAATGGTCTCCAATATTCATTCTAAACCAATGCTTCCACTAAACACAAATCCAATTCCTTTTCATTTACTTGAAGACTTTTCCTTCTCTCTTTTACATCAATAATTTTTCACCATCTGTGTTCATTTGGGTCATAATTGTATTTTTTTAACTCAGCTTTCCATCTCATTTTTATGCATGCCTGTGCAGAAAACTACATCTTTGCATCTCGCATTCTTTCCTCTTTTTTTGTTACATATAGTCCAGTAATATTTTTGCTCACAGTCTCCACTGAAACTGCCCTTGCCAAGATCACTAATGAGTAGGTTGAACATTTAAGTTATTTTCTAAATTGTGACACTTAAGAATGGAAGGAACATTATTATTAATTAAGCCAAGACATAAATACAAACTGGGAGTGTCAGGGGCACATTAAGATGAGCAGTCACCTTATCAAGATTCTTCATGCAATTAAATCCAGTGGCAATTCAGTTTTTATCTGACTTGACAAATAACAGTGTCTGACACCATAGATCATAAATTTTCATCATTTATTTCTCTTGATACCTTTTTCTCTTGCTACTTAATTGTTCCTTCTTTGCATATTTTACTCTTATCATCAACATTACTATTACTATGTTACTTTACTATTAGCCATTCTGTCACTAATCCTATCTTCTTTTCTATTTACTCTCTCTTTATGTGCGATCTTACCCAGTCATGTGGTTTAAAATGCTATCTATAGGCCATTAATAAATACATTTTTATTTTTAGCATATATGTCTCTCTTCTGAATTCAAGACTACTACCTACAGTAGCCTACTCAATATCTCTACTTGGATTCTAATAGACTTATCTTAATTCTAATGAATTATCTGAATATAAATTCAACCAATGGTGAAAAGCTTGACACAAGAGAAATATATCAAGACTCAAATTGTGGTATATTAGCTATCAACTAAGCTTTGAGAGACTACAAATCTGATGACTTGCTCTTCTATCTCTCCACTTAGTTCACTAACCAAAATGTGTTAAGCTACTATTCACATGAAAAAGAATGAAATTTCACCATTTGTAGCAACATAGAGGGACTTGGAGGGCATTATGCCAAGTGAGATAAGTCAGAGAAAGACAACTACTGTATAATATAACTTATGTGGAATCTAAAAAATAAATTAGTAACATAACAAAAAAGAAGCAGATTCAGAGATGTAGAGAACAAACTAGTGGTTGCTGATTATTGGGGGTGGGGGATATTGAGGTTGGTAAATGGGAGACAAAAAATATTGGTTGTATATAAGCTACAAGCATGTATTGTACAACACAGAAAATATAGCCAACATTTTGTATTTATAATAACTGTAAATGGAGTGTAAACTTTAAAAATTGTATTAAAATCTATTAAAGTTTTATTAAAATGTTAAGCTATAAAGGACCATAAGAAGTGAGTGAAAAGAAAAATAGAATCTAGAGTTACAAAGACAGCTCCTAGTCCTACCCTCTTTTTCAATTTCCTAACTGTGGAAATACCACATAGCTCAGAAAGTTGTTATCATGTGTCATAATTAATGGTTTAACTACACTGGGAATAATGAAAAGCATGACCAAAAAAAGGAAAAAGACTTNTGGAATTCCAGTTGAGCTCTTTCAAATCCTGAAAGATGATGCTGTGAAAGTGCTGCACTCAATATGCCAGCAAGTTTGGAATACTCAGCAGTAGCTACAGGACTGGAAAAGGTCAGTTTTCATTCCAATTCCAAAGAAAGGCACTCCCAAAGAATGCTCAAACTACCGCATAATTGCACTCATCTCACACTCTAGTAAAGTAATGCTCAAAATTCTCCAAGCCAGGCTTCAGCAGTACGTGAACTGTGAACTTCCAGATGTTCAAGCTGGTTTTAGAAAAGGCAGAGGAACCAGAGATCAAATTGCCAACATTCTCTGGATCTTGGAGAAAGCAAGAAAGCACCAGAAAACCATCTATTTCCGCTTTATTGACTATGCGAAAGCCTTTGACTGTGTGGATCACAATAAACTGGGGAAAATTCTGAAAGAGATGGAAATACCAGAACACCTGACCTGCCTCTTGAGAAACCTATATGCAGGACAGGAAGCAATAGTTAGAACTGGAGATGGAACAACAGACTGTTTCCATTAGGAAAAGGAATACATCAAGGCTGTATATTGTTACCCTGCTTATTTAACTTATATGCAGAGTACATCATGAGAAACGCTGGGCTGGAAGAAGCACCAGCAGGAATCAAGATAGCCGGGAGAAATATCAATAACCTCAGATATGTAGATGAAACCACCCTTATGGCAGAAAGTTAAGAGGAACTAAAAAGCCTCTTGATGAAAGTGAAAGAGGAGAGTGAAAAAATTGGCTTACAGCTCAACATTCAGAAAATGAAGATCATGGCATCTGGTCCCATCACTTCATGGGAAATAGATGGGGAAACAGTGGAAACAGTGTCAGACTTTATTTTTCTGGGCTCCAAAATCACTGCAGATGGTGACTGCAGCCATGAAATTAAAAGATGCTTACTCCTTGGAAGGAAAGTTATGACCAACCTAGATAGCATATTGAAAAGCAGATACATTGCTAACAAAGGTCCATCTAGTCAAGGCTATGGTTTTTCCAGGGGTCATGTATGGATGTGGGAGTTGGACTATGAAGAAAGCTGAGCACCGAAGAATTGATGCTTTTGAACTGTGGTGTTGGAGAAGATTCTTGAGAGTCCCTTGGACTGCAAGGAGATCCAACCAGTCCATTCTAAAGGAGATCAGCCCTGGGATTTCTTCAGAAGGAATAGTGCTAAAGCTGAAATTCCAATACTTTGGCCACCTCATGTGAAGAGTTGACTCATTGGAAAAGACTCTGATGCTGGGAGGGATTGGAGGCAGGAGGGAAAGGGGGCGACCTAGAATCAGATGGCTGAATGGCATCACCGACTCAATGGACGTGAGTTTGAGTGAACTCTGGGAGCTAGTGATGGACAGGGAGGCCTGGTGTGCTGCAATTCATGGGGTCGCAAAGAGTTGGACACGACTGAGCGACTGAACTGAACTTTTCAGTACTTTACTGTTTCATAAGCAGATAGGAGACTTGGGTCCAAAACTTTGCTCAAACATAGTAGTTCAACAAAAGAAATTCCAAGCAGAAGACATTGCTTGCTATAAAGGAGTCGTCGTGAAGTCTGAAGTCACTCAGTCATGTCCGACTCTTTGTGACCCCATGGACTGTAGCCCACCAGGCTCCTCCATCCATGGAATTTTCTAGGCAAGAATACTGGAGTGGGTTGCCATTTCCTTCTCCAAGGGATCTTCCCAAACCAGGGATCGTATCCGGGTCTCCCGCATTGCAGGCAGACACTACCATCTGAGCTACCAGGGAATTGCTACTAAGGAGACCTGACAGTAATACTGTCAGAATGAATGATGGGGCAGCAATCTAGTCCAAGAGACGCGAAGCGTTGCCAACTGTTTATGTGAGGCCATAAAAGAGCCAGCGGTTTCAGTCCCTTGCTCGGTTTCTCTACTTTTACTAATGTCTGTCTCTAGTTCTTCTGCTCTCCAGATGCTCATAGAGAGATCTGGCCAAACTTAATAAAACCTTCTAAGCATGTGCTGCTGCTGCTGCAAGTCGTGTCAGTCGTGTCTGACCCTATGTGACCCCACAGACGGCAACCCACCAGGCTCCGCCGTCCCTGGGATTCTCCAGGCAAGAACACTGGGGTGGGTTGCCATTGCTTTCTCCAATGCAGGAAAGTGAAAAGTGAAGTCGCTTCGGTAGTGTTCGACTCTGTGCGACCCCATGGACTGCAGCCCACCAGGCTCCTCCGTCCGTGGGATTTTCCAGGCAAGAGTACTGGAGTGGGGTGCCATTGCCTTCTCCCTCTAAGCATGTGAGCTTCTCCCCATTAGACCATTAAAAAAAAAAATCGTTGTGGAAAACACTCTTTCTTTCACCTTTCAGCTGCGAGTTTGACAAAGCTTTCCTCCGCTTAGCCCTTCTGTTTTGGGCTTGTTGTCTTTTCAGCACAGCTTGGTCAGTCACAAAGGCTCCCACTCCCTGCATAAAACTATACAACCATGGCTACTGTCCTTTGCTAAGGAAATACTGCCATAGGAAGAGGCAGTTGACGAATCCAGGCTCAAATGGTCCAGAAGTGTTAAGCAGCTGCAAAGAGCATTGTGAGGGTGATGGCTGGGGCTTAGGTCATTCTGAGAAATTAACTTGAGACACATTTACTTTCTTCATGAACCCCTCTAGTGGAATACCACTTTTGATAGCATGGAGCTCCTGCCCATGGAATTCGCTGTGGCAGGGAGTCAGCACATCGGATATATGACTGGACCTTCCTGTTTGCCAGGACAGGGTACCTGCTTCATGAGCTATGAGGGCCTACACTCTCAGTAGGCACCAGGTTAAGTTGCTTTTTCCTTAATCTATGGTGAATAACAGTGAAAACATCAAGAAAAAACTTCAACCTGTAATACTAGTTTTGGATTATTTTAATATGTAGACATTGGATATAATACATCATTATTTATTCACTCTAAATAAAACAAAAGAAAAAGAAAAAATTCTGTCAGTTTAAACTTCTTATGGAGTTCTTGTGAGATATATTTAAATGACATCTTAAGGCATAGGCCTAAATTGCTTTCTTGCTACATTTTTTTGCCATAAATGAAGCTCATCTCATTAATTATAGCACTTAAGAAACACTATTAGGTGTTAAACTCACTTTATATAAGACTGGTCCTAAGTTGTGTATAAACTAATTGAAAAGGAAAGCATGGTTTAAAGAAATAGCATTTTGAACTTTCTTACAAAGAATCTCTCTCTAATGTATAGTTTTGTTTTTAGATTCAGACTTTCCTTACATATGGGTATATATTTCTATACATTTGTTTATG
>SJYQ01000398.1:0-26852 GCA_006410935.1 Redunca redunca | reverse complement strand
GTACTACCATTTGGAGATAATGTCTGAAATGATTTGTTTAATTCTGGAGAAAAGATTTAAGAAAAACACCAAAATTAATAGTGTTAGAGTGAAGGATGTGTAAACTGGATAAAATAAATTTGAGATTAGATTAAAATATTAATCTATTTTTCTTTTCCACACCTCCATACTTGATCCTTTTCTGTATTTTGACAGAATCATCTATATTTCTTTGACCTAAATTAAGATTATAATAAAATCACAAAGAAGAGTGAAACACTAATGTATGCTTTTGACTTTCAAAACAGGAGTCTCAAGCCTTTAGCAGAAACAATAGTTTTGAAAGCCAAAGCTTTATTTTAAAATATTATTATGTTTCAGATATGCAAAAGGTATGTAGGAAAATAAAACAATGCATATTCATTTCTCAGCTTAATCATTTAAATGCTATGAATATAAATTGTTACATATTTTTGTAACTTTCTCCAACCAATTACATTCTCTTTCCTTGCTTCTATCCTAAATTTAGTTACTAATCAATTAATGTTTTTAGTAATATATTCATAGAGTTTATAAACTAAAATATAAATAGCATATAATTAAAGTTTACTCCCATCCCTGCCTTCATTTTCAAGTCTCATCCTGTTCACTCCCTCCTTTTCAGGTAGCACTATTTTAGTTTTCTATGTATCTTTCTAGAGTTTCATTACATCATACATTTCTTTATACATTTTCTACACATGTATGTCTCTCTACACAAAATAAAGGACCATTCTGTATGTTTTTAAGCTTTACTAAATATTTTGTACACTTTGCTTCTTATATTCAAAATTACATTTGTGAGATGCATACATATTTATATCGTTTAATCTGATTCATTCATTTTCATTGCTGTGTAGTACCTCAGTGTATAAATAACCACACTTTAAAATACAGTCTATTAAGCTGGTTCTGAAGTTCTGTTGCTGTTTTTGTTGTTTGCATGCTTGCTTTTGTGTTTAAACAATACTATTAAGAGGTTATATTACAGATCTCTTTATGCAAAAGTTGACCAAGTCCTTATGAAGTGAAGTGAAGTGAAAATCGCTCAGTCAGGTTCAACTATTTGTGACCCATAGACTGTAGCCCGCCAGACTCCTCTGTCCATGGATTCTTCAGGGTAGAATATTGGAGTGGGTTGCCATGCCCTCATCCAGGGGATCTTCCCAACCCACTATCCTCCTAACCCATATCTCCCACATTGTAGGCAGATTCTTTACCGTCTGAGGCACCAAGGAAGCCCAAGAATAATGGAGTGGGTAGTATCCCTTCTCTAGGGAATCTTCCCAACCCAGGGATCAAACTGGGGTCTCCTGCATTGCAGGCAGATTCATGGTATCTACCTAAAGAAGAAATTGCTAGACCTAAGGGTCAGCCCATTTTTTCCTTCACTAGATGTTTCCAAATTGCTCTCTAAAGTGGTTTTGCCAATTTACACTCTCACTAGAAGTCAAGAATATTTTTTATTTCACATTCTCAGCAACACTTCCAATTGGTTGACTTTTACATTTGTGACGATCTAGTTGCTATGCCATGATACTGATGTTCATTTTTGTGTTTCTCCATTCCTACTATAATGTGTCAGACTTGCCTGGTGGGCAGCCACTATTTCAGATTTACTTTATCATGTTCTACTTACCAACACCCTGTGAATTTTCTTTATGTTCTGAGCTCAGTTCTTCATTTTAAAAGATGGTTGTTAATGGAAAACCACCATTTTGGTGGTGCTGGTTAATCAAAGTTAAGGAAACCAGAAACAATGCACCTGAACCTGGACAGATTGTATGCGCAAAGGCAAGGCCAACATCGAACTATGTTCAAGCCCCCGGAGATACAAGATGAACTGCTTCCCCCACAGTGGTTATATTGGTAAGGGTGGTCTCTAAAAGAGGGCCCCAGCATCTGTTCTTGAGAGCAACTGGAGAGCAGTCACATGTACCACTGTTACACATGTCATAAGAGGGATTGTTAAAAGAACTAGTGATGGAAAGTCTAAGGAAGATGAAAGGACAGGTGAGTCTCGTCCTCAACATTTAACTGGCTCTTCTGTAAAGATTGACATTTTTTCTGCAAGGCAGGAATTTTGTTTAAAATACTAGGGAGCCCCCAAGATGTTTTTTAAATATGGAAATGAGACTTTTAAAGGTGTAGGAAATGCTCCCAAATCAATGATATTAATGTAACAACTATAAGGATATCTGCATATTGTTTCCATCTTTCTTAAGCCCTCAAGCAATTTACAAATACTACATACTGAGCAATATTCATTAATCCAGTCAAGGAATGAACTTACTGACCTCTAAGTCTCTTCTGACCCATCAGAAACTTCTAAATATTTCTGGAGTATTTGTTTTGTATTCACAACCGTAGAGCAAGTGCCTCAAGAAAAAAAAATTGGCTTTTACATAAGACCATTAAAAAGTTTCTATAGATGCTCTAGAATATAGACACTAATTTACTCCACATTTCATCAGGAGGTGTTTAACCAACTAGACAGATGCAGGTGAGGAGGTGATTGAAGAACACTCTTGCAAAATTTAGAAATCATTCCCAAGTTGAAGCTGCCATGAGCTAGAGTCTAGAGAGAGCTGTAGGTTTGCTCTAAGGAACCCTAACCATTGATGAAGATAAAGGATGAGGGACACCTCCACTACCCTTCTAGTGAAGTGAGAAGGGCTTTCAGGAGAGCCCTGGGGCATATGAAACCCTTATATGGCCCTGAAGTATAGTGTTTAGGAAAGAAAAGGGCAGACAGAGGACACAGAGGTACTTTAAATGCTGCACGGATCCCCTGCGGGAGGAGCACACACGGTCAGAAGCAGGCTGTAGGAATTAAGGAATCATCGGAGCTTCCCTAGTGGCTCAAAGGGTAAAAAAAGTCCACCTGCAGTGAGGGAGACCTGGGTTCAATCCTCGGGTTGGGAAGCTCCCCTGGAGAAGGGAATGGCAACCCACTCCAGTATTCTTACCTGGAGAATCCCATGGACAGAGAAGCCTGGCGGGCTACAGTCCAGAGGGTCACAAAGAATCAGACATGACTGAGCAACTAAGCACATGAGAACATGCAGCTGATGGAGAGAGGGAAATGCATATGAGAACACCCTTCCTATCTTCAGCAGTGGCTGGTGGTATCTAAAGAGAAAGAATCACCTTTAAGCACCTTTCATATCCAGGTCACTGCCGGTGAGGTAAGACTGATGGACCCCAGTCCAAAAGATTTCACTTTAACTGAAGTTTAGTTCTTATTATTACACTGGACAGGGTAGGCTATATTGAGCTGAGACTATTAGAGGTATTGAAGTGTTAAGAGAATTAATTTTGTAAATATTATTATTATCCCAGAATGAACAGATGAGCTATCTGGGCTATTCGCCAAAATTTTATTTCATGGAGTAAAATAACAGCCCTACATATTGGGTTTGTAGAGCCAATTATGAGCAGGAAATGTGTTTATGATCGCACTTCTGAGTATTACTTATTCAGTGTAACAGCTACAAGAACAAGGAATGAACTCAATACTGGGATCAATAGGATTGGATTCTAACCCTACATCTAAGAATTACTGACAGAGTTAACTTACGTTCCTCACTTAAACTCTCTGGGTCTCAAGATCCTTATGTTTAAAATGTCAACACATCAAGATTAAATGCAATTATGTATATGAAGAAACTAACAGATTGCTTGCCACATGGAGAATGCTCAGTATACATAAATGTCTTTCACATAGTGAGTAACAGAGCCCCAAGTACATACATATGCTTTGTAAATGCCTGTGAATTCAACTCACTTCAACCAAATCCTTTCTTTTGTTATCTTCATCATCGCCATAATCAAATGATAATGAGTTAATAGAGGAAACAGCAAATGATGACCCATGGACCAAACCCAACTCACCAATGCATTTTGTAAACACAGTTTTATTGAAAAACATCCATTGCATGTATTCTATGGTTGCTTTCATGTAACTTATTGGCACTTCCTGTATCATAGTGGCAGAGCTGAGAACTTGTGACAAAGGCCATATGGCACATAAAGCTCCAACTATTTACTCTCTGGCCTTTTATAGAAAAAGTTTGCCAAGCACTGAGTTAAATATTGTGCTCTTACAATATGACATTTGTCAAATGATGCCTACAATCATTGTCTCATCTAATATTTTACAAAACCTTCTTTGTATTAATCTCTGATTCTCAGGGTTTAATGTAAAACTGGGTTTCCCAGATGGCCCTAGTGGTAAAGCTAGTGGGTTGGGAAGATCCCCTGGAGAAGAAAACGGCAACCCACTCCAATATTCTTGCCTGGAGAATCCAATGGACAGAGGAGCCTGATGGGCTACAGTCCATAACATCACAAAGAGTCACATATGACTGAAGCAACTTAGCATGCATACATGCAATGTAAGACTAAATAAACATATTCCTCATCCAGAGTGCAAAACCCTTTGTAAAGGGAAATAGCAGAGACCTGTACTCCATACCATCACACGAGGTCCCAGGGTTCCACCATCTTTAGCTAAACCTCTGGAACATGCTTCTTCTTATATCACAATAGAGGGAAAACTGAAGGAGTGTTGTTCCCTGGCTCTTACATTTTCACTTATGGAAGTGACACCTATCTCTTCTACTCATAGTCCATTATCCAGAGCTAACCATATGATCACACCCAATTACAAGAGTTTGAGTCAGGAGGACATGGACTCTTGGTGATCAGTACACTTCTGCTATACCAATGAGGTAAATGACATTTTTTAAAAAACTTAAAAGAAAGATACTGCTGCTGCTACTGCTACTGACTTCAGTTGTGTCCAACTCTGTGTGACCCTATAGAAGGCAGCCCACTGGGCTCCCCCGTCCCTGGGATTCTCCAAGCAAGAACACTGGAGTGGGTTGCCATTTCCTTCTCCAATGGATGAAAGTGAAAAGTGAAAGTGAAGTTGCTAGTTGTGTCCAACTCTTCGGGACCCCATGGGACTGCAGCCTACCAGGCTCCTCCATCCATGGGATTTCCCAGGCAAGAGTACTGGACTGGGTTGCCATTGTCTTCTCCGAAAGAAGGCTACAGGAGATAAGAAAGAATAAAAAGCTTGTCCAAATCTACACAGCTGGTAAATGGCAGAGCCAAAATTGAAATCTAAGTCCTTAGATCTACCAGGCTTCCTTGATAGCTCAGTTGATAAGGAGGCTGCCTGCAATGCAGGAGACCCCGGGTTCAATTCCTGGTTCAGGAAGATCTGCTGGAGAAGGGATAGGCTACCCAGTCCAGTATTCTTGGGCTTCCCTTGTGGCTCAGCTGGTAAAGAATCCGCCTTCAATGCAGGAGATCTGGGTTCAATCCCTGGGTTGGGAAGATTCCCTGGAGAAGTGAAAGGCTACCCACTCCAGTATTCTGGGCTGGAGAATTCCATGGGCTGTACAGTCCATGGGATTTCAAAGAGTTGGACACGAATGAGCGACTTTCACTTTCACCAGAATCCACAGATCGTAGTATCTTATTGCCCTAGATATTGCCCTTTTTCTTAGATATTCTTCATTTCCCATCATTCCCCAATTGATTCCCTCCGTTCCTATTATCAAGTTGGTTTTTAACATAAAAGATATTGAATATGAGGGATTCCCCTGTGGCTCAGCAGTAAAGAACCCACCTGGCATTGACAGAAGAAGAAAATGCAACCCAGTCTTATTCTCACCTGGGAAACCCCATGGACAGAGGAGTCTGGCTGGCTACAGTCCATTGGGTTGCCAAAGTCGGACACAGCCTAGAGACTGAACTTGCATGCATACTGAATGTGACAGAGGTTCTTAACTGAGATGAGATGACCCCCCCACACTATTTCTACATCTCTGTTAATCTTATGGATTATACATCTAGTTGTTTGGTAATTTAGAAAGTGTCTGTACGTATTCTGGGGATCATTTATTCAGCAAATAAGTGAGTACTTACTCTACTAAATACCTAGAGTCCAATAAGAAATTGAAGAGCCTAGTATAAAAATTTTCTTTATAGATTGTCTTAGAAATTTTCTTGAAAAAAAATTTCAAAATAATCAAAGATGCTTCATTACAAAATTCTATTGGAGGAAATATCTTTAATATTAATAGTTACTCTCACAGACAAAGAAATATGACTTACTGATATTTAATTTCACTGTTTACTTTCTTTTCTGGATCTTTGTAACATATTTGAGAAACTTGAGTTTTTTTTTTTTAATTCTACCAAGTAAGTGAGACTAGATAATCCAAACAAGGTGTGTCTTATGTTTTTGCTGTTGTCATTGTTAATTTCTGTCTAAAACAAACAAGAAACCCACTTATTTAACCTGGAATTCTTCTACATACATATAGTCAGAATGTTTTTTAAATGGTTTTGGAGATAATGTTTGGAAAAAAGGAATCTGATTTAGCATATATTTCAGGTAATCCTTTTTTTATTGAACAGCCATAAGATAGATGGATAGATGAAAGGTAGACAGAAGGATCGGAGAAGGCAATGGCACCCCACTCCAGTGCTCTTGCCTGGAAAATCCCGTGGATGGAAGGGCCTGGAAGGCTGCAGTCCATGGGGTCACTGAGGGTCGGACACGACTGAGCGACTTCACTTTCACTTTTCATTTGCATGCATTGGAGAAGGAAATGGCAACCCACCCCAGTGTTCTTGCCTGGAGAATCCCAGGGCCGGGGGAGCCTGGTGGGCTGCCGTCTATGGGGTCGCACAGAGTCGGACATGACTGAAGCGACTTAGCAGCAGCAGCAGCAGCAAACAGAAGGACAGAAACAAAGTTTCAAATCACAGGTAGAAATAAGCATACAGCTGAAATATTAATGCCCTGATATAACAGAATATATGTGAATTATCAAATTAGTTATTTTATATTGCTATGTCTTATTTTCAATGTTTAATAATGTAGAAAATTAGCTTAAAAAATAAGAGACCTTATAGAAAGCAAAGGACAAATAGTTAAGTGGTGGTCTTCAGTCTTTCACCCATGTGCTGTGCTAAATCTCTTCACTCATCCGACTTTGTGTGATCCTATGGACTGTAGCCCGCCAGACTCCTCTGTCCATGGGATTCTCCAGGCAAGAATATTGGAGTGGGTTTCCATTTCCTTCTCCAGGGGATCTTCCCCAAACAAGGAACGAACCCATGTTTCCCACGTCTCCTACATTGCCAGGTGGAGTCTTTACCACTAGCGCCACATTTGCCCACAAAGCTCAGATTGTATATCAAAGAAATGGTGAATTGATCCTGCTGAAAATTTCCTCCTTTATATTGTTCAAAATTAAACACACCTTTTCTTCCATACTATTATTCTTGTCCAGAACTTGAAGTAGACAGCTATCAGACTTGCTGCTTCTTCCGTTTGTAATAAATAAAAGACATCCTTGTTCATGAGAATCTGTTCTAATTTAGAAGCCCCACCTTTGCAAACACCTTTACCATGCAAGCCTCAGGGGCAAGTAATTAAATGTAATAGCCTTTATGAGTTCTAAGTGAAGATGTACAATACATACAATGATGATGTTCAAATTCAAGCATTTATAGAAATAAGTACTTTGGAAATTCCAAAATAATTTCATGTTTATGATGCTCTATTCTGAAACTATAGGCATATTTTAATTCTCATTAGATTGATAGTTTTAACCTATTTTTGAATTTTAATAAGTAATTATTTATTCATTGTTATCTTTCTCTAAGCCCATGGAATAAGGTACTGCTGTGTTAAATATATATTTTCCAAAGTCATCTTTCTAAACTCAAACTGATTTGATTCTTTGCTTTAATAAACAACAAAAGAGTACTGAACCCACTACCCAAGGCAGATAAAACAATGGCAATGTGGACCTAGTGGAGAGTAGATGCTTGTGAATAAGTCACCAACTTTGCAGATACAAAAATCTAAAGTATTTTTAAGAAGTTTTCAGTATTTACCATCAGTATAGGATATGAACATAAAAAAGGAATACACTGTGGCATTAAAACATAAACAAATCTGAGCCCACTAAATAAATACAAACTGAAGCTACAATAATATTCCATTTTTTCACTTGTCATTTGGCTAAGATAAAAAGTTGTAAAACATAGTTTGATGCATTTTTAAAATAAGCTCTCTCATATATTGCTTGTGAAAATATAAACTGGTTAATCCTCTTTGGATGGTAATTCCAGCCATTTGTTAAATTGTAAATTGTTAATCCACATAGATTTGATCAGAAATTAAACTGTTAGCAATTATTCTGTAGACTGTTCAAAGATGTATGAATAAGTACACTCATTTCAATACTGTGTGTAATGGGGAAAAAATAAAAGAAGGAAACAACTTCAAGTATCTATCCCTGGGAACTCATTAAATCAATTATAGAATACTATGCAACTGTTAAAAGTCTTATGTACTAAAACAGAGTGAACAGCAAGATGCAACGATGAGTAATTAAAGAAAGGGACAGAACAGTGAAAGCTTACTGGATGTCAAATATTCCAACACAAATCTCTAAAGATCTACAGGATATTTCAGAAACCAGAAAAAGAGAAATATTTGTCCTGGGGAAAGTAGGTAGTTTAGGGGAAAGGGTAAGAAAGAATTCTTCAGTATATTTGAGCATTTATAATTGTATGTGTCGCTTATTCAAAGATGATTGAAAAATAATAATTTTGGAAACTTTTGAACTGTATTGTAAGAATTATAGACACAATTATTAAAGTATTACTATCTATAAGAAATAAATATTAATGAGACTGAAATTTATTTTTAATACAAATAAATTTTTATTATTTCAAGGAAGTCTATATTAATGAGTCTAAATAATTGAAAAATGTGGTTCTTGCTATGTTTCATCCCCATCCCTATCTTTTATAAGGATGCTAATACTTGATTTTAGATAATGATGCTTCTCCTGAAATCAGTCTTGTGTCTTTAATTATTCAAGTATCTAGCCTTTCTTGCTGAAATAATTCTAATGATTCCCCTTGCTTAACAGCATTAGTAAAAATTATATTTAAATTCAAAATAACTTAAGTGGAGTCCTTAATAGTCCCACGAGCATTTAGCTGGTTTTATATTTCACCTCTTGAGATTAAGAAAATAAAAACAGAAAGACTGAATGTACCAATACCGTTGTTTTTGTTTAACTGATTCTGTGTTTTTATCTCTAGTACAAACCATAGAAGGTAGATTAAAATAGCTTCCTCTCTCTTTTCTGATTTGTAAATTCCACCTCTCTTATTACCTCCTCATTTACACTTTTAAAATTTTTATGATGTTCATATTTTTTTATTACCTGTTAGGTTAATAAGTGGGCAAGATTTTATGTACATTTTCTAGTGCATTGCCCTTGAAAAATGAAGATTGTTATTTGTTCTGAATAAATAAATACCATGTAAGTTTATAATGGTAGACTTTAAAGAATGCGAGTTGCCACATAGCATAAATTCTTGCGGCTAGATTATGTTATCTATTTTCAAAATAGACTTTATACATATCTGTGAAAAATAATATAATGTATTATTGAAAATAACATGTGGCACTCAGCAAACTAAAAAACCCATTATAGTGTCTATTAAATTATTTAACAAATAATTTCAAAACTATGATTCTTCCATTTAGCATTGATTTTGATGGGAAGCAAGGACACAAGGTAGTCAGAAAACTAAGAATTAGAAACAGGAACAATACATACAATTCTTCCATTAGTGAGTCTTGAAACTTTGATTTAGGTTAGATAAGCTATATTACTTTGGCCCAAGCTGCCTCTCCCCCATCACAGCAATACTGTTCTCCAGAGTTTATTTTCTGCTGCTATAAATATGATTTGCAGTGATGGCATTTAAAAACTCTGTGTGCCATTCCTCCATTCTATACCATATCCAGTAGAGAAACAAGGCTCAATAAGGGGGAAAAAAATGTCCAGCTTAAATATGAATCTTCATTGCAATTTCTATGTTTGACTGTTCTAAAAATCTTAACCATAAATTTGCTGGGATAGGCAAACTTTAAAATAATCTTATTAGAGTTTCTCTTAGCAAGAAAATAAATTATTTTCTGTGACCTTTGAAAAGTAATACGGATGCTTTCTTTTTTTCTCATGTTAGTGATACAAAGCAGCAGTCCTGAAATGCAAGACCCACTCTTTAGTCACCTCCCATATCAAGGTGATTGTATTTTCACTGTACCTTCAAAAGAGCTCTTGGTAATGGACATTGTCCCCATAGTACAATGCCTCCTGTAATTTCATTAACTTGTCAGTTCTGAACCTGAGCTACAGGGAGTTTTAAGGAAGGATTGAGGAGTACAATGAACTCAGATACTGGCAATAATTTTGTGAAACCACTAGTGATACTCAAAACACATAGATTCTCTACCCCATGTTCTATTTGAACACAAAAGATTAATATCTAAAGTAAACTCCTTTCAGTCATATAGAAACATGGTCTTCATCAAACACTTTCAAAGGCTGACACATCAAAACTGAAATTTGAAGAAGTCAATGTTTTCTTTTGTCTATTCAGATATGAGGAAAATTCAACCACTTCCACCACTTTTTTTACCCAGAATCTCACTACCAGCAGCCCTCTAATGACCCTAGATGTCATCATGCTTTGACTATGTAGATGCTTGTTACTGACAACGGTTGCTGACATAATAAAAGTATGATCTCTTTTGAAACAGTTTAGCCCTACAGCAAAACTGAAAAACATGTTCAAATTTCTCAAACACATTACCACATTGTCATAATGTTTATTTTCTAAATCCAGTAAGTATAATTTTTGATATAGTTGTCTCTTTGAGTGAGGACTTTTTGCAGAAAAGAATGTAATTCATTGCCTTTCTAGCTGAAAGTGGTCAGTGGTAATTCAAGAATGTTTAGGTGGGAAATGTTATGGGAGAGAGGCTAGAGGCTACAGGTTGAAATTTGCTTATATAACACATAAATGCTATTTATTTTGATTATATGCAAATTCATGGGTAGAGGTAATGGAAAATGTGGGGAGTTTCCTAAGCCTCTGACCACTCTTCTAAGTTGTTGCTGGCTCTAACCTTGTATTAAAGTGCTAACATGCTTTGAAAAAAAAAATCACAATCCAACTAGAACCGTAGAAACTGCAATTCCAAGCTGCCAATATAGAACACCAAACACACCAAGTGCTGGCAGCAAATCTTTTAACCCTTTTCTTCCTAGAAATATTTGAAACCAAGAAGGTTTTTGCAAGCCCATTGTCAGGTTTCATACAAAGTTTAATGACAAATTTTCCTGTGTGGACTGAAATTTAGATGTATCACCAATTTAATGAAAGACCTCCAAATAGCACATTTCATCAAAGTTATTTTGGCTGGTATAACAATTTTGCAGAGAGAGAGGAGGGGAGGAGATGATAGACACTGCAGATAGGATAGCTAATGTTATGCTTAGAATGGGGCTTCCCAGTTGGCTCAGTGGTAAAAAGCCCATCTGCCAATGCGGCAGATGCTGGTTCAGTCCCTTGGTCAGAATAGATCCCTTGGAGTAGGAAGTGGCAATCCACCACAGTATTCTTGCCTGAAAATGTTTATGGACCGAGAAACCTGGCAGGCAACAGTCCATGGGATCACAAGGAGTTGGACATGACTGAGGAGCTGAGCATGCAGACACACATGCTTAGAATATACTAATTCAGGACTTTACGTAGAATGCCTTAGTAGCTCAAAACGGCCAATTTAATTCAAGTTGTAAACATAAAAAAGAACGCAATTTCCTGACAGATCTTTCAGATAATCTTGGAGACCCACAAGAAATTTGTGCTTCTCAGCACTCATTTGAGGTAGGTTTAAGCTTATTTTTAATCTTAGGTCTCATTCCTTAGGAAACGGAACTTGATGGGAAAGAAGCATCATTTCTTCATCATAATGCCTGTGAGGGAGAAAGGAACACAGGATTACCGAGAGGAGAAAGTGTGATACAGCTGCGATAGCCTCAGCCAATTCCTGAGTGCTCGTAGGGAAGAGCCCTTCAGAATCCCAGATTGAAGCAAAACGTTACCAAAGTCCAGCCTCCCCCTAGGCAAGTTCCCAGACATCATGCCTCCAGAGGGAAGGAAGGAGGAGGCATTTTACTTTGTCTAAGGCAGTTCCCTCATAGCTCAGTCAGCAAAGAATCTGCCTGCAATGCAGGAGACCCCGGTTCTATTCCTGGGTCGGGAAAATCCCCTGGAGAAGGGAATGGCAACCCATCCAATATTCCTGCCTGGAGAATCCCATGGACAGAGGAGCCTGGAGGGCTACAATCCAGGGGGTCTCAAGAGTCAGACAGGATTTAGCAACTGCACCACCACCACAAGGCCATTCCTGGAAAGGAACTAAGCTCTAAGTCCTTGTCATGCAATGAAATGACTTTCTCAGTAAAAGGGCATCCACATTTTTCTTCCGTTTAAATCTGAGGTCATTCTACTTATGATAACAAGAACCCATTAAATGCTAGTTCTTTATATCAGCTATGCAGTCACGCTATATACAGTTAATATATTGAGAGTATTATTGATTCTATGAATATAACACATTTTGAATATTTGCTAAGGTTTGTGTGGGCTTGTTGTTGACAGAATGAACTGTTTACCATCATTGATTTCTTGTTAGTGATCTTTAAAATGTAGATTTTTAACACAAAACACAAGGTTGCAAATAGAATTTAGGTCAGTGCGACTGTCACAGATGAAAAAAAAAAAGCAGGACTTTGCTTTTGTAGTTCTACTTTTCAATCAATATTTGTTTAAGGCTCTGATAAAAGTGGTTTCATGAACAGATTGCCAGCTTTTCTGCTGACACAAATTCTGTCTACTTGCAACTCTGTATTGTGCCAAGTCTACATCGTCCTCAGCGGGATTCTTACAAGAGCCCGCCAGCAGGCTCCTCAATGTCCCACCTTCATCTCCTGAAACCCATTCTCTACATAAAAACTGGTTACAGTGCAAGTCAGACTATCTTATTCCCCTGCTTACACCTCTTCCACGGACCCTCATCACACTCTAGATATTTTCTAGGACTTTGCCGTAGTCTAAAAGGTGCTTCATGATTTGGCTCCTACCTGCTTCTTTCAAATCCCTCTTAACATCGAGCAGTGAGCTAAGATGAACTAACGCTGACCTCAGTTCTGTTCGTATAAGATAGCAAGCTCTTCTGACTCAAGGTATCTGCGATCTATGCTATCTGTACCTGGAATAATTTCCTCTCTGAGTCTTGGCAGTTGATGGGCTCTCATTCTTTAGGCTATTCAAAGATACATACCTATCACCTTCCCTTCTTCCTGGGCATCTGCTGTCTTTCCATGTGCCGATAGTTGCCTGCATCTTCTCCAACCTGACCAATACCTTCCTGTGCCCTTGTCATCACAGCTATCCATAGTTCTCATGTTTGGCAACATGTTTATGTTTATTTTAACATAATTTAATTTGATCTTTATTTTCCATCACTCTCATAAGAATACAAACTGAATGTTTATTCCTTCCTAATGTTTTAATATATATTATCTCTTCCCAATATTTCATTGACACAGCATATAGAAAAAGGATGTGAAATGAAACTTGGCTTCCTAGTGAGTGCAGTAGTAAAGAATTTGCCTGCCAATAAAAGGAGGAGACCCAAGAGATGCAGGTTTGATCCCTGGGTCAGGAAGATCTTCTAGAATAGGAAATGGAAACCCGTTTCAGTATTCTTGCTGGGAAAACTCCATAGACAGACAGTCTGCGTGGTAGTAGAGTTGGTCACACCTGAGCACACACGCACATACACACATGTGAAATTAAACTTGGTAGTAAGCCCAGGACTAGACTAGACCTGAAAATCGTATTAGGTCACATTAAGATTCTGGATCAATGGAAACCATTGTCAGGATTTAAGGTATATAGAGGTAAAAAGAAGACATAAATATTTCTCTCCACTTAATGCAGTTACTCTCCTCACAAAATATGCATTGTATTGTATTCATATATTTAAATGGTGATTATTAAATTATCTGTCTTATTGCTGATCAATACTAACATTACCTAGATATCTGAAAAATTTATATTGGGCTATTTTTCACAAAAACTTTTCCATGTGTGAAATATTAATGTAAAAATTTTATCTTGATTATAAGAAAAAAAATCACTCTTTTACTATAATATTTAAACTGGCATCTCCTTAGGTCTTCCCAAACTTGGATCACCTTTAATTTTCTTCCAGGTGCTCTCCTTGCACATAGCTATGCATTTATATACCTCTTAGTTTCATGACTGTATCAGAACAATGTTGTCTTTTATTCTCCTCTATCTCAGTTTCTAGACTAAGATTTGACAAATAGGATGTTCTCCACAAATATGTGCCAAAGTAATGAATGAATGAATCTGCTAATTTAGGAAATTCACAAATATGGAAGCTGCTACTTTCCAGTGAGCTGAATAAATGAGATCTCTTAGCCACTACAGTCTTTTCATTCTGAAAAGGTCATAGAATTAATCTTTTCTTTAATTCTCTGTATTTATGTATGCCAAATGACTGCCTAATCCAAGGGGTACGTCATTTACTAGCAAGTAATAAGCCCTTTTACCATCTGTTCTAAGTTAAGTTGCTCCCTCAGTCATGTCTGACTCTTTGCGACCCTGTGGACTGTAGCCCACCAGGCTCCTCCATCCATGGGATTCTCCAGGCAAGAATACTGGAGTGGGTTGCCATTTCCTTCTCCAGGGGATCTTCCAGACCCAGGGATCGAACCAAGGTCTCCTGCATTGCAGGCAGACGCTTTAACCTCTGAGCCACCAGGGAAGCCCACAATCTAGCCCACCAGTCTAGGTTCAATACAGGATACAGATGCTTGGGGCTGGTGTACTGGGATGACCCAGAGAGAGAGTTTATTGTGATCCACACAGTCAAAGGCTTTGGCATAGTCAATAGAGCAGAAATAGACATTTTTCTGGAACTCTCTTGCTTTTCCCATGATCCAGCAGATGTTGGCAATTTGATCTCTGGTTCCTCTGCCTTTTCTAAAACCAGGTTGAACATCTGGAAGTTCATGGTTCACATATTGTTGAAGTCTGGCTTGGAGAATTTTGAGCATTACTTTACTAAAGGGTGAGATGAGTGCAACTGTGTGGTAGTTTGAGCATTCTTTGGCATTGCCTTTCCTTAAGATTGGAATGGAAATTGACATTTCCCAGTCCTGTGGTCACTGCTGAATTTTCCAAATTTGCTGACATATTGAAGGCAGCACTTTCACAGCATCATCTTTCAGGATTTGAAAGAGCTCAGCTGGAATTGCATCACCTCCACTAGCTTTCTTCACAGTGATGCTTCCTAAGGTCCACTTAACTTCACATTCCAAGACGTCTGCCTCTAGGTGAGTGATCACACCATCGTGATTATCTAGGTCGTGAAGATCTTTTTTCTATAGATATTCTCTGTATTCTTGCCACCTCTTCTTAATATCTTCTGTTTCCGTTAGGTCCTTACTATTTCAGTCTTTTATTGAGCCCATCTTTGCATCAAATGTTCCCTTGGTATCTCTAATTTTCTTGAAGAGATCTCTAGTCTTTCCCATTTTATTGTTTTCCTTTATTTCTTTGCATTGAATGCTGAGGAAGGCTTTCTTATCTCTCCTATTCTTTGGAACTCTGAATTCAAATGGTTCTATCTTTCCTTTTCTCCTTTCCTTTTCACTTTTCTTCTTTTCATGGCTATTTGTAAAGCCTCCTCAGACAGCCATTTTGCTTTTTTCCATTTCTTTTTCTTGGGGATGGTTTTGCTCCCTGTCTCCTATATAATGTCATGAACCTCCACCCATAGTTCATCAGGCACTCTGTCTATCAGACCTAATACCATAAATCTGTTTCTCACTTCCACTGTATAATCAGAAGGGATTTGATTTAGGTCATACATGAATGGTCCATTGGTTTTCCCCACTTTCTTCAATTTCAGTCTGAATTTGGCAATAAGGTGTTCATGATCTAAGCCACAGTCAGCTCCCAGTCTTGTTTTTGCTGACTATATAGAGCTTCTCCATCTTTGGCTTCAAGGAATATAATCAATCTGATTTTGTTGTTGACCATCTGGTGATGTCCATGTGTAGAGTCTTCTCTTGTGTTGTTGGAAGAGGGTGTTTGCTATGACCAGTGTTTTCTCTTGGCAAAGCTCTATTAGTCTTTGCCCTGCTTCATTCTGTACTCCAAGGTCAAATTTGCCTTTTTTGTTGACTTCCTACTTTTGCATTCCAGTCCCCTATAATGAAAAGGACATCTTTTCTGGGTGTTAGTTCTAAAAGGTCTTGTAGGCCTTCACAGGACTTTTCAGCTTCAGCTTATTCACTGTTATTTGTCCTAGCATAGACTTGGATTACCATGATATTAAGTGGTTTGCCTTGGAAACGAACAGAGATCAGTCTGTCATTTTGAGATTGCATCCAAGTACTGCATTTTGGACTCTTTTGTTGACTATGATGGCTACTCCATTTCTTCTAAGGGATTCCTGCCCACAGTAGTAGATATTAGAGAAAGATATTTGTCTCTTTAATTCATTGCAACCCACTCCAGTACTCTTGCCTGGAAAATCCCATGGACGGAGGAGCCTGGTAGGCTGCAGTCCATGGGATCGTTGAGTCAGACATGACTGAGCGACTTCACTTTCCCTTTTCACTTTCATGCACTGGAGAAGGAAATGGCAACCCACTCCAGTGTTCTTGCCTGGAGAATCCCAGAGACGGTGGAGCCTGGTAGGCTGCTGTCTATGGGGTCGCTAGGAGTCGGACACAACTGAAGCGACTTAGCAGCAGCAGCAGCAGTGCCTAGAATAATTCCTAGTAGACATGGCAGTCACTCAACAAGTATTTGTTGAATTAATAAATTAACGTATTATATACTTAGGCCAATTTGAATGAAAATTCTTTCCTAGGGGAGATAACCATGTATGTACCAATTTTTTAATTAGATATTTTTCACCATAAATTTTTACTCATATTCTTTTACCCTGGGCTTCCCAGATGGCACTAGTGATAAACAACTCACTTTCCAGTGCAGGAGACATGGGAGACATGGGTTGGACCCCTAGGCTAGGGAAGATCTTCTGGAGGAGGGCAGCAAACCCGTTACAGTATTCCTGCCTGAAGAATCCCACGGACAGAGGAGCCTGGTATGTTAGAGTCCATAGGGCTACACAGGTTGGACACGACTGAAGCAACATAGCACACTTTTACCAAAGACATCAGAGAAGTTCAATTCAGTTCTGTCGCTCACTCGTGTTTGACTGTGAACCCTGCAGCATGCGGGTTTCCCTGTCCATCATCAACTTCCCAGAGCTTACTCAACTCAAACTCAAATGCGTGTCCATTAAGTCAGTGATGCCATCCAACCATCTCATCTTCTGTTGTTCCCTTCTCCTTCTGCCTTTAATCTTTCCCAGCATCAGGGTCATCAGGGTAAATGAGTCAGTTCTTCATGTCAGGTGGCCAAAGTATTGGAGTTTCAGTTTCAGCATCATTCCTTCCAATGAATAAACAGGACTGATTGCCTATAGAAAGGACTGGCTGGATCTCCTTGCAGTCCAAGGGATTCTAAATAGTCTTCTCCAACATCACAGTTCAAAAGCATCAATTCTTCAGCACTCAGCTTTCTTTATAATTACATTCTCACATCCATACATGACTACTGAAAACCCATAGCTTTGACTAGACGAACCTTTGTCAGCAAGGTAATGCCGCTGCTTTTCAATATGCTATCTAGGTCGGTCAAAACTTTCTTCCAAGGAGTCTTTTAATTTCATGGCTGTAGTCACCATCTGCAGTGACTTTGGAGTCCCCAAAATATAAAGTTTCTCACTGTTTTCATTGTTTCCCCATCTATTTTCCATGAAGTGATGGGACAGATTCCGTGACCTTAGTTTGCTGAATGTTGAGTTTTAAGCCAACTTTTTCACTCTCCTCTTTCACTTTCAAGAGTCTCTTTAGTCCTTCACTTTCTGCCACAAGATTGGTTTCATCTGCATATTTGTGGTTACTGATATTTCTCCTGGCAATCTTAATTTCAGCTTGTGCTTCATGTAGTCCAGCATTTCTCATGATGTACTCTACATATAAGTTAAATAAGCAGGGTGACAACATACAGCCTTGACACACTCCTTTATCTATTTGGAACCAGTCTGTTGTTCCATGTCCAGTTCTAACTGTTGTTGGAACTGCACACAGGTTTTGAAAGGTTGTTGTTGAATCACACAAAGACACCGGGATTCTTGGCCCCCGGAGGAGAAGAATCCAATCTGGGGCCAGAGACAAGGCTTGACTGCTCAGAGTTTTTGTGTAATAAAGTTTTATTAAAGTATAATGGAGATAGAGAAAGCTTCTGACACAGACATCAGAAGGGGGCAGAAAGAGTACTCCCCTGCTAGTCTTCAGCTGGATGTTATATAGTCACTAGCAGTCTGTTAATAAAAGAAAGGAATGTCTTAAAACTCAGAATGGCACCAGGCCCCTCACCCATAAAATGCCTTTTGGGATAATCTTGGCACCAAATGGTTCATCCTGGGCCATAAAATGCTTAACCTGAATCTTGAAGAAGGGCAGATCACCATACAAATAGTTTCATTTACATGGATTAGGGGAACAACCTCTGAATATAACATACTGGTTTGTCAAGTAGGTTCTGAGCCAAGAGGTGGAAAGGACTTGAAGACAGAGTTTGGGGTAAATGCATAGTACATTAGCATAGCTTAAGATAAACATTCAAACATAAGCTTAAGATAAAATTTCCATAAGAGAAATGCATTGGTTATCTCTAGGTTTGAGAATAGTTAGCTTCAGGTGAAACCAGGTGTCATCATGGCAACACAGTATTTTAAGAGAAACCTCCTTTAAATTTGTATAGAGAAGGAAAAATATCACTAGTTTGTTTCTTCCTGCCGCTTAAGAGAGATAAAAATGTCTGACACTTACAGTCTATTTCCTCAGTTTGGAGACCCCTGGCCTTCCTGCCTGTTGCCCTCTCAGTTTCTCGGGGGGCAGGGCAGGTTGTCTCATATCGTCATCAATTTCAGAAGTTTCCACAGTTTGTTGTGATCCACACAGTCAAAGGCTTTGGCAGCGTCAAGAAAGCAGAAACAGATGTTTTTCTGGAACACTCTTGCTTTTTCAGTGATGCAACAGATGTTGGCAATTTGATCTCTGGCTCCCCTGCCTTTTCTAAATCCAGTTTGAACATCTGGAAGTTCATGGTTCACATACTGTTGAAGCCTGGCTTGGAGGATTTTGAGCATTACTTTGCTAGCATGTGACATGAGTGCAATTGTGTGGTAGTTTGAACATTCTTTGGCTTTGCTTTTTCTTTAGGATTAGAATGAAAACTGACCTTTTCCAGTCTTGTGGCCATTACTGAATTTTCCAAATTTTCTGGCATATTGACTACAACACTTTTACAGCATCATCTTTTAGGATTTGAAATAGCTCAATTGGAATTCTATCACCTCCACTAGCTTTGTTTGTAGTGATTCTTCCTAAAGCCCACTTGACTTTGCATTCCAGGATGTCTGGCTCTAGGTAATCATACTATCGTGGTTATATGGGTGATAAAGATCTTTTTTGTATAGTTATTCTGTGTATTCCCTCCACCTCTTCTTAATATCTTCTGTTTCTGTTAGGTCCATACCATGTCTGCACTTTATTGAGCTCATCTTTGCATGAAATGTTCCCTTGGCATCATTAATTTTCTTGAGCTCTCTAGATTTCCCCATTCTATTGTTTTCCTCTACTGCTTTGCATTGATCACTGAGGAAGACTTTCTCATCTCTCCTTGCTATTATTTGGAACTCTGCATTCAAATGGCTCTATCTTTCCTCTTCTCCTTTGCCTTTAGCTTCCTTTCTTTTCACAGCTATTTGTAAGCCCTCCTCAGACAGTCATTTTGTCTTTTTTGCATTTCTTTTTCTTGAGGATGGTCTTGATCACTGCCTCCTTAACAATGTCATGAACCTTTGTCCATAGCTCTTCCATCAGATCTAGTCCCTTGAATCTATTTGTCTCTTCCACTGTACAATCAGAAAGGATTTGATTTAGGTCATACATAAATGGTGTAGTGGTTTTCCCTTCTTGTCAATTTAAGTCTGAATTTGGCAATAAGGAGTTCACGATCTGAGCCACAGTCAGCTCCCAGTCTTGTTTTTGCTGACTGTATAGTGCGTCTCCATCTTTGGCTGCAAAGAATATAATCGATCTGATTTTGGTATTGACCATCTGGTGATGCCCATGTGTAGTGTCTTGTCTTGTCTCTTGTGTTGTTGGAAGAGGGTGTTTGCTATGACCAGTGCATTCTCCTGACAAAACTCTGTTAGTCTTTTCCCTGCTTCATTTTGTACTCCAAGGCCAAATTTGCCTGTTACTCAAGGTATTTCTTGATTTCCTACTTTTGTATTCCAGTCCCCTACAATGAAAAAGACATATTTTGGGGGTGTTGTTTTAGAATGTCTTGTAGGTCTTGATAGAAATGTTCAACTTCAGCTTCTTCAGCATTACTGGTTGGGACATAGACTTGGATTACTGTGATATTGAATGGTTTGCCTTGGAAATGAACATTCAGTCTTTTTTGAGATTGCATCCAAGTACTGTTTTTTGGATCCTCGCTGACAATGAGTAGTGTCATTGTATTTCTGGTTCAAGCCCTTCTTTATGTTACTGTGGAAATCTCTTATCTGAGATTCTAATTCCTAAATTATCAGAAGAATGTAAGCATTTTTTTTGACAATTCAGAAATTAGAATCTCAAATAACTTAAAATCTCATCTAAAATTATATTTTTCAAATCTAAAATTATATGTTTTCTTCAACTCTCACTACTACTGTCCATTTCAATATACGTCTATTTTTTAGAGACAATCTGTAGGCCTCTATACATTTTCATCTCTTTCCAACTATTTTCAATAAGAAAGCCTCCCAATTATTCAAAGCTCTTTTCTTTAATTTCCCTTTCTTACTTGCCTGTAGTCAGGACTATATTCCATCTCTCTAATTACATAATTAAAGGATAATAACTGTATTAAAGTTATTAATTCAAAATATGAATAACCATTTGCAAGGAATAGATGACTTACATTTGAGGAGCCTTATACATTTCGAGGCTGCTGAATAAAGCAAGGTTCAGAAGCCAGCTTCTGCCTCTGTACTGAAGAGCTCACCTCACAATTGCTTTGAAGGCCCATGATACACATATATCGTGTTGAGTAGTATAGTTCCTGTCTGATTTTAGAAGGGCATTTTGAGTCAATTAATGCTCTCTATTTTCCAGTTAGGTTGGTAACATTACTTAGCAACACTTTATTTGATTTAGAATTACCAACATCTTTGCAAGTGAGATGTAATGTGTTATACATCATAGTATTTAAGCTATTAAAGACTCCATTAAAGAAGTGTTGTCAATAAAAAATTATATCCCTTATCATTTATCTAAGAAAAATCTAATGAAAGAACCAGTGCATAAAATAAGAATGGTTTTCTTCTACATCTCAAATAAAAAATAATTAAGGTTTTAATCTTTTTTTTATCTCTATGATGTGATATACGAGGTTGCGATAAGGGGCATGTTAATGACATTCTTTACTATAGAGGCATGGTAAGATCGAATGTTCATGTGATTTCTCCTCTGAGGCTTTCTTGAATGCTCCAAACTCTTTAAGACAAAAAATAAAACAAAAAACAAAAAAAAACTTCCTCTCTAACTTTTCTGTTATTGTGTTTTGTCACCCTAATTAAAACAGTCTCTGCCTCCTTCATCTTCCTCTCCAAATGTGATTATCAGAATCTTTAAGTGAACTATTTCGACTTGTTTACCTACAGAATTGTGTTTCACACTTTCTAGCACCTATGATAATCAGGAAATACAATCATCTCCAGCTCCTGGGAACCTATTATTCTTAAGACAGTTGTGCACTTGTGGCAGTGATTCTCTGCCAGATGTGGAGTAGGCATGAGATGCATGTCTGACCTCTTCATTTATTCATGTATCTATTCAACAATCATTGTTGAATGCCTCCTATGTGTCAGGCACTTTTCAAGGTCTGGAGGATACAAGAGAAAATACAAGTCACCGCTTTTCATAGAGCTTCTATTTTAGAGGAAAGAGACAAATAAAATGAACATAAATCAACCAATAAATAATATCTCTGGGGATGAAAAGTGCTATGAAGAAAAATAAAGCCAGGTAAAATAATAAAGAGAAATGTAGGAAAGATGTTGTCTACAATAAATGTGATCAACAGATATCCATTATGTTATGTGACATAGACTGTGTTACTGAAAAAATTAAAATACAATTAGATATTCTTTTGATGACTGTAAATGTTTTGTAATGCTAAGAGATAAGGATATATGAAAAGAATGTACAATTCTCTTCTTAACAATGATATTTACATTTAGATAATAAAGATATTTGCATGTCTCAAGAGACAAGCAAAAAGAAAATTAACTCAAATAATGCAAACTTTTAGCTTGGGATTATGGACTCATATCACTTTAAAGTTAACGATGATATTATACAAAAGTAAAGGAAGGCGCTATTTGGTCATATTTTCCTCTCTATCATGAAATCCTTGCCGTGGATTGTGAACAGATTTCATTAAAATTTAGTTACTTTAGGCATCTAAGCTAAGAGAATGACCTTAAAAATTACTTGGAAATTTTTGGAAAGGTTCTGAAGAATATGTGACATATAATTTCTTCTGTAGTCAATTTTGAACTTTCAGATCTGCAATGAAATCTAAGAATATTTGTAACCATAAAATAAACTCATTTGCTTAATATTTTATATTAAGAAATATGTACATATTTGATTATATATTTAAAGATTTGGTCATGTAAGTAATATTAAAAAAAAGTTGGCCTATCAGAGTGACTAGTCAGTCCCCTGACTTTGGATTTAAGTTATAAGATTTATTTTACTTTGGAAGTACTTGTTATTTAAGGTAAATAGACATAATGCTTGAGCAAATTAAATATATAAAATTTGTAAATAGCTTAAATATCTAAAGGAATTTAACAAAGGTACTTAAGCAAACATACATCAATGTTTTTTAAAGATAATTATTAAAATCACTAGTCTTAAAAACAGAATAATGAAATAGGTAAGTTGGAAATGTTAAAAAATGTGATTTTAAGAAAGCAACAACTTTAATAAATTGAATGTTTTTAAAAATTTATGAATAATCTTTGTATGAAAAAGTGCCCATGTAGGCAAGACAAAACATATTTTTCATTAGAGTGATTTTTAAACAGAAATGACTACACCGGGGAGACTAGCCACAATGGAAAGTTATCTCTAGCAGAAGGAATATTAAGTGCAAAGGCCCTGAAGCAGGAATATCCTTGCTTGATGTTTATGGCCAAGAGTGATTTCTAGAATTCTTATCCTGCTCCCAGACTGGAGGGTGAAGCCCTAAAGTTAGGTAGGTCAGAGTCCAGGATTAATGTGAGGTAGAAGCAGAGTCCTTGCATACTCTCCTCATCTTCCTACTTCTTGTTGTATAAAATAACAAATGCCCTTATTTTTTAAGCCAGTGTGAATTTGCAGTTACATAGTGTCTGCAGGTAAAAATATCTGAACAATTCAAGTGCTGTTTCCATTCCTTCAGTTTTCAAATTGCCGAACAATGGGTGGGCAATCTCCATTAGGTGGATATGCTACAGAACTTTATTTTCAAGTAGATTTTAACATACAGGCTAAGTTGTTTTGTAAAGTAAAGTGTTAGTAGCTCAGTCTTATCAGACTCTTTGAGAATCCATGGACTGTACCCTCCAGCCTCCTCTGTCCTTTGAATTTTCCAGGCAAGAATATTGGGGTGGATTGCCATTCCCTACTCCAAGGAATCCTCCTGACCCAGGGATGGAACCCAGGTCTCCTGCTTTGCAGGCAGATTCTTCACCGTCTGAACCAGCAGAGAAACTTTGATGTTTTATCTGGAGTTAATCTTTGCATAATGACATATATATATAATTTCCCCTTCTACTTTACATGCAATGTCTCTCCGAGTTTCATTCAGTCACAGCGTGAATTTGTTATACTCAGTTTATGCAGAAGGAAACTGAGACTCAGAGAGATGAGGGAGGCAGGACTTGAATGGGAGGCAGGTATTCAAGGGCCAATCCCCCTGCTATTTTCATTATGACCAAATGTTAAAAATTGGTCAGTGACATAAAATCATAGACTAATTAAAATTCATTGATAGCTTTGTCTATCTAAAAGCATGATTTTGTCTTGACAGGACCAGGAGTTTGTGGGGGAGTTGCAAAGACAATGTTTGCCATTTTAGTAGCTAAGTATTGAAGTTCAGTATCCCTATTATCAAACTGCTGTGGGGAGTAATGTACCTATAAAACTCTTAGCATAGTGCTACCCTACGTAATAACACTTCTGAGTTGCTCTTTAAAAACTTCATGAGAAATCATAAAGGGAATGGTATTCTTCTTAGAATACTCATCAACAAATCAGCCACCCTTTGAAAATGAATGCTAAAGTTAAAATCTTAACTTTGTTTTACTAATATGCTTAAAACAGTCTTCTGTCCTTAATTCTGCTGCTCTCCTTGTTTGTCCCACCTCTAACGAACATCTGTTAATATACAGTAATACAAATATAGTACAAATAGTAGTAATGGGACTTCCTAGGTAGCTCAGCAGTAAAGAATCTGCTTGCAAAGCAGGATGTGCAGATTCAGTCCCTGGGTTGGGAAGATTATCTGAAGGAGAGCATGGCAACTCATTCCAGTATTCTTGCCTAGAGAATCCCACGGACAGAGGAAACTGGCCGGCTACAGTCTATACGGTCACAAAGATTCAGACATAATTGAGGTGACTTAGCACACACACACTGGAGAAGGCGATGGCACCCCACTCCAGTACTCTTGCCTGGAAAATCCCATGGACAGAGGAGCCTGGTAGGCTGTGGTCCATGGGGTTGCGAAGAGTCGGACACGACTGAGCAACTTCCCTTTGACTTTTCACTTACATGCATTGGAGAAGGAAATGGCAACCCACCCCAATGTACTTGCCTGGAGAATCCCAGGGACGGGGGAGCCTGGTGGGCTGCCGTCTATGGGGTCATGCGGAGTCGGACACGACTGAAGTGACTTAGCAGTAGCAGTGGCAGCAGTAGCACACACACACACACAATAATACAATTAAAATAAAATGAAGGATTTCATTATATTTTTGAACATAATATCAGAAATGAGGTTTGGCGGTTCAGTCCAGTTCAGTTCACTCACTCAGTCGTGTCTGACCCTTTGTGACCCCATGAGCCACAAAATGCCAGGCCTCACTATCCATCACCAACTCCCAGAGTCCAACAAAACCCATGTCCATTGAGTCGGTGATGCCATCCAACCATCTCATTCTTTGTCATCCCCTTCTCATCCGGTCCTCAATCTTTCCCAGCATCAGGATCTTTTCAAATGAGTCAGCTCTTCGCATGAGGTGGCCAAAGTATTGGAGTTTCAACTTCAAAATCAGTCCTTCCTATTAACACCCAGGACTGTTTTCCATTAGGATGGACTGGTTGGGACTCCTTGCAGTCCAAGGGACTCTCAAGAATCTTCTCCAACACCACAGTTCAAAAGCATCAATTCTTCGGCACTCACCTATTCTTATAGTCCAACTCTCACATCCATACATGACTACTGGAAAAACCATAGCCTTGACTAGACAGACCTTTGTTGGCAAAGTAATATCCTGCTTTTTAATATGCTATCTAAGTTGGTCATAACTTTCCTTACAAGGAGTAAGTGTCTCATAATTTTATGCATGCAATCACCATCTGCAGTGATTTTGGAGCCCAGAAAAATAAAGTCAGCCACTGTTTCCAATGTTTCCCCATCTATTTGCCATGAAGTGATGAAACCAGATGTCATGATCTTAGTTTCCTGAATGTTGAGCTTTAAGCCAACTTTTTTACTCTCCTCTTTCACTTTCATCAAGAGGCTCTTTACTTTCTGCCATAGGGTGGTGTCATCTGCATATCTGAGGTTATTGATATTTTCCTGGTTCATGCTTCATACAGCCCAGTGTTCCTCATGATGTGTTCTGTGTAGAAGTTAAATAAGCAGGGTGACAATATACAGCCTTGACATGCTCCTTTTCCTATTTGGGACCAGTCTGTTGTTCCATATCCAGTTCTAACTGTTGCTTCCTGACCTGTGTATAGGTTTCTCAAGAGGTAGGTCAGGTGGTCTGGTATTCCCATCTCTTTCAGAATTTTCCACAGTTTACTGTGATCCCAGTCAGAGTCAAAGGCTTTGGCATAGTCAATAAAGCAGAAATAGATGTTTCTCTGGAACTCTCTTGCTTTTTCCATGATCCAGCAGATGTTGGCAATTTGATCTCTGGTTCCTCTGCCTTTTCTAAATCCAGCTTGAACATCTGGAGGTTCAAGGTTCACATGATGCTGAAGCCTGGCTTGGAGAATTTTAAGCACTACTTTACTAGCATGTGAGATGAGTNATTCTTTGGCATTGCCTTTCTTTGGGATTGGAATGAAAACTGACCTTTTCCAGTCCTGTGGCCACTGCTGAGTTTTCCAAACTTGCTGGCATATTGAGTGCAGCACTTTGACAGCATCATCTTCCAGGATTTGAAATAGCTCAACTGGTATTCCATCACCTCCACTAGCTTTGTTCGTAGTGATGCTTCCTGAGGTCCACTTGACTTCACATTCCAGGATGTCTATCCTCTAAGTGAGCAATCACACCATCGTGATTATCTGGTTCATGAAGATCTTTTCTGTACAGTTCTTCTGTGTATTCTTGCCACCTCTTCTTAATATACTCTGCTTCTGTTAGGTCCATACCATTTCTTTCCTTTATTGAGCCCATCTTTGCAT
>SJYQ01000397.1:191688-212009 GCA_006410935.1 Redunca redunca | reverse complement strand
TAAATATATGATAAACATTTTTTTTTGTAAATTTTTCATATGCTACATAGACTTTACTGACTTTCAATACATTTCAAAGATTGGTTTCATATGAGCTATATTCTCTTACTATAACATGATAAGTTATAAATAAATGACTGGAAAAAGAATAAGCCATATGTTTAGAAATTTAAATGTCAGCTTCTAAAAAACTTATGGATCAATGTGAAATTAAAAACTATTCTGAACAAAGTGAAAATTAAAATACTATAAGCAAAATTTGTGACAAAATTGGGAAGCCCTACTTAGAGAGAATTAATAGTTTTCATTATAAAATGGAAAATGTTGAAAATTAAAAGCTAAGATAAATCAATTCTGACAAAGTAAAAGAAGAGTGAAATTAATATGGAAAAAAATACAAGAAGAGAATTAACAAAGGCAAAAATTGGCCTTTTGAAAAGACTAATAAGAGGTTTAAATCTGTGGCAAGATTTAACAAGGAAGAAAAGGTTGAAGGCACAAACTTCAAGTATCAGGAATGAAAAGAGGGAGAATACTAAAGATCAACTGTTAAAAAGACTGTCAGAGGATATGGCGATAAACCTGAAAACTAAATGCAACAAACTCCTAGAAATGCAGTCTATCAGAAGTAACACTAAATAGTAAATACGTTTTTATTTATTTATTTATTTTTAAATTTTATTTTAACTTTAGTTTACTTTACAATACTGTATTGGTTTTGCCAAACATTGACATGAATTCACCACGAGTGTACATGTGTTCCCAAATATGAATACGTTTTTAAAACACCTTAAAATATGAACTCACAAGTTAAACCTTCCCACAAAGGAATTCATTCTAGGAATTTATTTTATAATTTACTGATAAGTTCTATAGAACATTTAGAAAAGAATTGTAACTAGGAAATGTTAAGTGTTAATTTTGAATTCATACTGGATCTGCTTCTGTGACTTTAACCTTCACCTTGCCACTTTTATCATTGTAGGCATACATAATGGCCTGCCTCTGGGAGATAATCTAAAATAACCCCTCACATGAGGGATTATAAGGAAGTAAAAATAACACATCCCCCTACCTGGGGTTTCCATTCTAGGAGATATTTGCAAGGATTGAAGTCTTTTTAGTTTGTCTCCTCACCTCCCCCTCATCCCTGATCCATAAAAGAAACTGCCATCCAGGCTCTGACAAGATGGTATCACTGCAGATGGTGATTGCAGCCATGAAATTAAAAGACGCTTACTCCTTGGAAGAAAAGTTATGAGCAACTTAGCATATTGAAAAGCAGAGACATTACTCTGCCGACTAAGGTCCGTCTAGTCAAGGCTATGGTTTTTCCTGTTGTCATGTATGGATGTGAGAGTTGGACTGTGAAGAAGGCTGAGGGCCGAAGAATTGATGCTTTTGAACTGTGGTGTTGGAGAAGACTCTTGAGAGTCCCTTGGACTGCAAGGAGATCCAACCAGTCCATTCTGAAGGAGATCAGCCCTGTGGTTTCTTTGGAAGGAATGATGTTGAAGCTGAAGCTCCAGTACTTTGGCCACCTCATGCGAAGAGTTGACTCATTGGGAAAGACTCTGATGCTGGGAGGGATTGGGGGCAGGAGGAGAAGGGGATGACCGAGGATGAGATGGCTGGATGGCATCACTGACTCGATGGACGCAAGTCTAGGTGAACTCCAGGAGTTGGTGATGGACAGGGAGGCTTGGTGTGCTGCGATTCATGGGGTCGCAAAGAGTCGAACATGACTGAGCAACTGAACTGAACTGAACTGAAGTAAGCCTGCTGTCTTCTTGGTCAGTTGGCTCCCAGAATAAAGTCCCTTCCTTTTCTCAACCCCTCTTCTATCAGATTTATTGCCCTATTGTACAGTGAACAGAGTAAACTTGGATGTGGTAACAGAAAAATGTCAATCTTATATAAATTCCTCTAAAGAATAAGAAAAGAGAAAACATTTTAAATTCATATAGAGTGTATACTATGTTGATCTCAAATCCATGAAGAAAATTAAAGCCAATCCACTTAAAAGTACATATGCAAGAAAGTCACAAGGAATATTAACAGGCAACTAAACTGATCTGGATGCATCCAGAAAATCTCAAATTACTATTAGAAAAATGATTGTTATGTGAATTAAAATGCCACCTGGCATATCAGTAAACAAAGAATGCTGCAGCCATCAAGCCATCACACAATAGATGCCCCATAGGTGAGCCCTGAGGGAACTCAGGATAAGGAAACATAGAATACTGGCCAAGAGAACTGAGGTGCATACCAAAGGAATGATTTCAGTGAGCCCAGATTCTTGCATCTTTCCGTACATAGAAAAGCGCTAAAGTCTTTAAGATAACTGGTTTTCTTTAATTATAACAGTACTCTTTTAATATTCTTACTACCTGGCTTTTGGAGAAGGCAATGGCACCCCACTCCAGTACTCTTGCCTGGAAAATCCCGTGGATGGAGGAGTCTTGTAGGCTGCAGTCCACAGGGTTGCTAAGAGTCGGACACGACTGAGCGACTTCACTTTCATTTTTCACTTTTACTTTTCACTGCCTTGGAAAAGGAAATGGCAACCCACTCCAGTGTTCTTGCCTGGAGAATCCCAGGGGCAGGGGAGCCTGGTGGGCTGCCGTTTATGGGGTTGCACAGAGTCGAACACTACTGAAGTGACTTAGCAGCAGCAGCACCTGGCCTTTGTTGCAAAATTCCTATATATCCTGGCTCCTCCCTTGTCTCTTTGGAGCAATCCCTTAGAGCATCTGAGAGGCTGTGTCCCAGGCTTAAATCCTCAGCTTTGTCTGCTGCATAAAACACAACTCTTAACTTTCAGGTTGTGCATTTTCTCCAGTTGACAGTTATAATTTAATATAGTAACTAAAGGAGAAAATTATATAATCATTTCAACAAATATAGAAAAGACATTTTATGAAACATAATTGTTATTCATGATTTTCAAAAAATAATCATCTAACAAACTAAGGATAAAAAAATAAAGCTTCTTTACATAGTTACTGATCAACAGTGTGAAAGAAACAAAAACTTATAGCAAATGATGTACTTAATAGTGAAATGTTGGAAATATTTTCCTAATCTATGGACAAGAAAAAGACACAGATTATTATTTATCACTTTTCTTTCTTCTTTGTAATAGAGTTCCCAGACATACAGTAAATCAAAGAAAAACAATCAAAGTTATAAAAATGTAAAGGAGTTGCGATGCTTACTTTCATGTGCCAACTTGACTGGGTGATAGTGTGCCCCAAATTTTGGTAACATATTATTCTGGATGTGTGTGTTGGAGAACACAGAGGTAGTTAAGAATAGAAGATGTTAAGGACAGCAGATGAAGACCTGCTAAATGAAGAAACACAAGCCTACCACAGTGGGTAGGCAGGGTGCTCTTTCAGCATCCGAGATCCGGCTTTGGGGAAGTGAAAACTCCAAGGACCATTGTGATTGAAAGTACAGAGGTACATTTTTAGTACACCCACACAAAGGAATTCCCAAAGTTTACTACGAATGGATCCCAGAAGGGGTGGGGTACATGCTGTAGGAAATATTTGAATTACTTTACCTACAACTCTAGTCTCGTTCAGTTCGGTTCAGTTGCTCAGTTGTGTCCGACTCTTTGCTACCCCATGAACCGCAGCATGCCAGGCCTTCCTATCCATCACCAACTCCTGGGGTCTACCCAAACCCATGTCCATTGAATTGGAGATGCCATCCAACCATCTCATCCTCTGTCATCCCCTTCTCCTCCTGCCCCCAATCTTTCCCAGCATCAGGGTCTTCTCAAATGTGTGGGATCTTCGCATCAGGTGGCCAAAGTATTGGAGTTTCAGCTTCAACATCAGTCCTCCCAATGTACACCCATGACTGAACACCTTTAGGATGGACTGGTTGGATCTCCTTACAGTCCAAGGGACTCTCAAGAGTCTTCTCCAACACCCCACTTCAAAAGCATCAATTCTTTGGTGCTCAGCTTTCTTTATAGTCCAGCTCTCACATCCATACGTGACTACTGGAAAAACCATAATCTTGGCTAGATGGACCTTTGTTAACAAACTAATGTCTCTGCTTTTGAATATGCTATCTAGGTTGGTCATAACTTTCATTCCAAGGAGTAAGCATCTTTTAATTTCATGGCTGCAATCACCATCTGCAGTAATTTTGGAGGCCCCCCCCCCAAATAAAGTCAGGCACTGTTTCCACTGTTTCCCCATCTATTTGCCATGAAGTGATGGGACAGATGATCTTCATTTTCTGAAAGTTGAGCTTTAAGCCAACTCTTTCACTCTCCTCTTTCACTTTCATCAAGAGGCTCTTTAGTTCTTCTTCACTTTCTGCCACAAGGGTGATGTCATCTGCATATCTGAGGTTATTGATATTTCTCCTGGCAATCTTGATTCCAGCTTTTGCTTCTTCCAGCCCAGTGTTTCTCATGATGTATTCTGCATATAAGTTAAATAAGCAGGGTGACAATATACAGCCTTGACGTACTCCTTTTCCTATTAGGAACCAGTCTGTTGTTCCATGTTCAGTTCTAACTGTTGCTTCTTGACCTGCATACAGGTTTCTCAAGAGGCAGGTCAGGTGCTCTGGTATTCCCATCTCTTTCAGAATTTTCCACAGGTTATTGTGATGCACCCAGTCAAAGGTTTTGGCATAGTCAATAAAGCCAAAGTCTTGTAGAACACCATAATGTTCACACTGGATAATGGCCTTACGTATGTGATGAATGTAGGAGAATGTAGGAAACCTTTTTTTTTTTTTTTTTAGCCTCATTACATACTGGAGAGTTCACAGTTTTCAGTCTTATTTCATTGAATACTACAAAATTCAGGAAAAAAAATTGTGCAGGGAGGAATTATTGGTCAGTATAACACTGGGGAGATCCCTTATGAGGGTGGTTTCTGCCTCTGTTGACCTCATAAATGCAATAAGCCACTTATATTCCAGATTAAAAAAAAATATGTGAGCCATGGGAGAGCAGTCCTCTGTCTCAGATCCCCAGGAACAGGGCTGCAAGCATCTATTACTTATATAAGGTGGTGGTGGGGGGCGCTGGGGGGGTTCCACCTTTGTTAAGGCTCAACTCTAAGTGGTTATTTTTAAAAGTGCCCCGGGAAAAGCACGGTAGGAGCTTGTGCTGCTGTTGCCCGCCAAAATCTTGGCCTTCTCAGACCATTGAAGCAGAATGAAAAATACAGTTCGGAGGGAATAGAAAACTGATTTTTATTCTCAGCCAGTGGATAGGGGAACACGGTAGACTCATGCCTCAAAAACTGTGCCCCTCACCACCCCATGAGAAGTCTAGGAGCTTATATAACGCAAGGACTTGCAGTCAGGAGTTGGTGATAAAGAACAAGGGTGATAGGATCTTGGTTTCTTCCTCTTGGATTGTTTCAAACACAGTCATAAACTGGCATCAGTAACCCAGTAATTGAGTCTGGCAGTTCGGTGGCTCTGATATGTATCTGGGCTTTGCTATCTCAGCTGGTAAAGAATCTGCCTGCAATACAGGAGACCTTGGTTTGATTCCTGGGTCAGGAAGGTCTCCTGGAGAAGGGAAGGGCAGCCCACTCCAGTGTTCTTGGGCTTCCCAATGGCTCAGAGGGTGTTGTAAGGGTAAACACCAGATAAGGGTTGTATTTAGCATAGAGTCAAAGGAGAAAATGTGAGTTGTAACTCGTGCAGAATTAGAGGGCAGAAAAGCAAACTTAGTTACAGACATGCAGAGTTAGGAGCAGTTAAAGCAACAGTTAGAACTGGACACGGAACAACAGACTGGTTCCAAATAGGAAAAGGAGTACGTCAAGGCTGTATATTGTCACCCTGCTTATTTAACTTATATGCAGAGTACATCATGAGAAATGCTGGACTGGAAGAAACACAAGCTGGAATCAAGATTGCCAGGAGAAATATCAATAACTTCAGATATGCAGATGACACCACCCTTATGGCAGAAAGTGAAGAGGAACTAAAAAGCCTCTTGATGAAAGTGAAGGAAGAGAGTGAAAAAGTTGGCTTAAAGCTCAACATTCAGAAAATGAAGATCATGGCACCTGGTCCCATCACTTCATGGCAAATAGATGGGGAAACAGTGGAAACAGTGTCAGACTTTATTTTTGGGGCTCCCAAATCACAGCAGATGGTGATTGCAGCCATGAAATTAAAAGATGTTTACTCCTTGGAAGAAAAGTTATGACCAACCTAGACAGCATTTTAAAAAGCAGAGACATTACTTTCCCGACTAGGTTCCATCTAGTCAAGGCTATGGTTTTTCCAGTAGTCATGTATGGATGTGAGAGTTGGACTGTGAAGAAGGCTGAGTGCCAAAGAATTGATGCTTTTGAAGTGTGGTGTTGGAGAAGACTCTTGAGAGTCCCTTGGACTGCAAGGAGATCCAACCAGTCCATTCTGAAGGAGATCAGCCCTGGGATTTCTTTGGAAGCACTGATGCTAAAGCTGAAGCTCCAGTACTTTGGGTACCTCATACGAAGAGTTGACTCACTGGAAAAGACTCTGATGCTGGGAGGGACTGGGGGCAGGAGAAGGGGACCACGGAGGATGAGATGGTTGGAGGGCATCACTGACTCGATGGACATGAGTATGAGTGAACTGCAGGAGTTGGTGATGGACAGGGAGGCCTGGTGTGCTGCGATTCATGGGGTCGCAAAGAGTCGGACACGACTGAGCGACTGAACTGAACGGAAAGTGGAAAAAAAAATAATTAAGAATATTCAGGCCTGCTGACTGCTGTCTTTATTTTATTTTATTTTATTTATTTTTTTTGTTCTCAAGAAAAGGAAAGAGAAAAACTCATTCCTCTTTTTTTCTTTTTCACTGCAACACTGAGAATCCTAATTCCTGGAATCCTAAATTTGGGCCTTATTTTAATGTCCATATTCTGGGTGTAAGCAGGATTGTTGTACAATTCAATGTTTAGGCAGCAACTCAGAATGGCTATTTTCTTATCATAGTCTGTCAGTGAAGGTGTTCTTGGATTAGAGTAACCTGAGTCTAAATCGATGTGTAGAAGTCACTTGCATTATTTATATCAGTGAGAAATCAATTAGAAAGATGAAAGTAAAGAATGAAGACACTGTTGTGAGTTATATCTCCCTTTAGAAGAAGTGTTGAAATCCCAATCCCTGGTAACTGTGTGTATGACATTGTTTGGACATAGGGTCCTTTCCGATATAATCAAATAAAATAAGGTTATTAGGATGTACTCTAATCCAATGTGACAGTTGTCTTTATAAGAAGCAGAGAACAGGCACAGGGGGAACCCCACATGATGATAAGCACAGAGAATGGAGACATGGAGCTCTAAGTCAAGGACTACAAACGGTTCACAGCCACCACAGAAAGAAGGGAGACACAACAAAGTTTCTGCCCAGAATCTCAGAGGAAGTATGGCACTGCTGACAGCTTGAATTTGGACATCTAGCCTCCAAAACTGTGAGTGAGTAAATTTCTGTTTTTTAAAAAATCACCCAATTTTTTGCACTTTGTTATGGCAGCCTTAGAAAATGAATACAGATACCACTTATAGTAATCATAAAAAATTACTTGAGATAATCTAGCCAATGTTATGCTTAATATCTATGCAGAAAATATGATATTGAAATACATTAAAGGAGGCATAAATAAATGGGAATTCATACTATCATAACAATTCGACTTCTAAATTGACTCAGATTGAGTGGAATTACAATCAAATTTCCAAAGTACTTTTTCTTAGAACTTGATAAACTGATTCTAAAATGTGTTATAATGAGCAAAACAAGATATGGGAGCAAGTTTGTGACAGCTTTTAAATAATAATAAAATAAATAGACACAATGCCCACAAAATTCTTTCAACAGTAGGAAAAAACACATGAATTATGGTTTTTCCAACAGTGGACTGCTGTGAAACACTAAACTTGAGTGAGCCAAGGTCACATGCACAATGTGTGAATCTCAAAGATAAGATTTTTAAACAAAGGAGAAACTCATAGGAGACAAATAATTACACTTGTTTATAAAGCATTAGAAAACATAAAACAAAACAACATATTGTTTTAAAACATTTATTATAGTTGATTTACAATGTTGTGTTAGTTTCAGGTTTACAGCAAAATAATTCAGTTATACATATATATATCCATTCCTTTCCAGATTCTTTTCCCATATAGTTATTACAGAGTACTTAGTAAAGTTGCCTATGCTATACAGTAGGTCCTTATTGATTGTCATTTTATATGCAGCACTATGCTAATCACTGCTAAATCACTTCAGTCGTGTCCAACTCTGTGCGACTCCATAGGCAGCAGCCCACCAGGCTCCCCTGTCCCTGGGATTCTCCAGGTAAGAACTCTGGAGTGGGTTGCCATTTCCTTCTCCAGTGCATGAAAGTAAAAAGTGAAAGTCAAGTCTCTCAGTTGTGTCCAACTCTTAGCAACCCCATGGACTACAGCCTACCAGGCTCCTTCATCCATGGGATTTTCCAGGCAAGAGTACTGGAGTGGGGTGCCACTACAGGCTTCTAATTTATCCCTCAATACGTTCTTAACGTACCCATCAACAAGTGACATAATATAATGAAAATAAAGGAAAATTATTATCACAAAAATGTCTTGGAGTTACATCTGAGAATGAGTGAAGGGGCTTCAGTGGAAACCAGGCATGGAGAGAGAGGGTGGGTGCTTTGAGATACAGGAAATATTCTGTTTCTTAAGCTGGTGGAAGGTAAATAGATGTTTAGATCTATTCTCTAAAATTTATATGTGTGCATTATATGATCTTATAGTATATATTTTGCAACTGGATGGTGGCCACTTCCATGAGGAAACATATTCCATGCATGTAAATTATTGGCATTCTCTCTGGTCCAGCTGGTAACAAACCTTATTGAGAAAACTTTTTGAACCTGCTATTTGCAGCTAATGCTCATTGCCTGTAGAACTCCACGTCAGGTTTTTAACTTTACAAGGCTGCTTCTTGATCAATATCTCCCCAGCCCTATTGGATCTGACTGCCTATTCATCACTTACTTTAAAGTCAGGCCCCACTGTAATGATTGCTGATTACAGGAGGCCACCTCACCCACAGCTTCATTATCACCCAGTTTGCAGGGGGAGTGTTTGGTCCAGCAATGAGCTGAAAGAGCCAGGCAAATTTATGACATTGCATACTGTATCGATTTGGATGGGAACAAAAGCAGGGAAGGTCAATAGGATGGCATCCAAAGTCATTACTGGGTAGAGGAGAAGACTAAATCAAAATGAGCGATTATTTTATTTTATTTTTTAGCCATTTTGTCCTATGTTCCTGCAGCCTCATAAATGATCCCATATCTTGGTGTCAGAATTTTATCATAAAATGGCAATGGGACTATGATGGAAAATTCAGATCTGGGGACAAGAAAAAAGGTATAAATTCTTAAATGTTTTTGTCTCTATCCTCTATGAGAATGATTCAGAGAGTTATCTTGCATGAAACATGTTTTGTTTATGGTTCTAATCTGGCTTTCCTTGTCCTAATGCCCTAATTCTTCTACATTGCTCTCAGTGTGTTCACCACTGTGGACCTAAAGTTTGGGCCCTAAAGCTGTAGGACAGTGACATATTAAACTAACCACAGAGAAGTGTTGACACCCCCATATTTATAGTATTTCTCCAGACTGACAGTGGAATACTAAAAATCCTTCTGCTCCCTGGAGGACACTCCTGAACTGCTGAGTCACGTGGTTTAAGTCTCTCAGCTTCCAGGTGAGTGAGGGCACTGGGGGACTCCTAGCATGTGTGGTTATGCCAGCTGGCCTCTGGGAGAGACAGTGGGTCTGTGTTCTGCTGTCTGTATCCATCATTCCATACTCTGGCACTGAGGTTTTTTTATTGTTGTTTAGTCTCTAAGTCATGTCTGCTTTTTTGCAGCCTCATGGGCTGTTGCAAAAACTCTCTCCATGGGATTTCCCAGGCAAGAATACAGGAGTGGGTTGCCATTTCCTTCTCCAAGGGATCTTCCCAACCCAGGGATTGAACCTGCATCTCCATCACTGCAGGTGGAGTCTCTACCTCTGAGCCACAAGGGAAACCCAGTACTGTGTTATTGGCTACTAATGATCAGATTCAGAAATCCCCTTTTGAGCAGTATCCTTGCATCAAGGGCTACAGATTCTACCACTGGAGAAAATGCATATTTACTTTCTGGCTGGGAATTTCCTCAGGACCTCTCTTTCCTTGCTTGCCCCTAGCAGCTTTGCTAGCATCAGCAGCCACCATCTCACATCAATATCTTTGTAGCTGTCCTTTGCCTTTTTGCCTTTTCCTTTACCCTTAATGATGTGCGACTCTTGAAACTCTACTCTCTGATTATTGTTGCCATGACCCTGAAGCCCATGCACCATGATGCCATGGTGCCCATCAGGACCTAGCCTGGAAGTAGATTGCATAGTACACTTTCCCTCTCCTTGTGTGGATGTGTGTGTATTTATGTGTGTGTGTATGAGAGAGAGAGAGAAAGAGAGAGAGAGCTGGATTAGCATTCCTCTGTGTATTTCTTTCCCAGCACCCACCATGTGGGATTAATGAGATGTTTGCAGGACACACCTCTGAGCAGGAAATCTGAGTCATAACTTGGTTGATGTGATCCCAGCTTTCTCTGAGCACAGCCTCGTGCTACCTCTTTCTATTAAATTATACCTTAGGTTTTGTTTCCTATACTTCCTCCTCTGGGAAGCCTTCCTTCTCACCTGTACTTCCAACATAATCTTCCTTCAGAATCTGTAAAGCTGAGATTCTGTATTTTTCTCAGTTAATACTTCACATGAGCCAGATAACATGCAAAGCAGTCTGTACATAAAAAGGCATTATTCCTTACAATATTCCTAAGGAATTCCCTCCAATCCTTTCTACAGACAAAGAAAGCAAGGTTTAAGAAATTAATTTGCCTAAGGACTCACAGATCTTCACGGTGAGTTGAATAGGAATACTGACATCAAACATCAGGAAGTGGGGTATCTCTCCTCTCTCCCCCTTTCCACTGTGTTTATAAGCAAAACCGTACCTCAGAATAATGATGATCAGAGAGCACAGGTCCTTGGGATCCAGCAGAGCTATCAGATCTGAATCCCTGAGGGCAGAGTGATCAGAATGGAGATTTTCTCCCTTCCTGATCCTGCATTAAGAGCCACTACTGATTCTAGTATACTTTCTTCTTCATTCTTATACTCGCTGGATCATTTTCAATATGTTGCTTGCTATTCACAGTGGTAGGGTGATAACCCAAATTCACATCTATATACATCATATGTGTGTGTGTGTGTGTGTGTGTGTGTGCAGAGTACTTTAAGAAGAAGTTACAGAACCTCTCAGGGGCTAAATGAAGGTAATAAGGTTATATACAGCTGTGTAAACACACACACACACACACACACACACACACACACAAGGTTATATGATCTTATTTAGCTCTTTGAGCTTCTATAAACTCTTAAAGTCTCAATTTTATTATCTGCCAATTGGGACTAGAAATTAGCATTATATTTTATTTAAACCCTTCTACCTTGTACTCTACAGGACTCATTCAAGAGTTTTCTTAAAACTTGGTTCTTCTCCATAAGCCGAGAACTTTATGTGTAACTTCAACCCTTTGCAATGCTGGAGGAAAATCCTGGCTTTTTCAGATTCATTAAAAGATTGTGAATACAAAATTATATGCCTTCTGCATTATTGGTGAAATATATCTAATTTTGACACTATGATCTGACTTCAAAATAACTTACTAGGTAAGAGGTAAAATGACGCTGCTGTAGAATGTGTGCTCAGTTGCTCAGTTGTGTCCAACTCTTTGTGGCTTCACAAACTGCAACCTGCCATTCTCCATCCACAGGAGTCTCTAGGCAAGAATAGGTTGCCATTTGCTTCTCTGAGTATAGAATAGGCAATGCTAATATAGGTGCATAACATGTATTCATTAAATACATTAAAAAGTTCCAAGTCATATATGTCCAAGGTAAAGTAATGCTTCAGAATAAAATATTCATATATGAAGATGGGCATACACATACATGCATACTCATGCAGAAAAATTACCTTCTAAGTATATTTATAGAAATAAATAAACAAAAACATTAAAAGAGGCTATGTTGGTGCAACAAAGCTCTCAAACTTCTTCGCTGCTTTACTTCTCTGTCAAAAAAGACTCTTTGGACAGAATATTATAGACTGAACATTTATGAAAATGAAGTTAATAAACTCCTGAAAGGTAAAATGCTTGTAAGAGTACACCAGATTTCTTTACATGTATTCAAACTTTCTGACCCATCTAAATAACACACCAGTATCTCAAGAGAATTTCCAAATGACATAAAGGTTGATGGGAGAAATATCAATAACCTCAGATATGCAGATGATGTCACCCTTATGGTAGAAAGTGAAGAAGAACTAAAGAGCCTCTTTATGAAAGTGAAAGAGGAGAGTGAAAAAGTTGGCTTAAGGCTCGACATTCAGAAAACTAAGATCATGGCATCTTTTCCCATCACTTCATGGAAAATAGATGGGGAAACAGTGGCTGACTTTAATTTTTTGGGCTCCAAAATCACTGCATATGATGACTGCAACCATGAAATTAAAAGACGCTCACTCCTTGGAAGGAAAGTTATGACCAACCTAGACAGCACATTAAAAAGCAGAGACATTACTTTGTCCACAAATGTCCATCTAATCAAGGCTATGGTTTTTCCAGTACTCATGTATGGATGTGAGAGTTGGACTGTAAAGAAAGTTGAGTGCCAAAGAATTGATGCTTTTGAAGTGTGGTGTTGGAGAAGACTCTTGAGAGTCCCTTGGACTGCAAAGAGATCCAACCAGTCCATACTAAAGGAGATCAGTCCTGGGTGTTTATTGGAAGGACTGATGTTAAAGCTGAAATTCCAATACTTTGGTCACCTGATGCAAAGAGCTGATTCATTTGAAAAGACCCTGATGCTGGGAAAGATTGAGGGCAGGAGGAGAAGGGGATGACAGAAGATGAGATGGTTGGATGGCATCACTGACTCAATGGACATGAGTTTGGGTGAACTGTAGGTGTTGGTGATGGACAGGGTGACCTGATGTTTTGCGGTACATGGGATCACAAAGAGTCGGACACTACTGAGACTGAACTGAACTGAACTGAATCATCGATCTTTAGCATTCATGTAAGGACCAAAGAGTTTCTAAAAGACTGAATAGGGAAAATTCTGTCAATATTTAAAAAGAGGGATGAGGTTTGTTTCATAAATCACTCACTAGTAAGTTTTTCTGTGATCTGCCAAAAACATTAAAATCATGCTAGACTTAAATTCCATAGTCTAAGATGTAAGTCTTTTTTCACGTAATATTTATGTCTTCCTTCCCTTCCCTCCCTTTCCTTTCCTCCTGTGTCTACGGGCTATGGACTTGACACAATGTTTTTCTTGTACTGTTATTGTTCTTTAGATGAGACAAAAGGCTAGAAAGGACTAGAGTGGGCAGAATGACTTTCTATCAGCTGGAATAAAACTCTGGTAAAAGTCTTTCCCCTCAGAGTATAGGCTCTTATTATATGGACCACTCTGGGGAAATTTCACAATTGTTACCCTTTTCCACCCTTAGTGAGACATGAGTGAATGTTTTTTGATCAATGCTATCAGAACCTGGTGTGATTACTGTAGGTAAAAGCCACAACTGTTAGAAGCACCCAAGAACTGAGGTCTCCAAGAGTTTCTCATGTTAGTTCACACACCATCTTTGGCATTGTGTTAAAGTTACCATTTAAGAGTTCCTCCCAATTTATAGCTCCAACATCTTCTACTCCAGCTAGGAATATCTCAGCTGTGATTCTCTGGATTCACCTGTCTCTCCTGATTACAGGAAGGCAGTTGGTACTCAAATCTTTTTTATTCAATGGATCCAAAAATAGGCATTGATTTTCAGTTTGTTCAGCTTTCTTCTGGCTGTAAGAATGTGAGTGACTTGTAAGAGTGGCATCTGTACTCTGCATATCATAACCGAAACAAAAAATGGGGTACTTTTTTCAACTTTCTGATTCATATACTCTTTACTCAAATGTAAATGTGTCTTTTAAGTAAAAATAGATCTGTAATCTGTATTTTCCTTCTCACTGAACAAGCTGTTGAAGTCTTAATTTCAGTTATCATGAATTCATGCATAATTCAGCCTCCAAAGATACAGAGATGGCAACCAATTCAAGAGATTCATTTATCCTCTTACACATTCTCTGAGAAGAATATTTATATAGTAGTACCATGAGGTGAGCCTCCTGCCTGTTTTAGTTAAACAGAAATCCTAACTTGTAAACTTGCCTATTTGTTCTATAACCAACTCTTCAAGAAATGATTTTCATGCCTCTGGTCTTTTAAGGAAAATACACATGGAAATTTGTTTTTGTTGTTTTATTTTATTTTGCTTTGTTTTAAACTCTTAATAGAGATCCTCTCTAGAGGCTATGACTTGAGTTGTAAACATTTCCATTATTTTTTTTTAAATACTTATTCATTTTTATTGAAGTATAGTTGATTTAAAGTGTTGTGCCAATAACTTTCTAATTTTAAATTGGCCAAAGTTTGAAAAAAAATTTATTTGGCAGTGTCTGGTCTTAATCTTTCATTGTGGGGCAGGGACTCTCTTGTTGAGGCGCATGGGCNATTCTTAATTCCTCTTTTGATATTCAAATATATAGGCAAGCGTACAAAACACAAATATCCCACTAAATGAATTAACATAAAGCTAATCTTTTTTTAATTATGACTATGATCCAGGTAAAGAAATAAAGTTAAATAATGACTCAAAATTCCCCTTATCACATCAAATTCCTATTACCCGAGAGATGTCAATTATGGAGGTTGTTCCTTTAACAATTTAATGATTGTCTCAAGATTCAATTCAATTCCTCCATGAACTCTCCACCAAAAAGTAAGCCCAAAGGAGAAGCTTCCCAGAATGTAAATGACTGGATGTCGAAGACTCAAGCTGTCTTTCTCTGAGTGATGTCAACGTCAGTTCTTATATGAAGGTCTTGCTCTTAATTTCTAAAAATCATGAAAATCTTTTTCTTAAGGAAGAAAGACACAGGCTATCTCAATATTCTGAATTATAACACATTACCATTAACTCTTCTGTAACAGAGAAGTGGTCTATTTCAGGTGAAATTCACAGTCTACTCTTAAAAGAGCATCTCAAGCTGATCTACTGAGGTGCTGAAAGAAAATGATAAAATTTCTGTTCACATAAAATTTTATAACTTTCTATTTTTGTAGATAATATACACTTTATATTGTGAACTAGACTACTGTGTATAGGATTTATGGATCCCAAAACATCAATATATAAAGGACACATGTACAGAATATTTGTGATGAAAACTTTGGAGAACATTAATATATATTATTTGGTGTTACCATATTTTTTTTTGAGTTTCATAAATTTTAATATCCCTATTATTAAAGAATGCAGAGGTCCTGGGGTGACTGTGGGCTCAGAGGCCTTTAAGGCAGTAGTCCTGTTAGTTGGTGGGGCTGTGTCTCTGCCAGGCAAGTTCCTTGGTCTTAGGTGTCTCAGTACTAGTGCTGACAAGCAGGTGGGTGGGTCCAGGTCCCAGAGATAAAAATCTTGAAGGAGGAGTCTACAGTGGCACTTACCAGCATCAGTGTCCACGTGGTAAATCCAACTTTCCCAATGGCTATGGCTAGTGTCTATGTTCCCAGGGTGTGCCCCAGCTGCCTTTTGCTCCTCTCAGAGGTTCTTCCAGATCAGCAGATGTATCTAACCCAGGCTCCTTTGAAACTACCACTCTGCCCTGGGTCCTGAAGATTTTGTGTGTGCTCTTTGAGGGTGAAGTCTACGTTCCATAGCTCTTTTAGCTCCTCTGAGAGTAAACCTTGTTGGTCTTCAAAGCTACATGTTCTGGGGGCTCATTTTCCTTGTGCAGGATCTCTGGGCTAGGGAACCTGATATTGGGCTTGGGCCAATCACTCTTAGGCAAGAAGCTCTGCAATTGTAATTATCCTCCTATTAGTGAGTCACCCACCTGGTCTTTACTGTATAACATCTTTGCTCTTCCTACCCATCTTATGGTGGTTCCTTCTTTTTATTTTTAGTTGTTGAAGATATTTTCTTCTAGTCTTCTGATTTTTCTCATAAAATAATATATTTATACATAGTTGTGATTTTGGGGTGCCTGTGGGAGAAAGTGAGCTCAAGGTCTTCACACTCTGCCAACTTGGCCACTCCCCTGGTTTTTATATATATTTTAAATTGATATATCAAATATATAGAAAAGTGCACAACACATAAATGTTCCATTCAAGAATTAGCAGAAGGCAACCCCCTTTCTAATAATCATCAATTTAATAAATTAAATGATCACTTAATCTCTCAAATAGCCACCTCACATCCATTCCCTCTCAATTTCCATCCATTGCTTTAAAGTTATGATTCTTTAGTGTTTTATAGAGTCATATAGTATGCATTATTTTGTATTTGTGTTCTTTGCCTCAACCTTATCTGTGATATTTATGTATGCTATTAAATTTATATATCAATTGTTATTTTCATTGCTTTAGGATATTCTGTTGATAGAAGAATATACCACAATTTATTTACTCATTCTATTATGGACTGACACATGTATTATCTCAAGTTTAGGTGTTATGAATACTGCTCTTCTAAATTATCTTTTTAAAATTTTTTAAAATTTCTTTTTAAAATATATCAAAGTCTGGAATGACTGTCACAGGGCATGTGAACAATCATCTATTATGAATAATGTCAAACTGATTTCCAAAGTGGATATACTGGTATAAACTTCTCCAATAATGCAAATAAAGAAAATGTAGGGGGAACTTCCCTGGTAGTCAAGTGGTTAGGACTCCATGCTCCTGGTGCAGGGGGCCTGGGTTTGATTCCTGGTGGGGTAACTGGATCCCTGACGCCATGACTAAAGATCCCACAGCTAAAGTGCAGCCAAATATATGCACTTACATGTATGAAATGTAGAAGTAATTGTGAGAAGAAATGGTAGGGTGGCACTTAAATACAAGTGGAGATATTTCAATATAATTTTCTCAGTAACTAATATAGTAAGCAAAATAATGAAGATATAGACAATTTTAATGGCCTTAATTCACTGCATATGTATGAAACACTGCACCCAATTACAGAATACTATATTCTTTGAAAACTACCATGATCATTTTAAAAAAGTGACCATATGCTGGTCAGTAACCAATGACTGAAATCATACAGAGTATGTTCTCTAACCAGAATGAAATCAGGCTTGAAATCTATATTATACGGATGGCTAACAAACACGTGAAAAGATGCTCAACATCACTCATTATAAGAGAAATGCAAATCAAAACCACAATGAGGTACCACTTCACACCAGTCAGAATGGCTGCGATCCAGAAGTCTGCAAGCAATAAATGCTGGAGAGGGTGTGGAGAAAAGGGAACCCTTTTACATTGTTGGTGGGAATGCAAACTAGTACAGCCACTATGGAGAACAGTGTGGAGATTCCTTAAAAAACTGCAAATAGAATTGCCTTATGACCCAGCAATCCCACTCCTGGGCATAAAAAGTACACTTTAAAAAACCTCGTGAATCAGAGAAAATATCTCAATGGATCATATCTTATAAAACACCCAGGTGAGTGGATTCAATTGAAAACAAACACAATATGAATTGTTGACAGCAATAAAGACTTTCATAAAAAATACAACTTCAGATTTCAATTCATTTTTTTCCTATGAACACTTTTCTGCTTTTTCCTTTCTCAGTAAAATGAGTATTTTCTCCTTTGTGCTCTAATTGTATCTCACAAAAGTTTTAATTTATACATATGTTTTTCCTACTTTTCTGAACTTCATGAGGGCAGATATCTCAAATATTCAGAAATCCACAAATAAGTAATAGAAATGGAATAAATAATTAATGAGGTAAATGAAAACTCTTTTAAGCCATATATTATCAACCCACATAAGATGGTAGGGACTGAGACAGGGCATCGGGGGCAGACAGACTGAAATCATAATCACAGACACCTAGTCAATCTGATCATATGGACCACAGCCTTGTCTAACTCAATGAAACTAAGCCATGTCATGTGGGGCCACCCAAGATGGAAGGGATATGGTGGAGAGGTCTGACAGTATGTAGCCCACTAGAGAAGGGAATGGCAAACCACTTCAGTATTCTTTCCTTGAGAACCCCATGAACAGTATAAAAAGGCAAAAAGGTAGGTCACTGAAAGATGAACTCCCTGGGTCAGTAGGTGCCCACTGGAGATCAGTGGAGAAATAACTCCAGAAAAAATGAAGGGATGGAGGCAAAGCCAAAACAACACCTAGTTGTAGATGGGACTGGTGATAGAAGCAAGGTTCGATGCTTTAAAGAGCAATATTGCATAGGCGCCTGGAATGTTAGGTCCATGAATCAAGGCAAACTGGAAGTGGTCAAACAAGAGATGACAAGAGTAAACATTGACATTCTAGGAATCAGTGAACTAAGATGGACTGGAATGGGTGTATTTAACTCAGATGATCATTATATCTACTACTGCGGGCAGGAATCCCTTAGAAGAAATGGAGTAGCCATCATAGTCAACAGAAGCATCCAAAATGCAGTACTTGGATGCAATCTCAAAAACGACAGAATTATCTTTGTTTGTTTCCAAGGCAAACATTCAATCTCACGGTAATCCAAGTCTATGCCCCAACTAGTAACGCTGAAGAAGCTGAAGTTGAACAGTTCTATGAAGCCCTACAAGAACTCTTAGAACTAACACCCAAAAAAGATATCCTTTTCATTATAAGGGACTGGAATTCAAAAGTAGGAAGTCAAGAAACACCTGGAGTAACAGGCAAATTTGGCCTTGGAGTACAGAATGAAGCACGGCAAAGGCTAATAGAATTCTGCCAAGAGAAGGCACTGGTCATAGCAAACACCCTCTCCAACAACACAAGAGAAGACTCTACACATACACATCACCAGATGATTGACACCGAAATCAGATTGATTATATTCTTTGCAGGCATAGATGGAGAAGCTCTATACAGTCAGCAAAAACAAGACTGGGAGCTGACTGTGGCTCAGATCATGAACTCCTTATTGCCAAATTCAGAGTGAAATTGAAGAAAGTGGAGAAAACCACTAGACCATTCAGGTATGACCTAAATCAAATCCTTGAGAAATAGATTTAAGGGCCTAGATCTGATAGACAGAATGCCTGATGAGCTATGGACAGAGTTTCATGACATTGTACAGGAGACAGGGATCAAGACAATCACCAAGAAAAAGAAATGCAAAAAAGCAAAATGGCTGTCTGAGGAGACCTTACAAATAGCTATGAAAAGAAGGGGAGCAAAAAGCAAAGGAGAAAAGGAAAGATATACCATTTGAATGCAGAGTTCCAAAGAATAGCAAGGAGAGATAAGAAAGCCTTCCTTAGTGATCAATGCTATCAATGTAAAGAAATAGAGGAAAACAATATAATGCGAAAGAGTAGAGATCTCTTCAAGAAAATTAGAGATAAAGGAACACTTCACACAAGTTCAGTTCAGTTTAGCTGCTCAGTCGTGTCTGACTCTCTGCGAACCCATGAACTGCAGCACCAGGCCTCCCTGTCCATCACGAACTCCTGGAGTTCACCCAAACCCATGTGCATTGAGTCAGTGATGCCGTCCAACCGTCTCGTCCTCTGTCGTCCCCTTCTCCTCCTGCCCTCAATCTTTCCCAGCACCAGGGTCTTCTCAAACGAGTCAGCTTTTCGCATCAGGCCATTGGAGTTTCAGTTTAAACATCAGTCCTCCCAATGAACACTCATGACTAATCCCCTTTAGGATGGACTGGTTGGCTCTTCTTGCATTCCAAGGGACTCTCAAGAGTCTTCTCCAACACCACAGTTCATAGCATCAAGTTTTCGGTGCTCAGCTTTCTTTATAGTCGAATTCTCACATTGATACATGACGAATGGTAAAACCATAACCTTGACTAGACGGACCTTTATGACAATGTAATGTCTCTGCTTTTATTTATTTATTTTGTTTTTAAATTTTTATTTTAACTTTAGTTTACTTTACAATACTGTGTTGGTTTTGCCAAACATTGACATGAATTCACCATGAGTGTACATGCGTTCCCAAACATGAATCCCCTCCCACCTCCCACCCCATACCATCTCTCTGGGTCCTCTCCATGCACCAGCCCCCAGCATCCTGCATCGAACATAGACTGGTGATTCGTTTCTTACATGATAGTATACATGTTTCAATGCCATTCTCCCATCTCATCCCAC
>SJYQ01000397.1:173079-191187 GCA_006410935.1 Redunca redunca | reverse complement strand
GATGTTCAAGCTGGTTTTAGAAAAGGCACAGGAATGAGAGATCAAATTGCAAACATCAGCTGGATCATCGAGAAAGCAAGAGAGTTCCAGAAAATCATCTATTTCTGCTATATTTACTATGCCAAAGCTTTTGACTGTGTGGATCTCAATAAACTGGAAAATCTGAGAGATGGGAATACCAGACCACCTGACCTGCCTCTAGAGAAACCTGTATGCAGGTCAGGAAGCAACAGTTAGAACTGGACATGGAACAACAGAGTGGTTCCAAATAGGAAAAAGAGTATGTCAAGGCTGTATATTGTCACCCTGCTTATTTAACTTCTATGCAGAGTACATCATGAGAAACACTGGGCTGGAAGAAACACAAGTTGGAATCAAGTTTGCTGGTAGAAATATCAATAACCTCAGATATGCAGATGACACCACCCTTATGGCAGAAGGTGAAGAGGCACTAAAAACACTCTTGATGAAAGTGAAAGAGGAGAATGAAAAAGTTGGCTTAAAGCTCAACATTCAGAAAACTAAGGTCATGGCATCTGGTCCCATGACTTCATGGCAAATAGATGGGGAAACAGTGGAAACAGTGTCAGACTTTATTTTGGGGGGCTCCAAAATCACTGCAGATGGTGATTGCAGCCATGAAATTAAAAGACGCTTACCCCTTGGAAGGAAAGTTATGACCAACTTAGACAGCATTTTAAAAAGCAGAGACATTACTTTGCCAACAAAGGTCCGTCTACTCAAGGCTATGGTTTTTCCAGTGGTCATGTATGGATGTGAGAGTTGGACTGTGAAGAAAGCTGGATACCAAAGAATTGATGCTTTTGAAGTGTGGTGTTGGAGAAGACTCCTGAGAGTCCCTTGGACTGCAAGGAGATCCAACCAGTCCATCCTAAAGGAGATGAGTCCTGGGTGTTCATTCGGAGGACTGATGCTGAAGCTGAAACTCCAATACTTTGGCCACCTGATGCAAAGAGCTGACTCATTTGAGAAGACCCTGATGCTGGGAAAGATTGAGGGCAGGAGGAGAAGGGGACAACAGAGGCTAAGATGGTTGAATGGCATCACTGACTAAATGGACATGAGTTTGGGTTGACTCAGGGAGTTGGTGATGGACAGGGAGGCCTGGTGTGTTGTGGTTCCTGGGATCACAAATAGCTGGACAAGACTGAACGATTGAATTGAACTGTCCACTTGGAAGCTTTGGTTTGACACTATACAAGGTGAGTGTACAGAAACCTATATACAGTATTTTCAGCTTTTTAAAAGAAGAGACAGACAGCAATATTGTAAAATAATTATCCTCTAATTAAAATTAAAAAATAAAAGAAAAGCAGAAGAAAAAGAATGAATTCATTCTTTCAATAGAAATTGGCTAACTCTGTAAACAATTCCATTCATTTGGTACAAAATTTCAGTCTTTTGATGTATGAAGCTTCTGTCAGTCTATTGTATCTCATTTATCACATTTTATTCTTTCTGGGCATCATATGGTAAGAAATCACATCAAAGTTATGATAGGATATATTTATTATTAAATTTTCCATAATAAGACAACAATGAAGAAAACTCAAAATTTTGCAACTACAATGTAAAACAATCAAAAGAAATTTCTTGTAGAAGGAAGTTTGTGGAGAGGTCTACAGTGGAGAGATGTCTTCATTATATGAATTACATAACTCAAAGGTATTTGGAAGAGACCTGTATGTTCTAAGAAGTCCATGTGATCAGGTAGTCTACAATGTGAGAAATTAGGAACAAACAGCCCAGAATTCTTTAGAGGTTGATTAATCATCTAATTTAGTGTTGATATTTGTGTGATGGATTGCTTTTATCACACTCCAAAAGTAGAGGGGCTTCAGATAAGCAAGATATACTGTTAAAGAGAGAAAATTAAAAGGCCAGTTAACTATATAGTCAATGCCTCATATCGATTCATTAGTTAAGAGACATCTTGCATAGAGCAGATGAATCAAGGTGCATCCTTCTGAGTCACAACATCTTCCTGAAGGTTATGACGACTCCCACCTACCCTGCTCTGATGAAGCAGGCCATGTCTGCCTTTCGCTACAACACCTGTTATTATCCTTGCTGCCTACAGTCAGTTGGTTGAAAAACCAACATCAAATTCATGAATCACTAGTTATACAAACTGATCAGTGATCTATGAAGAGCTTTTCATTGGAAGTTTATTGCATATAAGGGCAATGGTAATCATCTGAATAGCTATTTCACTGAGAAATTTGAATCAGAGATATTAGGTTTATTAATTAATTGGGGGAAATTAAAAGCTAAACATATATAGAAGTCAGCAAGTGTGGAAAATGATTGAAATAGAGTCAGTAGGTAGGAGCTGTGAATGTGTTGGAATCTCCAAAGGTGGGGCATCATCAACCCTTCCTTCCTTTAAATATACACATCTATTACCCATTAGGAAATATAATCCATTTTATTTTTTCTTCTTGTTTCTAGATTTGCCTCATGACTCTTTGATAACTAAAATGGGAGGAAGCCTGGAAGCCTCTGCTTTTGCTCTTCAAGTAATTTGCCTGGTCTGAGTACTCAGAGATACCATGGTGTGAGGAAGCCCACACTACATTGGTAGAAAAGACCATACAGAAGTGTGAAAAAAGTGAAAGTGAGAGTTAGTAGCTCAGTTATATCCAATTATTTGCACCTGTAGCCCATGAGGCTCCTCAGTCCATGGAATTCTCCAAGCAAGAATACTGGAGTGGCTAGTCAGTTTTTCTCCAGGGGATCTTCCAGACTCAGTGATCAAACCCAAGTCTGCTGCATTGCAGGCAGATTCTTTATCATCTGGCTTGATACAAATGTGTGAGTTAAAACTTCTTAGATCTCAAAACATAACCCAGCTGAGGGCAGCCTCAGCAAGGCCATGTGGAACAGAAGAATCACACACATCAGGATCCAGTCAGCCCAAAGAATCATGAAAAATAATAAATGGTGGTTGTTTTATGTCACCAAGTTTGGGGGGTGGTTACAATAAAGGCATGATTAAACAGAAATCAAAACCAGAGAAAATACATCTTCAGGAAAGACTGATTGTTCATTGGTGGAGGCAGAGGCAGTACAGGATGAGAGAGAAGAACAAAGCATGTTAAATGACAGCCCTCAAAGCTCGCAAAGTCTTTGCTGAATAAGAAGGTCAATAGTAGGTGCAAAGACCACCAGTCTTCATCTCTTGGTTATTTACTAATAAAACATTTCGGTTTGAAATAATCATTCTTTCTCTCCCCCTTCCTTACCCCTATTCTCCACCTAAATACAAACAGTGATGGTTTGATATCACTGTTTTATGACTGGCAAATACAAAATTAACATTCTCAACAGTGCTTAGAAAAATTAATTTAGAGTAAGGGATATTATTAAATTAAGACTGCAGATGAAGTGGCTTAGATAGTCTGTTAGGGTTGGGACACTCATTTTTCTTCTCTGCTTTTTCTGAGTTTCATGAGAAAGGAGTTGGACTATTTGTGAGTGTCATCTTGGTGCTCATTCCAGGAGACTCCTACAAAACAGTTAAGGTTGCTTTTAGAATTCTTTCATTCTTTCCTGGCTATTAGCCAGAGAGTTCAGTTTTTCACCATGTGAGTTCCTCTATAACACAATAAGGTGCCTGTGTGTTCTTAAGACATAATGTCTGGCTTACCTCCAGATCTGAAAATATAAGAGTGGAAAAGGCAGAGAGGATCCATGATGGAAAACAGTCTTTTATAACTTAATCTTGAAAGTAATTGTACAAAATATATGAGAAGGAACCACAAAAGGGTATGGATATCAGGAAGGAGGAATCATTGGGAGTGGTTTTGGAGGTTGGCTAAAACAAATGGTCATTTGATCCAGAAACAAGGAAACGTGCATTAGAATAATATCTAAACATGCCTTCTCTAGGTACAAATATTAAATGATTTTCATCATCTTTAAGCATCATCTTAAGATAATTGCTAACTTTGAAGTAGATCATGATGCTTTTTTCATTTTTATGTTTTGATTTTCACGCTTTGCTGAAAACACTATGCTTTCTGAATGTTAACAATGAATGTTGACATACTGAGTACATGTGCTGTATCAGCATTCTTGAAAATAAATAATCCAGGACAGCAGATCCTTGAACAACATGGATTGGAACTGCCTTGGTCTACTTATACAGAGATTTTCTTCAATAGTAAATACCACTGTAGTACAACATCTAGAAATTGGTTAAATCCAAAGATGCAGAATCACAGACATAGAAATTGTGAATACAGAAGATTGAATATAAATTCTACATAGATTTTTGGTTTCTTGGATGGTTGACTCCCCTAACCCTCCATTATTCAAAGGTTAACTGTATTTACTTTTAAATCATCCAACACCTTTCATTCTTTTGATCTTATTACTATTGAAAACATTCACTACAACATAAGGAAAAAAGGTATTAACAAATAATAAACAAATATTTGTAGTTCTGCACCATATTGTAAATGACCAAACCTCTGCAGCAAGACTGCTTGGATTATTTTCTGCACATCTATCTCTGCAGCAGAATGCTCAGCCCTTTATTTTCCATCACATTCTATGCATATCTAATAACCTCTCATCATTTCCCACTGACACCACCTACAGCAGGCTTTTTGCATTGCTGATTTTGACAGGGGCCATGGCAACCTACCAAGTGGTCTTTAGGGACAACAGAAAAGAATATTTCTCACCTACAACCTAGAACCAAAAGCTTGGGATATGGCCAGCTGCTCTGGCCTAAGGGCATTTTATTTGAATGTATATACTCTGAATGTGTTCCTTGTGCCTGGTGAGGATATAGAAAAGAAAGACACATTGTGTCTGATCATCTTGCATGGTAAACCACACATAAAGTCAGAAACTTACCAGAGACTTCCCTGGGACTTCCCTGGTGGCTCAGACGGTGAAGCGTCTACCTACAACGTGGGACACTGGGGTTCGATCCCTGGGTTGGGAAGATCCCCTGGAGAAGGAAACGGCAACCCACTCCAGTATTCTTGCCTGGAAAATCCCATGGATGGAAGAGCCTGGTAGGCTACAGTTCACAGGGCCACAACAAGTTGGACATGACTGAGCGACTTCACTTCAAAGTTAGAACTATTTTCTGCATGCTCCTCATACATGATTAGAAGAGAGAATGGGAGAAGCTTAAAGTACAAAGCATAAATGTAACAAACCACTTCTGATTTTTACAATAACATTTGGTAATGACTCCATTTCCATCAAGTTCAAAATCAGGCAAAATTAATCTACAATGATAGAGGTCAGAACATTGATTTTCTCTGAGGAGGCATCAACCAAAATGTGCCAGGAGAGTCTAGGTTGCTGGAAGTGTTTTCTGTGTCTTGATTTGGACAGCGGTTATACAGGTGTACATGTATGCAAAAGGTGTATGCTGAACCTTAAAGGCTTTTCAACTTTACTGTATACAAGTTACATACTAATCAAAAAATATAATACAATAAAAAAGTAATATTGGACTAAATATGGAAAGTCAGTTGAGAAGTGCTAAGCCAGATGGAACCCCAGGACAACAGACACAAATCCAGATTGTTTCAAATAAAGACTAAGCCAGGATTTAGTCTCATTTTCCCTATAAGCCAAGAGTCAGAGAGCTATAAAAATTGTTTTTTCTTAAAGATATTTTTCAATTCCTCAGAACTCTCTCCCAAAATAGAGATTTATGTCATTTCACATGTAAAAAAAATAACATAATTATAACCAAACACATGGCGGTAAAACTTTATGTATACAAAAACTTAGAAACCTTGAGACTGGCCAAAATGAAAAAATAAAGTAGCAAATTTACAAAGCAAGAATTTTAGGAACAATGAGGGATGTACCAGTAGCACAACATAAGCATAGAAACCCACAGCCAAGATCCTTGATTTTTAAAACTGCATTTAATATTTAGTTATATATATATAGTTGATTTTCAATGTTGTGTTAGTTTCATGTGTACAGCAAAGTGATTTCAGTTATACATATAAATACATCTTTTCTTTTTCAGATTTTTTTCCCTTACAGGTCATTACAAAATAGTAAGTATAGTTCCCTGTGCTATGTCGTAGGTCGTTGTTCGTTATCTATCTATTGTATAGTAGTGTGTATATGTTAATCTCAACAACCCAAGTATATTTCCCATTACATATTTAATACCTAAAATCAGATATATTTACTTGTCAAATTTGAAGTTCAGTTCAATTCAGTCACTCAGTCGTGTCCGACTCTTTGCGACCCCATGAATCACAGCAAGCCAGGCCTGCCTGTCCATCACCATCTCCTGGAGTTCACTGGTCAACTCTTCACATGAGGTGGCCAAAATACTGGAGTTTCAGCTTTAGCATCATTCCTTCCAAAGAAATCCCAGGGCTGATCTCCTTCAGAATGGACTGGTTGGATCTCCTTGCAGTCCAAGGGACTCTCAAGAGTCTTCTCCAACACCACACTTCAAAAGCATCAATTCTTTGGCGCTCAGCTTTCTTCACAGTCCAACTCTCACATCCGTACATGACCACAGGAAAAACCATAGCCTTGAGTAAATGAACCTTAGTCGGCAAGGTAATGTCTCTAGTTTTGAGTATACTATCTAGGTTGGTCATAACTTTTCTTCCAAGGAGTAAGCATCTTTTAATTTCATGGCTGCAGTCACCATCTTCAGTGATTTTGGAGCCCCCCAAAATAAAGTCTGACACTGTTTCCACTGTTTCTCCATCTACTTCCCATGGAGTGATGGGACCGTGTGCCATGATCTTCGTTTTCTGAATGTTGAGCTTTAAGCCAACTTTTTCACTCTCCTCTTTCACTTTCATCAAGAGGCTTTTTAGTNGCCATGATCTTCATTTTCTGAATGTTGAGCTTTAAGCCAACTTTTTCGCTTTCCTCTTTCACTTTCATCAAGAGGCTTTTTAGTTTTTCTTCACTTTCTGCCATAAGGGTCGTGTCATCTGCATATCTGAGGTTATTGATATTTCTCCCAGTAATCTTGATTCCAGCTTGTGTTTCTTCCAGCCCAGCATTTCTCATGATGTACTCTGCATAGAAGTTAAATAAGCAGGGTGACAATATACAGCCTTGACGTACTCCTTTTCCTATTTGGAACCAGTCTGTTGTTCCATGTCCAGTTCTAACTGTTGCTTCTTGACCTGCATACAGATTTCTCAAAAGGCAGGTTAGGTGGTCTGGTATTCCCATCTCTTTCAGAATTTTCCACAGTTTATTGTGATACACCCAGTCAAAGGTTTTGGCATAGTCAATAAAGCAGAAATAGATGTTTTGCTGGAACTCTCTTGCTTTTTCCATGATCCAGCTGATGTTGGCAATTTGATCTCTGGTTCCTCTGCCTTTTCTAAAACCAGCTTTTCCGAAGACTTGTATACTCTAATGTCCCAGTTGTTGGAAAATAATTAAAGTAATTTAAGACTGCACTGTGGTCATGCTCAATCCTCTTGCCTCCCCAAGATGTGGCATGTGACAAAAGTAGGGAAGAGCAACTAGAAAACTTAAGAATGAGTGTTTCATTTCCATTTTGAAATAAAATAATTTATGAATAAAAATATTATGTTGTCTGCACTGAACTTTGATAAAATCATTATCAGTTCATTTTGGGATGAGCAAATGAAAAAATGACACCCATGAGATGGAAATCTAATGCTATATGGAAACGAACACAATCACTTATTACCAAAGAGTACTTTAGATATATCTAGCTCTTCAAACTTTTCAGAATGTCTGCATTTTACACTCTTTCATTGATCCTCAAAATAGCTATGTGAGAGACAAGAGAGAACTCTCATCTCAGGGAAACCTGAGGCAAAGAACAAAGACTGAGCCTGCAAGGACTGTAACAAGGTCCACATCCAGGTGGCTACTATCTTGTCAGTTATACTACGTGGCTGACTTTGTTGTTGTTGCCTTTATGAATAACAAAAAGATTGTCCTAAATGAAACAAAAATGATTAGATTTGACAGCAAAAGTGCAAATAAGCTCTTTTGCTAATTTATATTCTCATGTTTGTATAGAACACAAGGTTAAGTTGAAAGGCATAAACTGCATTTTGGCTTTAAGAAAAGAATCTGTATAGTCTCTATGATGGGCTTCCCCAGTGGCTTAGCAGTAAATAACCCACTTGCAATGCAAAAGATGTGAGTTTGACCCCTGGGTCGGGACAATTCCCTAGAGAAGAAAATGGCAACTCACTATAGTATTCTTGCTGGGAAATCCCATGAACAGAGGAGCCTGGCGAGGTACAGTCCATGAGGTCACAAGAGAGTTGAACAAGACTTAGCGACTAGACAATAACAACATATTCTCTACGACCAGAAGGTCATCAAGATGCAAGTTTTATCTGCACTGTTTAGCCTCATTCCTGATTCATTCTTTCACTGACCTCTTAACAAACTGAAAATTTACCCCCACTATTCATAGTGAAGGTGGTCTATCTACTAATTGCCGAAATTCTACAAACAAAGAATTCTGGGCTTTGTACGATGTCTTTTGAAATCTATGGTAATCAAAGTTGCTTGATTTCACCCTAAACTATCACAGGTCAAAGAACAAACAAGAAGCAGGGTACAGAGTTAATAGCCCCGGAAACATGTATCCAATTAGGGGTGCAATGAAGAGGAAAAAGGGGAGGTTTAAGATAAAGGCTGGACTCCAAAGTCAGGAGGCTGAAGTTTGAATTCTAATTCTACCTGTGGAGACCCCATGGGTTTTCCAGCTTTCTCAGCATCTGTAAAATAGCTAATATTAATAATTATTTGTATTATTATATTATTTCCAGAACTACTGGAAAGATTGTGTGCAAAATGTACACAAAATGCCTAAAATACTCTGGAAATGATATCTATTATAACTGGTTGAATAGAAGCATTAACTATAGGAGGTATAAAATGTAAGTATGTCACAAATTACAAAATGTCTTTTAATGAAATATTTAGATCATATTTTAAAATGTAAAATTTTCACATTTTGCATCTAAATTCATTGATTATGCATAAAAAGGTTAGGAAAGCCTTGTAGCTTTATTAAATTGATCAGCATCTAATAATTATCTACAGAAACAGATGTTACTTCAACTGGAAACAAATTATCTTATACATAGGGAAGAAAATTAAAGGATGGAACACTGTGGAGATCTTCAGAATGACCATATGGAGGCTAAGAGGAAAGAGAAATAGCAATACCTCAGGATTCCTGATTTGGGCTTAATTCTTTACTGTTTTCCACATGGTTTTTGTCTTGGATATTTTTTACATCTCATTTGACTCCAGTTTAGGAGTTTGTGCAAACACACACACACACACACACACACACACACACACACACACACTTTGGTGCTGCTCAAATCCAGAAGGAGATATTGAATTATTTCCTTTTTTCATGTCACAGTGAATTGTGCTTTTGTTTGGCTTCTAAAAGGAAGTGGCATTGTCCATCTCCTTTCAGTCCTCTGAAACTATAATCTCTGCCAAAAAAACTACTACACAGAGAGTTCCCAGAGGTTTTTTAGTTTTTCTTTTTTTTTTCCCCTTCTTTGCAAGGTCTCAGACTTTTTCTTAGAGCACTTGTTTCTAAGTTATTTCTTCTGTTGCTGACTATCTTGGCCTCTAGTTCATCATCAACTTTTACCCTCCAAAAGGAGGATCAGATCATGCCCTCTTTGGCCACTTTCTTCAGTATATCCTTGGCTTTCCTTTGACAATGAGTAAAGTTTATCTCTTACTAGCAATACTTCAGTTTACCAAGGGATAAACACCTCTTACATTATTACCTGGGTCCGGAGTTCTTTACCTTGATAATGCTGAACTCCACATCTATCTTGGGGACCATCTATTGTATCTGTGTTAGATTCATAAGGTGTAACTGGATTTTTTTTAAAAAATAAATCTCAGGATGTGGTCTTAAAATCACAGGAGATTAAAGTAGAAAATGACCTCAGAGATAATGTATTCTTAATTATTTTTTTTATAATAGGTAGATGACTGAGGCCAAATTATATTAAAAGATGTGACTGATTTCATAGACAGGAAGTGAAGCATTTTCAGAATTAAAACCTGAAGATGCTGCATCTGAGCAGACTGAGGTATAGAAACTACCTGTGAGTTTGGGAGGACAGTTCCAGATGAAGTGCCGAGGAACATGATGATGTAGGACATGGAACCAGGTAGAGCAGCATATAATGCAAGGTCATTGATGATTGCAAGGACTGACATCAGGGCAGCAGGAGGCAGTATCTGGAGTTCTGTTGAAGGTTAGAAGGAGTAGAATGACTCTGTCTTTCTTCTCATTAATGTTTCTAATTGCTACCACTTATTGGGGAATAATTGAAACATTGTTCTAAACCTCTAATTTGTATTAACTTATCAATCTAATTTCTACTTTCATATTGTTGTATCTGTACAACAATCCTGTGGGCAAGTATTCCTATCTTCATGAAACTAGTGTCACATGGAGCAAACCAAGAGCAGGACGTGACGGCCAAAGCCTTACAATGTGCTCATCCCCAGGCAGACTGGCTCTAAAGTCCCAGTCTTAATGAGACCATTGCATTACTTCTCTATATCCCATTGTCAGAACCGGTGTCTTGAACTATACAAATGTTTAGGGTCAATTTCCTCTGACATCACAGTGGGCCAGAATTTAGTTGCTGTGAACCAGGAAATTTTACTAATTACTTAAGGCTCATTTCAATTCCTTTCTATAAATTATCTTTCCCTCTCCAAACCCCTGTACTGTAAGTCTGGAATGGGAACAAAATCTACTGCCATCTTGATTGCTGGCCTGTGAGTCAATTGCTAAGGTAGAATAGACAGGCTCATCTACAACCTATGGATTGCCTGAGTTTGTTCATCATCCATCATCGTTCTAATTTGTTGATGTGGCTGAAAAGAAGCAAGTGCTAAATGAGATTTTTGTTATTATTCTTTTACTTATTTTGTCCTCTGGCTGACCCTGGTACCTGTGACATAGCAGGATAGCACTTACATTTCTTCCATGTGTGTTTGTTAAGATGCATTGAAACTATTTCCTATCCTCCATGTGTAGCCCATGGAAATTAGGGGAACCCAGATCTCTTACAACTTGAAGGGTCAGCAGTGAAGTAAGAGAGAAACCTGATCTTTCTAGAAGTTTTGTCCTCTGGGTTGTTGCTATCATTCTCTTTTTATCCAGAGATCAATACTTGAGGGAAACCACAAAGATTCAAGACACATACACTGGTCTGTTTTCAAGGGGAAAATACCATTTCTTAAATGTGAGTGATTGTGATTGGGGAAGGTCATTCCACCCACTCCCCCACCCATCTTAGAATGGACATTTTGTTGATGATGCCTGGACTTCAAGAGTTTAAACTTATCAAGGCCAGGAACACTTATGTAAACATGAGTGATCGCAGAGCAGAACTGTTCCTAAGCAGGAGTGGGAAGAAAGTAGTCTTCTACCATCGGTCATTAGACAGATAGAAGGCATTCAGTGATGGTCATATTGCCTGTGCCCACATTCCCAACATATTTCCAACCTTCACCACAGAGGATACAAATCTTCATTATATTACTATGAATTAAGTGTTATCATCCCCATTTTAAGATGAGCATAATGAGCCTAAAAACTCCATCACCTGACTCTGGAGAAACTACTTTTTTCCTTATTCCACTTCTGTTCTTGAATTGTCATCTATAACCCATTGTATTGATGTTCTCCCCTTCTTTGCTTTATGACCCACTTATGATCATATGCTCATCCTCTGAATGTACCTATACAAGTCATCTCTTGTGTGTCATGCCCCAATACTGTCTCAATCCCAATTGCATCTTCATATTGAAATTGTATAGGAAGAGAAATTTGAATGATTCTTTAAATGAGCTAATTTTAGTATCCATCCAGGGAGAAGGTTATACACATACTGCTACCATAATTATATCTGAGGACATATTTTTGAACACCTTGCCAAGGTCCCTGTCTTCCTCCTTTCTTGGGACATGGATCGCAAGATTATTAGACAGATATACGGAAAACTAGTCCAACTCATCTTGGTTTTGTATCATGTTAAAGCCTTTTCACTTCTGAATCACTAGGGAAAATCTAGAAATATGACTAACCTGACACACTGAAAAAAACATCATTTCATCTGCTCATTAATTCACTTGCTCATTCATACAGTCTTTGCACAAATGATTCTGATTGCTTAACAAACCCAGAACCTTGTGCTATGAATTACAGCTATGGAGATAAGTGTGCTTTTCACTGTCCCCCATCATCATTATTTTCAGACTAGTGTCAAATAAACCTAAAAATGCACATCATAGCCCAATGGTTGCATTCATGAGGAAGCCAGAGTGCCACATTAAACGCAAATTAAGGGACCCAAGAAGGTGTCTCAGAGATATTGAGAAAGCTAAGTATTCAAGGAGAGAAGAATTATTGTAGAATTAAAAAAAAATTATTGGTGTAGGGCTTCTCTGGTGGCTCAGATGGTAAAGAATTTGCCTGCAATGTGGGAGAACTGGGTTCAATCCCAGGGTCAGGAAGATTCCTTGGAGAAGGGAATAGCAACCCATTGCAGTATACTTGCCTGCGGAATTCTGTGGACAGAGGAGCCTGACAGGCTACAGTCCTTGGGGTTACAAAGTCAGATATGACTGAGCCAGTAACATTTTCACTTTTTTCTTTTATAGCTGATTTATGACATTGTGTTAGTTTTATAACAGGTATACAGCAAAGTGAAACAGTTACACGTATATCCACTATTTTTTTAGACTGTTTTCCCATATGGGCCATTAAAGAGTATTGAGCAGAAGTCCCTGTGCTATACAGTATATCCTTATTTGTTACCTATTTTATATACAGTAGCCTGTATGTGTCAATCCCTATCTCCTGATTTATTCCTCACTCCCTGCTGCTGCTGCTACTGCTAAGTCGCTTCAGTCGTGTCTGACTCTGTGTGACCCTGTAGACAGCAGCCTACCAGGCTCCACCGTCCCTGGGATTCTCCAAGCAAGAACACTGGAGTGGGTTGCCATTTCCTCCTCCAATGCATGAAAGTGAAAAGTGAAAGTGAAGTCACTCAGTCATGTCGACTCTTTGAGACCCCATGGACTACAACCTACCAGGCTCCTCCATCCATGGGATTTTCCAGGCAAGAGTACTGGAGTGGGGTGCCATCGCCTTCTCTGTATCCCCTGGTAATTTATTTTCTATAACAGCAACTGTATTTCTGTTTTATAGATAAGTTTGTTTGTAGTTTTTTTTTTTTTTTTTTTNTTTTTTTTTTTTTTTTTTTTAAGATTCCACATGTGAGTGAGTGAAGTCGCTCAGTCGTGTCTGACTCTGGGACTCCATGGACTGTAGCCTACCAAGCTCCTCTGTCCATGGGATTATCCAGGCAATAGTACTGGAATGGATTGCCATTTCCTTCTCCAGGGGATCTTCCTGACATTATACAATATTTGTCTTTCTCTGTCTGACTTACTTCACTCAATATAACAATCTCTAGGTACACATGTTGCTGAAGATGGCGTTATTATTGTATTTTTATGGAAGCAACATAAATGTCTACCAACAGAAGAATGGATAAAGAAAATATGGTACATATAATCAATGAAATATTCAGTTCAGTTCAGTCACTCAGTTGTGTCTGACTTTTTGTGACCCCATGTACCGCAGAACGCCAGGCCTCCCTGTCCGTCACCAACTCCTGGAGTTCACCCAAACTTATGTTCATTGAGTTGGTGATGGCATCCAACCATCTCATCTTCTGTCATCCACTTCTCTTCCTGCCCTCAATCTTTCCCAGCACCAGGGTCTTCAGCTTCAACATCAGTCCTTCCAATGAATACCCAGGGCTGATCTCCTTTAGATTGACTGGTTGGATCTCCTTGCAATCCACAGGACTCTCAAGAGTCTTCTCCAACACCACAGTTCAAAGCATCAATTCTTCAGCACTCAGTTTTCTTTATAGTCCAACTCTCACATACATATATATCTATTGGAAAAACCATAGCCTTGACTAGACGGATCTTTGTTGGCAAAGTAATGTCTCTGCTTTTTAATATGTTCTCTAGGTTGGTCCTAACTTTCCTTGCAGGGAGTAAGTGTCTTTTAATTTCATGGTTGCAATCACCACCTAAAGTCAGCCACTGTTTCCACTGTTTACCCATCTATTTGCCATGAAGTGATGGGACTGGATGCCCTGATCTTAGTTTTCTGAATGTTGAGCTTTATGTCAACTTCTTCACTCTCCTCTTTCACTTTCATCAAAAGGTTCTTTAGTTCTTCTTCACTTTATGCCTTAAAGGTGGTGTCATCTGCGTATCTGAGGTTATTGATATTTCTCATGGCAATCTTGATTCCAGCTTGTGCTTCTTCCAGCCCAGTGTTTCTCCTGATGTACTCTGCATAGAAGTTAAATAAGCAGGGTGACAATATACAGCCTTGATGTACTTTTCCTATTTGGAACCAGTCTGTTGTTCCATGTCCTGTTCTAACTGTTGATTCCTGACCAGCATACAGGCTTCTCAAGAGGCAAGTCAGGTGGTCTGGTATTCCAATCTCTTTCAGAATTTCTCACAGGTTATTTTGATGCACCCAGTCAAATGTTTTGGCATAGTCAATAAAGCAGAAATAGATGTTTTACTGGAACTCTCTTGTTTTTTTGATGATCCAGTGGATGTTGGCAATTTGATCTCTGGTTCTTCTGCCTTCTCTAAATCCAGCATGAACATCTGGAAGTTCATGTTTCACCAATTGCTGAAGCCTACCTTAGAGAATTTTAGGCATTACTTTACTAGTGTGTGAGATGAGTGCAATTGTGCAGTAGTTTGAGCATCCTTTGGTATTGCCTTTCTTAGGGATTGGAATGAAAACTGACCTTTTCCAGTCCTGTGGCCACTGCTGAGTTTTCCAAATTTGCTGGCATATTGAGTGGAGCACTTTCTTTTCTTTTCTTTTTTTTCAGATGCTTTTCCATTATAGTTTATTACAAACTATTGAATATAGTTCCCTATTCTATATAGTAGGTCCTTGTTTATCTATTTTATGGATAGTAGTCTGTATCTGTTAATTTTAAATTCCTGATTTATCCCTCTTCCCATTTTTCCCCTTTGGTAACTATAAGTTTGTTGTCTATGTCTGTGAGTCTATTTCTGTTTTGTGAGTAAGTTCATTTATATCATATTTTAAGATTCCACATGTAAGTGATATTATATGATATTTGCCTTTCTCTAAGTCATTTGTTTCATTTTTAAAATATAAATTTACTTATTTTAATTGGAGATTAATTACTTTACAATATTGTATTTGTTTTTCCATACATCAACATGTATCTGCCACAGGTATACACGTGTTCCCCATCCTGAACCCCTTCCTTCCTCCCTCCCCTTACCATCCCTCTGGGTCATCCCAGTGCACCAGCCCAAAGCATCTAGTATCATGCATTGAACCTGGACTGGTGACTCATTTCATATATGATATTATACATGTTACAATGCCATTCTTCCAAATCATCCCACCCTATCCCTCTCCCACAGAGTCCAAAAGACTGTTCTATACATCTGTGTCTCTTTTGCTGTCTCACAAACAGGGTTATTGTTACCATCTTTCTAAATTCCATATATATGTGTTAGTATACTGTATTGGTGTTTTTCTTTCTGGCTTACTTCACCCTGTATAATAGGTTCCAGTTTCATCTACCTCATTAGAACTGATTCAAATGTATTCTTTTTTAATGGCTGAGTAGTACTCCATNTACAACTGATTCAAATGTCTTCTTTTTAATGGCTGAGTAATATTCCATTGTGTATATGTACCACATCTTTCTTATCCCTTTTTTTTTTTTTTTTTTTTTTGCTGATGGACATCTAGGTTGCTTCCATGTCCTGGCTATTATAAACAGTGCTGTGATGAACATTGGGGTACACGTGTTTCTTTCAATTCTGGTTTCCTTAGTGTGTATGCCCAGCAGTGGGATTGCTGGGTCATAAGGCAGTTCTATTTCCAGTTTTTTAAGGAATCTCCACCCTGTTTTCCATAGTGGCTGTATTAGTTTCCATTTCCACCAGCAGTGTAAGAGGGTTCCCTTTTCTCCACACCCTCTCCAGCATTTATTGCTTGTAGACTTTTGGATCACATTTCACAATTTGTATGGAAATACAAAAAACCTCAAATAGTCAAAGCAATCTTGAGAAAGCAGGATGGAACTGGAGGAATCAACCTGCCTGACTTCAGGCTCTACTACAAAGCCACAGTCATCAAGACAGTATGGTACTGGCACAAAGACAGAAATATAGATCAATGGAACAAAATAGAAAGCCCAGAGATAAATCCACACACCTATGGACACCTTATCTTAGACAAAGGAGGTAAGAATACACAGTGGATTAAAGACAATCTCTTTAACAAGTGGTGCTGGGAAAACTGGTCAACCACTTGTAAAAGAATGAAACTAGAACACTTTCTAACACCATACACAAAAATAAACTCCAAATGGATTAAAGATCTAAATGTAAGACCAGAAACTATAAAATTCCTAGAGGAGAACATAGGCAAAACACTCTCCGACATACATCACAGCAGGATCCTCTGTGACCCACCTCCTAGAATACTGGAAATAAAAGCAAAAATAAACAAATGGGACCTAATTAAACTTAAAAGCTTCTGCACAACAAAGGAAACTATAAGCAAGGTGAAAAGATAGCCTTCAGAATGGAAGAAAATAATAGCGAATGAAGCAACTGACAAACAAGTAATCTCAAAAATACACAAGCAACTCCCTACAGCTCAATTCCAGAAAAATAAATGACCCAATCAAAAAATGGGCCAAAGAACTAAATAGACATTTCTCCAAAGAAGACATACAGATGGCTAACAAACACATGAAAAGATGCTCAACATCACTCATTATCAGAGAGTGGAGCACTTTCACAGCATCATCTTTTAGGATTTGAGATAGCTCAACTGGAATTCCATCACCTCCACTAGCTTTGTTCGTAGTGATGCTTCCGAAGGCCCACTTTACTTCACATTCCAGGATGTCTGGCTCTAGGTGACTGATCACACCATCGTGATTATCTGGGTCATGAAAAAAATTTTTTTTGTAGTTTTTCTTTGTATTCTTGCCACCTCTTCTTAATATATTCTGCTTCTGTTAGGTCCATACCATTTCTGACCTTTATTGAGCCCATCTTTACATGAAATGTTCCCTTGGTATCTCTAATTTTCTTGAGAGATCTCTAGTCTTTCCTATTCTCAGCCATATTCTGGCATTTTGAGAGGGGAAAACATGTCTCATAGAGTAAAAAAATGTGAAATACTGTTGGAGGTGACTTAAGTTATTCCATGCTTATGTGTTTGGTATAAGTGTTGGAGTGAGTGTTTGGGGAATGCAGAACAATAAGGCCAGGGAGTTTTGAAGTGATATTAGCATAAAGGATCTTATCAGAGGAACAACAGTGGATAATATAGACAGAGAGATGATCAGAGAACCAAGATGGTTGGGCTTTCTATCCTTGGAGGAAGAGATAAAGATAGAGCGATAAGATTAGTATGCATCAAGCTCCAGGGACTTCCCCCGTGCTCAGTCTCTTCAGTCATTTCTGACTTTTTGCAGTCCCATGGACTGTAGCCTATGGCAGAAAGTGAAGAGGAACTAAAGAGCCTCTTGATGAAAGTGAAAAAAGGAGAGTGAAAAAGCTGTTTTAAAACTCAACATTCAAAAGACAAAGCTCATGGCATCCAGTTTCATCACTTCATGGTAAATAGATGGGGAAACAATGGAAACAGTGACAGACTTTATTTTCTTGGGCTCCATAATTACTGCAGATGGTGACAGCAGCCATGAAATTAAAAGAAGCTTGCTCCTTGTGGAGAGAAGGCAATGGCAACCCACTCCAGTACTCCTGCCTGGAAAATCCCATGGGCTGAGGAGTCTGGTAGGCTGCAGTCCATGGGGTCGCTAAGAGTCAGACACAACTGAGTGACTTCACTTTCACTTTTCACTTTTCTGCATTGGAGAAGGAAATGGCAACCCACTACAGTGTTCTTGCCTGGAGAATCCCAGGGATGGGAGAGCCTGGTGGGCTGCCATCTAC
>SJYQ01000397.1:151287-172992 GCA_006410935.1 Redunca redunca | reverse complement strand
CTGGCAGGCTGCAGTCCATGGGTTCACAAATACTCGGACATGACTGAAGACACTATGCAGGCATGTATCAAGTTCTATTGCAGGTTTTATTCTCTGGCACTACGGGGAGCACACAATTCAGGGATTAACAGTGGAAGAGAGGGTGAGCAGCTAAGATTGGGCACAAGGAAATCCTGAAAGGATAATCAGAGCTTTATTGCTTTGGATTAAAATTGATTGGCTGTTAGTCATTAAATATGGGCTACTCTGGGACAGATGTGTCCTTCGCCAGGCAATTCTTTGCAGCTGAGGCAAATCCCACAGGGGCAGGGAACTGTCTGCTGACCACACTCTCAGTAGCTGGGGCAACAAGGCTTTCTCTGAAGGGCTCTGGTCTGCACAGTTCTGTGCCACTCAGAATATGCCGAATAGGGAACATCAAGGCTTCTTATTTCTTCCTTACAACAACTCATGGAATTTTATAGATTAAGAGACTGTGATTCAGATAATCCATCTCATGGTCACACAGGCTGCTCCTGATGCATCTGTGTCCCCTACTAAGTGTTGGAGACCTGTAAGGCTTTTCTGAAAATTGAGATCTAATTGGGAGGAAAAGATTAAAAAATACAAAACAGTGCTAAAGAGTCTTTAGTCTTGATATCTGGAGTGTTGAACATTCTCTTCCCAAGAAGCAGTGACCTCAGCATGGGTTGGGAAGATTGTATTTGGATTTTTATAAATGAAATGATTCTAGAAGTGGTAGTGGCATATTATGGGATAAAAATCATTTAGTCACTCCTTTGATGTTAGTATCAAAGTTTGGTAATTTCTATCAAGGTCAGAAATTTAGAAACCTCAGAGAATCATGCCCAAAGGAACTTTAAATTCATTTAAAAATTATATTAAAAAATAGCAAGAATAAATTCAAGGTGCTCTCTGTTTATATTTTACTCTGAATGATCAGAACTGCAGTGAAATGTAGTCCACAATGACATTTGCTTTTTAGCATACAATTTTCATATAGTTATTTTTCCTCACATTTATTTGCATACATTTTTTAAATGATGTATATGTTATACCACAGAAGAAAGGGTCAAATGGATCATAGATCCACATGTAAGAAAAACAGGTGCCCTCCAGAGAGCAGAATGATTTGTTCCAGCGAGATGGACTTTGGGCAGAGAGAGAGAAAAGGTGTTATGGTGTATTAGCTAATGCTGCTCAATAATTTACCAATCAATTAAAATGCCACTATTATTCTCCTTTGCCACTCAGTTTCTGTAATATTTAAAGGTCACATGGGCACTATTGAGTGGGACAGCTATTAGTAAATACATGAAAACAGCATTTCCAATTTCTATGCTAAAGTGTCAAGGTAATTTGTGTCCTAGCTTAAGTTGAATTTATCAGCACACAAGGGCAGATGTTTGACAAATTGGATATTACATGATCTTTAGGATCGTTCTAACTGGGGCCAGAAGATTTCTGCCTGGAAGGAATCTTTAGGATTCCTTGTTTAGATTTATTCCCACATTTATGTTGACTAGACTCTAACCAAAGATGAGTGACATGTTTCAGATCATAAATGATTTAGCTGTAATTGCAATTTGTTAATTACTACATAATAATTGGCTTTTATTGAACATTGAATATTTGTCAAGAGCTGTGTAAGGCATTTCCATGTATGTCTTTTATCATAATAACAATATAGCCAATAAAATATAAAACCATTTTATAGATAAGAAAATGGAGACAGATGCTAATTAANTCCTTTTCCACTTTCCTTAAAACTTCATGACTTCCTTATTTACTTACTTGGAATTGATCCGTTATTGTATATATATGCTGAATTATGCTAACTGGTTATATTATAAAAGGATCATAAGGATGAGCTGGACGTTTAACGTATATATTTAAAAAATAATCCACTTCATAGCTGAATACACAACATATGTTGAGGAAATGTTCATTTCAATTTCTATTTTGAAAGGCTGGTCAGTGAAGGAAATTGTGTCATGTTCACACTTTGATATACTTCTCTCCCACTGCCATACTCTTGATAGAAACACTATTACTAAAGTGATGGCTCAGTTTGAAATTCTGGGGCTACATGTGCATGAAATATCCGTCTCAAATCTGGTTGGCAATAGAGTTTGATTATCCATCAAATAGCTTGTTAGCATAGTATAGTCATCAATTGTTGCCAGGATCATCTTTTGACTAAGGAGTTCATTTGCTGGGATTGTCTATCTTTACAGAAACATAACTGGGAATTTCACTCTTAGCTCAATAAGGTTTCACAGGAATGGGTTTTGTGAGCCAAGCTCAGTGGGCTTGGGCATAATTATTGGGGATAAATGAGATGCAAATCCCTTCAATGTTCCTTTTTTTTTCAAGTCTTTATTCATTTTCCACCTCACTCAACCCCACAACATTTTCCCCACTGCAGAAACTTTAAGGAAGGCAGTTATTATAAAGGCAAACATTTTTAGAATTACATAAATGTGTTTGAGGCTCAGTTCTGGTTTTTCAGGACTTGGCGAGTTGATGCAAGACACCTACAGAAGCTGAGTGATTTCCTCTTGTGTATGGTATTAACTTTACAGATCTGTTTCAGAGGATTAAATGAGATAAATGAAAAGGTTCTTGTTGCTTTTTTCCTTATATGCATTGGGTTTTAGTGATCTTAAGCCAATCAAGTTATCTGAAGATAACATGCTCTCCTTACTTGTCCTCAACCCTTTAAAGAATGCCTACTGTCTCAAAGTCCTTTCCCTGCTTCACCTGCTAAAGATTAGGTACAAGTAAATTAAAAATGACATACAGCTCTAAGAGAATAAAAACGATTGATTAAAACCTCTGAGGAATATTTTTTAAACTCTATTCTGTTTCTTCCACACATTAATGAAATATTAAAAGCTTCTAATGGAGATTTTCAAAAATAATTAGATATTTATCATCTTATATTTCATTAACATAGTTGGTTTTCTTATCACAATATTTTAATTGACATTTAAAAATGTACTCATTGCAGAATATTTTTAAAAGTAATTAAAATAATCTATGTGGAGTGTCTCTGTCACTTAAAGGTGAAGATAGAAACTTTAAAAATCATTTGAATTTCTAATTGAAAAAACAATTGGGTTTAAAAGGAAATTATAATAATCTTGAAGTGTGATAAAGTAGAGGTTTACACTGAATTTTCAATTAATGTAAAAGTGTAATCTCAAGAATATGCTTGAGAACAACCTTTATGTTCGGTAGTTGTGTTTTACAGATCCCAAATATGACTTGGGGAGTAATGTGAGAGAACAAAATAAAAAGAGGGCCATGCTTTTATTTCCAATATTCAGGGAGGTGGGTCACAGAGGATCCTGCTGTGATGTATGTCAGAGAGTGTTTTGCCTATGTTCTCCTCTAGGAATTTTATAGTTTCTGGTCTTACATTTAGATCTTTAATCCATTTGGAGTTTATTTTTGTGTATGGTGTTAGAAAGTGTTCTAGTTTCATTCTTTTACAAGTGGTTGACCAGTTTTCCCAGCACCACTTGTTAAAGAGATTGTCTTTAATCCACTGTGTATTCTTACCTCCTTTGTCTAAGATAAGGTGTCCATAGGTGTGTGGATTTATCTCTGGGCTTTCTATTTTGTTCCATTGATCTATATTTCTGTCTTTGTGCCAGTACCATACTGTCTTGATGACTGTGGCTTTGTAGTAGAGCCTGAAGTCAGGCAGGTTGATTCCTCCAGTTCCATTCTTCTTTCTCAAGATTGCTTTGGCTATTTGAGGTTTTTTGTATTTCCATACAAGTTGTGAAAGTATTTGTTCTAGCTCTGAGAAAAATACCGCTGGTAGCTTTATAGGGATTGCATTGAATCTATAAATTGCTTTGGGTAGTGTACTCATTTTTACTATATTGATTCTTCCAATCCATGAACATGGTATATTTCTCCATCTATTAGTGTTCTCTTTGATTTCTTTCATCAGTGTTTTATAGTTTTCTATATATAGGTCTTTAGTTTCTTTAGGTAGATTATATTCCTAAGGAAACCAGAATTGAAAGAGACATGTGTACCCCAATGTTCATCACAGCACTGTTTATAATAGCCAGGACATGGAAGCAACCTAGATGTACATCAGCAGATGAATGGTTATGAAAGCTGTGGTACATATACACAATGGAGTATTACTCAGCCATTAAAAAGAATTCATTTGAATCAATTCTAATGAGGTGGATGAAACTGGAACCCATTATACAGAGTGAAGTAAGCCACAAAGAAAAACACCAATACAGTATACTAACACATACATATGGAATTTAGAAAGATGGTAACGATAACCCTGAATGAGAGACAGCAAAAGAGACACAGATGTATAGAACAGTCTTTTGGATTCTGTGGGAGAGGGAAAGGGTGAGATGATTTGGGAGAATAGCATTGTAACATGTATAATATCATATATGAAGTGACTCACCAGTCCAGGTTCAATGGATGATACTAGATGCTTTATGCTGGTGCACTGGGACAATCCAGAGGGATGGTATAGGGAGGGAGGAGGGAGCGGGGTTCAGGATGGGGAATATGTGTATACCTGTGGCGGATTCATGTTGATGTATGGCAAAACCAATACAATATTGTAAAGTAATTAACCTCCAATGAAAATAAATAAATTTATATTGAAAAAAGAGGGCCATGTAGATCATTGTAAAAATTTATAATCTAGAAAACCCTGAAGATTGGGGATATAGATATTTCATTGATCAGTAACTATTTTTAAGCCTAGTGATGACTGTGGTAATTCCTAATGTGGAACAGATTTGAGGTGATACTCCTGAAGGATACACCCACCACTACATCAGTCTCAGCGCACTGTGTCAGATCAGGACATCACAAGGCCCAATGCCTGCATCTTCTTTCCTGATGCAGAGAATTCCTCTTTCTCCTTCATCTCCCCCCAGTAACAGCTTTATTAAAATGTAATTCATATGCTATGAAATTCCCTCTGTAAAGTGCACAACTCAGTGTTTTCAGTATATTTATAGAATTGTGCAACGATCACCATTATCTAAGAATGTCCTCATCACACCATAAAATACTCTTTGCACATCAGAAATCAATTCCAATTTGCCCCTTCCAACCCATCCCTTCAAAACCACTAACCTACTTTGTCTTTATGCATTTACCAAAGCTGGCCATTTAATATAAATGGAATAATACAATACCTTTTGTTTTGTATGTGACTTCTTTCTTTTCACAAAATGTCTTCAGAGTCCATCTATGTTGTCACATGTGTCATTTTTATTTCTTTTTAAAGAAAAATGATACTATATTGTATGAATAGAACACATTTTATTTGTCCACTCATTAGTTGATGGATATTTGGGTCATTTCCACTTTTGACTATTGTGGATAATGCTACTATGAATATTTGTACATAATGCTTTGTGTAGACATATATTTTCAGTTCTCACAGGTGCACATCTAGGAGTAAAGTCGTTGGGTCATTTGATAACTCTATTGGGCTTTGCTGGTGGCTCAGTTGGTAAAGAGTCTGCCTGCAATGCAGGAGACCCAGGTAGATCCCTGGGTAGGGAAGGTCCCCTGGAGAAGGAAATGGCAACCCCACCCCAATAATCTTGCCTGGGAAATCCCATGGACAGAAGAGCCTAGTGGGCTACAGTCCATGGGATCCCAAGAGTTGGACATGACTTAGTGACTAAATCTACGTACCTACCTTGGTAACTCTAAGTTTCACATCTGCAGAAATTGCGGAACTTTTCCAAAGTGGTTTACAATTTTACAATTCCAACAGGAATGTATAAGGATTTATTTTTTCCACATCTTCAATGTGACATGGCATTGTTCATCTTGTATTTGGTGAGTGTGAAGAAATACCATATTGTGACTTAAGATTTGCATTTTCTTAATGACTAATGATATTAAGCATTTTCTTAGGCTCATTGATCATTTGTATATCTTCTTTGGAAAAACATCTCAAGTCTTTTGCCCATAGAATAATTCAAATATTTGTGAAATTTCTTTAGTCTAGATGAGAAAAGACTCTGATGCTGGGAGGGATTAGGGGCAGGAGAAGAAGGGAAAACAGAGGATGAGATGGTTGGATGGCATCACTGACTCGATGGACATGATTTTGAGTGAACTCTGGGAGTTGGTGATGGACAGGGGAGGCCTGGCGTGCTGCAAGTCATGGGGTCGCAAAGAGTCAGATATGACTGAGTGACTGAACAGAAGTGAGGCTAACCCTTACTAGTTGTATAATTTGCAAGTATTTTCTCCCTTTCTGTAGATTGACTTTTTGATTTGACTTCTTAGATGGAATATGATAAAGTTTTTTAAGTTTCAATAAAATCCAATTTATCTGTATTTTCCTTGGTAAGCATGATATGGATGTTGATTAAAACCTCTAAGGAAGATTTTTAAAACTCTATTCTGTTTCTTCCACACATTAATGAAATGTTAAAATATTTAAAAAAGCTATGGGCTTAAGATCCCAAAGCTTGCCCATAGCTTAATCCAATGTCATATTTTCTTTATTATTTTTACTTTTGCACTTACTTTTATGTCTGTGTTGATTCATTTTTGCCTATGAAATAATGTAGAAGTATAGCTTTATTTGTTACACAAAGTTATCCAGCTGTCTCAATACCATTTCTAATAAAAACATTTGCCTTGGTAAACTTACTGAAATCATTTGCCACAAACTTGAGATTATTTTTTGTTAGCCTCTCAATTATATTTTATTAGCCTATATATTTAGTCCTATGCCAGACCACACTGCTTTTGTCACTGTAGCTTTGCAATTTTTTAGATTGGAAAGTGTGGGTCATTTTGTCTTTCTTTCTCAAGATTGTTTTATTTTTCAGTCCTTAAATTGTGTCCAACTCTCTGTGACACCATGGATTGAAGCACACTAGGCTTCCCTGTCCTTCAGTATCTTCCAGAATTTTCTCAAATTGATGTCCATTGAGTCAGTGATGCTATCTAACTATCTCATCCTCTTCTGTTCCCTTCTCCTTTCACCTTCAATCTTTTCCAGCATCAAGGTCTTTTTCAGTGGATCAGTTCTTCATATCAGGCAGCCAAATTTTGGAGCTTCAGCTTCAGTATCAGTCCTTCCAATGAATATTCAGGATTGATTTCCTTTAGGATTGACTGGTTTGATCTATTTGCTGTCTAAGTGACTCTCAAGAGTCTTCTCCAGCACCATAATTCAAAAGCATCAATTCTTCAGTGCTCAGCTTTCATTACAGTCCACCTCTCACATCCATTCGTGACTACTAGAAAAACCATAGCTTTTACAAAATAGTTCTTACTATTTTGTGTCTATTATATTTCCACGTGAATGTGTTACATATGTACATATGTGTTATGATCTCTGCAAGATCATCAAACAAGCCTTCGGTAAGGAATATGTTGAATCTGTTTTGGTGAACTTATATCACAATGTTAATTCTTCTCATCCAGAAAACATAGATATCTATACATTTATTTACATTCTTTTAAATTTATTTCAACAATACTTTATTGTTTTCATTTTTCAAGTCTTATACTTCTCTTGTTCAATGCATCCATTTTCCTTTTGGATAGCTTATAAATCTAATTTTCTCCTTAATTTTTTTTTTCCTTTTTTGGATCATTCCTTGCTTGAGCAGAGAAACACAACTGCTTTTTTTTTTGTGATTTTATCTTGTATTCTACAACCTTGCCCCACTTGTATATTAGTTCTAATAGTTTGTTTTGAGGACTCGTGTATTTTCTGCATACAAAGTCATGTCTGTACATAGGCATATCTACAGGTAAGGACAGTTTTAATATTCCTTTTCAAGTTGCATACCTTTTGTTTTTTAAAAAATTTTAATGTAATTATTCTGCCAATAATTTTNACAAAGTCATGTCTGTACATAGGCATATCTACAGGTAAGGACAGTTTTAATATTCCTTTTCAAGTTGCATACCTTTTGTTTTTTAAAAAATTTTAATGTAATTATTCTGCCAATAATTTTCAGTATAATGCTGAATAGAAGTGGTGAGAGTTGACAGCCTGCCTGGTTTTGCCTGGTGTTTGTTTTAGCATACAGGCCAGTATTTCTTATTTGTTTTCATGTCTCATAATTTTGTTGAAAAATGGACATTTAAATAATACACTTTGGAAAGTCTAGAGATTATATTTTCTTCTTTCCTCCAGAATATGGTGTTGCTGCTGCTGTTTTCTGTTTAGTGACTTTGAATTAATCCTGTAAGGTTTGTATTATTTTTCATGTGTAGCCACACTAGTCTTTATTCATTTAACTTAGGGTCAGTAAATTGTTGCACAGAGATTTCATTAAATGCTCCCTAGTCTTTGCTGAGGGCCTTTTTGCATATATTAAGGCACATCTTCAGTGCTCTGTGTGTGTGTGCCAAGTCATTTCAATTGTGTCCAACTCTTTATGACCCCATGGACTGCAGTCCGCCAGGCTCCTCTGTTCATCGGATTCTCTAGGCAGGAATACTGGAGTGGATTGCCCTGCCCTCCTCTAGGGGAGTCTTCTCAACCCAGAGATTGAAACTGCGTCTCTTATGTATCCAGCATTGGCAAGCAGATTGTTTACCACTAGTGTCACCTGGGAAGACCCTTCACCACTCTAGTGGTTTACAACTTCCTTGATGTTCAATTCTTGTTCATATAGAACCATGCCATCACTCAATGGTGAGAGCTGGGGCTTCTCCCACGCATGACACAGCCCTGGGCATGCATCCAGTCCTATGAAAATACCTGGCCTTCTAGATTTTCAGGAATTTTTCAGAGCTTTTCAAAGTCCACCATGGGCATCTCATTCCATAGCTTTCTTTTAATGTTTTTTTTTTTTTTGTCATCTTTTTGTTTGTCCAACTTTTATCATCACCCATGCAATTATTTTATTTGTTTATTTATTTTTGTATTTATTTGGCTGTGCCAACTCTTAGTTGTGGCACATGGTATCTTCAATCTTCCTTGTGACATGTGGGATATTTAGTTGTGGCATGAACATTCTTAGCTGTGGAATGTGGGATTTAGTCCCTTGACCAAGGACTGAAAACAGGGCCCCTGAATTGGAGTGCAGAATGTTAGTCTCTGAACCACCAGGGAAGCCCCCATCTAGGCAATTCTAACGTTAAACAACTTCAGCATGCATTTTTCAGAAAATGTCATCTGGGAAACAGCTGTTCTAACTGAGCAAGTTCTGAGTCAAGTCAGATGAAAACCAACTTTGTGAATGGGGAATACCCAGAAAGGTTAAATAACTGTTTTCTGGGAATTAAACCCTTTGGAACTCTGAATCTCCTCTGCCTATTCCAGTTGCTCCTCAGTTCAGTTCAGTTCAGTCACTCAGTCGTGTCTGACTCTCTGTGACCCCATGAATCGCAGCATGCCAGGCCTCCCTGTCCATCACCATCTCCCGAAGTTCACTCAGACTCATGTCCAACGAGTCAGTGATGTCATCCAGCCATCTCACCCTCTGTCGTCCCCTTCTCCTCCTGCCCCCAATCCCTCCCAGCATCAGAGTCTTTTCCAATAAGTTAACTCTTCGCATGAGGTGGCCAAAGTACTGGAATTTCAGCTTCAACATCATTCCTTCCAAAGAAATCCCAGGGCTATCTCCCTCAGAATGGATTAGTTGGATCTCCTTGCAGTCCAAGGGACTCTCAAGACTCTTCTCCAACACCACAGTTCAAAAGCATCAATTCTTCGGCGCTCAGCCTTCTTCACAGTCCAACTCTCACATCCATACATGACCACAGGAAAAACCATAGCCTTGACTAGACAGACCTTAGTCGGCAAAGTAATGTCTCTGCTTTTGAGTATGCTGTCTAGGTTGATCATAACTTTTCTTCCAAGGAGTAAGCGTCTTTTAATTTCATGGCTGCAATCACCATCTGCAGTGATTTTGGAGCCCCAAAAAATAAAGTCTAGGCTGCTACTTTTCAGAAATACTGTGATTGGGAGTCTGTTGGTTTTCCAGTTGGTCATGGAGCTGGGAATAGAAAGGAATCATCATCATAAAGCTTGCTGTTCTGATATTTCTTGAATAAAAATTCCCCAGTACTCTTGCCTAGAGAATCCTCTGGATTGAGGAGCCTGATGGGCTGCTGTCCATGGGGTTGCACAGAGTCGGACACGACTGAAGTGACTTAGCAGCAGCAGCATATTGTTTAAAACCTTTTTTAATTTCTAAAGTTCTAAAAGAATCTTAACTTTGACATTTTTTGCCACTCTTCTCTCTCCTCTTATGACTGATCAGGATGTTGGAGGTCCTTACTCCACCATTTTGGAATTGTTTCTCTCCCAATGTGATTTTTAACATAATATTGTTTACATTATTCTTTTACCTTATGTGAGGTCAAATATTTTATGTAAAATGCTGTATGCGAGAGAAATAGCACTCAAGGCCCCAATGCTAGGAGGTCAAATCATCAGAGGACTTTGAACATTGTCTCAAAAAGTCATGAATCTTAATCAAATTGTTCAGTTTTGGACTGAACCTTTCATATGCAGTCTATCTCTTTCTGATAATAACACAAGGTATTCACTATAGCATAGGATTTGCAATGTTGATTTACATTTAATGTGGAGAATATTTGGTGGAGCATTGTAATGATATTAAAAAAATCTAACAATAATTTTCTATTTATTTATGACTTGATTATTGTATCCAGTCACCTTTCAGATATCAAGGTGGTTAAGAGATGAGGAAGAGCTGCTGAGATCTGAAAGACAAAGTGTTGCCCTCAGAATTCCATGGGGTTACTAAAGAACTGTGTTATGAATGGGGCCAGGGGACCTGATGGTCATTGAAGCTGCATGACAGAGACAACCACATGATCCTGAAGCTTGTGTTTGCATGTCCCTGGACCTCAGATTCCTTATTTGCTTAAAGACTGTATGGCCAAGTCTCCAATTTTTTTTTTAATTATATTTTCTTTCTTTTTTTTTAAATTGAACTATTGCTAGCATAATATTGTGTTAGTTTCAGGTGTACGATAAAGTGGCTCAGTTTTATGTGTATATATATATTTTTTCAGATTATTTTCAGTTATATAAGATAGTGAATATAGTTCCCTGTGCTATATAGTGAATCCTTGTGGTTTATCTATTTTATGTATAGTATTTTCTATTTGTCAACACTATACTTCTAATTTATTCCTCCCCCATTACCTCTCTGCTTTGGCAACCATAAGTTTTTTTTCTATGACTGAATGTGTTTCTATTTCATATGTAAATTCATTTGTATTTTTTTTAAAGATTCTGCATGTAAGTGATATCATATATTTGTCTTTCTCTGTCTGAATTCTCTAAATATAATGTTCTCTACTTCCATTCATGTTGCTACAAGTGACATTATGTCTTCCTTTTCGTGGCTGAGTAATCTGTTGTATATATGTACCAGGTCTTCTTAAGTTAATTGTCTGTTGATGGGCATTTGGGTTGTTTCCATGTCTTGGCTACTGTAAACAGCACTGCTGTTAACATTGGTGTGCATGTATCTCTTTGAATTAAAGTTTTGTGTTTTCTGGATATATGCCCAGAAAAAGTCCAGAAGGATTGCTGGATCATATGGTAATTCTATTTTCATTTTTCAGGGAACCTCCATACTGTATTCAATAGTGGCTGTACCAATTTATATTCCCACTAACAGTATAGGAGGGTTCCCTTTTCTCCACACCCTCTCTATCATTTATTATTTGTAGACTTTTTGAAGATGGGCATTCTGACTGATATAAGGTGATATATTGCTGTTTCTATCATGATATTCTTGTTATATTACACAGATATATATCAATACAATGACAATTCAGTTCAGTTCAGTTCAGTCGCTCAGTCGTGTCCGACTCTCTGTGACCCCATGAATTGCAGCACGCCAGGCCTCCCTGTCCATTACCATCTCCCGAAGTTCACTCAGACTCATGTCCATCGAGTCAGTGATGTCATCCAGCCATCTCATCCTCGGTCGTCCCCTTCTCCTCCGGCCCCCAATCCCTCCCAGCATCAGAGTCTTTTCCAATAAGTCAACTCTTCGCATGAGGTGGCCAAAGTACTGGAATTTCAGCTTCAACATCACTCCTTCCAAAGAAATCTCAGGGCTGATCTCCTTCAGAATGGACTGGTTGGATCTCCTTGCAGTCCAAGGGACTCTCAAGACTCTTCTCCAACACCACAGTTCAAAAGCATCAATTCTTCGGCGCTCAGCCTTCTTCACAGTCCAACTCTCACATCCATACATGACCACAGGAAAAACTATAGCCTTGACTAGATGGACCTTAGTCAGCAAAGTAATGTCTCTGCTTTTGAGTATGCTGTCTAGGTTGGTCATAACTTTTCTTCCAAGGAGTAAGCGTCTTTTAATTTCATGGCTGCAGTCACCATCTGCAGTGATTTTGGAGCCCAGAAAAATAAAGTCTGACACTTAGGACTTATGATAACCATAGGACAACTGTTAAAAAATTATTCAATAACACTTGTTAAAGATGGTAAAGTAGCTTTATTCATGATCATTGTGTTAGTTATAGAGACCAGTGCAATAAAATATTACACTGGGAAAGAGAAGTAGAGCAAGTGCGGGTTTATAGCCAAGAAGCAGAGTTGGGGTCAGTGGATGGAAAATTAATGAGCGAAAACATGAGAGTGATAATGGAGGTTCTGGCTAAAATGACCTAACAGGCTTTTTACTGTAAACAAGTTAAGATGATCAGGCATCATCTTGGGAGATGAAGAACCTTATTAGAAATTGAAGGGAGTGGGTCAGGTTACACTGATTTATCAAGGTTCTTGCTAAAAATGAATTTTATAAGGGAATGCATACATGGACATGGGAGAAGTTGAAGAGCCTGGCTAAACTTTGGGCAAGCAAGGAATTTTTGTCACAACCTCTACTATATGCTGTACTGGTACATGGGGCACTCACAACAAAATAATTTTATTTTCTACACAGTTACCCTTCTGTCTCTCACCATTCCATAAAAACTATTCTCAGCAATATATTCCTGATTTGAAGATTACATTGCATTGATTCACTAAATCATTCTTCTCCCTGAGCTACATTTTGCCCCTGGTCTTGATGTCTCTTAAACATCCTTTAATAGCTTTGGCAATGTTTACTTTGGAGGTTTTTGAGCCTTTTCCCTGTCTTTATCTCTGTTACTGGTCAATTACCTATTTTCTTGTCCCATCTTAATGCTCATATTTTCATTTTCCGATCGAGTTCTGAAGTCACTGTGATGTAAACTATCAGTTATATTACACTTGTCTCTACACAATTGTCACACTCCAGTTGACTACTTTGCAGTAATTCAGCCTCAACATGTTTTGGACAGAACTGTCCTTCCTCTTGATTCCATCCATCTTCATCAATGTCTCTTCTTGTCTCAACATCTCACAACTTACCCAGACAGTGTCAGCCAGTCACCAGCCAGAAATCCATAGAGTGCCTCAGACTCTTTCCTCTGTCATCCATATCAAGCCAATCATCCAATCTTAATTACCAGTTTTACTCATGAATGTTCCTAAAATCCATGTTATTTTATCAACTATTTTGCTAACAGTGTTATTTATTTAAAACACAAATCTGATCATGTTATGTACTTCCTCACTCCCTGGTGAAAATCAATAACAAGAGATAAAATTCTATGTGTTCAAGGCCCTCCTACTCATTCTGTTTCCACCCTTGCCTCATGATCTGATGAATAACTTAGTGTGGCTGAGACAAACACTGTTTATGAAGAGATTTTTAATGCTGTGGACTATACAGTGATGGACAGTAAAGAAGGATTTGCTGAAACAAATATCAAATCTGAGTTTATATCTGTGGGGTGAGAAGAAGTTATTAAGGAAAGTATAGAAAATGGCATGAAAAGTGGGATGGCATTCTGAATAAAGAGCAACATATGCAGAGATCCTATGCAGAAGGGAGTTTGGCTTTTCCAAAGAACCATGGGAAGACTGGTGTGACTAGAATAAAATACAAAAACAAAAGGCATTGGAGAAAGCTGCTTGAAAACTCAGAAGCATGTTATTGTTGCTGTACATTTCAACTCATGAAAAAAGAAATCACCATACTGTACCAGTCACAGTGGAGTAGAAGGATGTGTGCTCATCTTTTCCTGTGAGAACTCAAAAATTACAGCTCGCTGCTGAACAACCATTGACAGGGGAATGTTGGATCCCATTAAGGAAAGGTAACCCACATCCAAGGGCAAAGGAGAAGCCACAGCAAGACCGTAGGAGAGGTAAAATCATGTTTAGAGTCAAACCCCGTACCCGCCAGAGGCTCTAGGAGGGCTCAAAAAAACCTTGTGCACACCACGACCCAGAGACCCCACAGAGACTGAGCCAGAACTGTGTTTGAGTGTCTCCTGTGGAGGTATGGATCAGAAGTGGACTGCTGCAGGGGCAGGGCCTCTGGGTGCAGTAGACCTGGGTATGGCACAAGCCCTCTTAGAGGAGATCACCATTACCTCACCAGAGAGCCGCCAGAACTTACACAGGACTGAGGAAACCGACTCTTGGAGGGCACAAACAAAACCTGTGTGTACCAGGACCCAAGAGAAAGGAGCAACGGCCGCAGAAGAGACTGACCCAGACTTGCCCATGAGTGTCCAGGAGTCTCTGGAGGAGGCACGGGTTGGCAGTGGCTGGCTGCAGACTGGGAGCACTAAGTGCAACAGTATATGCTTGGGACCTTTTGACGGAGGTTGCCATTATCTCCATTACCTCCACCATAATTTGGCCTCAGATCAAACAATAAGGAGGGAACACAGCCCCACCCATCAACAGAAAATTGCATTAAAGATTTACTGAGCATAACCCCACTCATCAGAACAAGACCCAGTTTCCCCCTCAGTCAGTCTCTCCCATCAGGAAGTTTCCATAAGCCTCTTATCTTTCTCCATCAGAGGGCAGACAGAATGAAAACCAAAATCACAGAAAACTAACCAATCTGATCACATGGACCACAGCCTTGTCTAACTCAATGAAACGATGAGCTATGTCATGTAAGGCCACCCAAAATGGACAGGTCATGGTGGAGAGTTCTGACAAAACATGGTCAACTGGAGAAGGGAATGGCAAACTACTTCAGTATTCTTGCCTTGAGAACCCCATGAACAGTATGAAAAGGCAAAAAGATAGGACGCTGAAAGATGAACTCCCAAGGTCGGTAGGTGCCGAATATGCTACTGAGATCAGTGGAGAAATAACTCCAGAAAGAATGAAGAGACAGAGCCAAAGCAAAAGAAACACCCAGCTGTGGATGTTACTGGGTGGATGGAAGTAAAATCTGATGGTGTAAAGAGCAATATTGCATAGGAACCTGGAATGAATCAAGGTCCATGAATCAAGGCAAATTGGAAGTGGTCAAACAGGAGATGGCAAGAGTGAACATCGACATTTTAGGAATCAGTGAACTAAAATGGACTAGAATGGGTGAATTTAACTCAGAAGACCATTATGTCTACTACTGTGGGCAAGAATCCCTTAGAATAAATGGAGTAGCCATCATAGTCAACAAAAGAGTCCAAAATGCAGTACTTGGATGCAATCTCAAAAACGACAGAATTATCTTTGTTTGTTTCCAAGGCAAACCATTCAATATCACGGTAATCCAAGTCTATGCCCCAACCAGTAATGCTGAAGAAGCTGAAGTTGAACGGTTCTATGAAGACCTGCAAGACCTTCTAGAACTAACACCCCCAAAAGATATCTTTTTCATTATAGGGGACTGGAATGCAAAATTAGGAAGTCAAGAGATACGTGGAGCAACAGGCACATTTGACCTTGGAGTACAAAATGAAACAGGTCAAAGGCAAACAGAGTTTTGCCAAGAGAACACACTGGTCATAGCTAACACTCTCTTCCAACAACACAAGAGAAGACTCTATACATGGACATCACCAGATGGTCAGTACCGAAATCAGATTGATATTCTTTGCAGCCAAAGCTGGAGAAACTCTATATAGTCAGCAAAAACAAGACTGAAGGTGACTGTGGCTCAGATCATGTACTCTTTATTGCCAAATTCAGACTTGAATTGAAGAAAGTAGGGGAAACCACTAGACCAATCAGGTATGACCTAAATAAAATCCCTTATGATTATACAGTGGAAGTGACAAATAGATTCAAGGAATTAGATCTGATAGACATAGAACCTGAAGAACTACGGATAGAGGTTTGCAACATTGTTCAGGAGGCAGTGATCAAGACCATCCCCAAAAAAAGAAATTCAAAAAAGCAAAATAGTTGTCTAAGGAGGCCTTACAAATAGCTGAGAAAAGAGAAGCTAAAAGTAAACAATAGAAGGAAAGATAAACCCATTTGAACGCAGAGTTCCAAAGAATAGCAAGGAGAAATAAAAGAAAGCCTTTTTCAGTGATCAATGCAAAGAAGTAGAGGGAAACAATAGAATGGGAAAGACTAGAGATCTCTTAAGAAAATTAGAGATACCAAGGGAACATTTCATGCAGAGATGGGCACAATAAAGGACAGAAATAGTATGGACCTAACAGAAACAGAAGATATTAAGAAGAGGTGGTAACAATACACAGAAGTGTGCAAACAAGATCTTCATGACCCAGATAACCATGATGGTGTGATCACTCACCTAGAGCCAGACATCCTGGAATGCGAAATCAAGTGGGCCTTCGGAAGCATCACTACGAACAAAGCTAGTAGAGGTGATGGAATTCCAGTTGAACTGTTTCAAATCCTAAAAGGCAATGTTGTGAAAATCCTGCACTGAATATGCCAGCAAATTTGGAAAACTCAGCAGTCCACAGGACTGGAAAATGTCAGTTTTCATTCCAATCCTGAAGAAAGGCCATACAAAATAAGGCTCAAACTACTACACAATTGGCCTCATCTTATATGCTAGCAAAATAATGCTCAAAATTCTCCAAGCCAGGTTTCATCAGTATGTGAACCATGAACTTCCAGATGTTCAAGATGGATTTAGAAAAGGCAGAGGAACCGGAGATCAAATTGCCAACATCTGCTGGATCATCAAAAAAGTGAGAGAATACAAGAAAAACATCTACTTCTGCCTTATTAACTATGCCAAACCTTTGTCTGTGAGGATCACAACAAAAAGTGTAAAATTCATAAATAGATGGGAATACCAGACCACCTTACCTGCCTCTTGAGAAATCTGTATGCACGCCAAGAAGCAACAGTTAGAACTGCACATGGAACAACCGACTGGTTCCAAATTTGGAAAGGAGTATCTCAAGGCTGAATATTGTCACTCTGCTTATTTAACTTATATGCAGAGTACATCATGATAAATGCTGGGCTGGATGAAGCACAAGCTGGAATCCAGAATGCTGGAAGAAACATCAATAATCTCAGATATGGGGATGACACCTCCCATATGGCAGAAAGCAAAGAAGTACTAAAGAGCCTCTTGATGAAAGTGAGAGAGGAGAATGAAAAAGCTGGCTTAAAACTCAACATCCAGAAAACTAAGATCATGGCATCTGTTCCCATCACTTCATGTCAAATAGATGGAGAAACAATGGGAATAGGGACAGTCTTTTTATTTTTGGGGCTTCAAAATCACTGCAGATGGTGACTGCAGCCATGAAATTAAAAGACACTTGCTCCTTGGAAGAAAAGCTATGACCAACCTAGATAACATTCTAAAAAGCAGAGGCATTACTTTGCCAACAAAGGTCCATCTAGTCAAAGCTATAGTTTTTCTAGTAGTCATGTATGGATGTGAGAGTTGGACTGTAAAGAAAGCTGTGCATCCAAGAATTGATGCTTTTAAACTGTAGTGTCAGAGAAGACTCTTAAGAGTTCTTTGGACTGCAAGAAGCTCCAACCAGTCAATCCTAAAGGAAATCAGTCCTGAATATTCNTGAGAGTTGGACTGTAAAGAAAGCTGTGCATCCAAGAATTGATGCTTTTAAACTGTAGTGTCAGAGAAGACTCTTAAGAGTTCTTTGGACTGCAAGAAGCTCCAACCAGTCAATCCTAAAGGATCAGTCCTGAATATTCATTTGAAGGACTGATGCTGAAGCTGAAACTCCAATACTTTGGCCAGGTGATGTGAAGAATTGACTTATTGGAAAAGACCTTGATGCTGGGAGAGATTGAAGGTGGGAAGAGAAGGGGACAACAGAGGATGAGATGGTTGGTTGGTGTTACCGACTTAATGGACATTAGTCTGAGTAACCTTTGGGGGTTGGTGATGGACAGGGAAGCATGGCATGCTGCATTCCATGGGTTCGCAAAGAGTCAGACATAAGTGAGCAACTGAACTAACTGAACTGATCACAAACATTGGAATTCAATCTAGTTCTTCTGATTCAAACTGAGAACAGTGCAATAATATCTCAATTGTTACATATATGGTGGGCATGGTTTAGTTGCTAAGCTGTTTCCATCTCTTGCAACCCCAATGACTGTAGCCACCAGGATCCTCTGTCCATATGATTCTCCAGGCAAGAATACTGTAGTGGTTTGCATTTCCTTCTCCAGTTATACATATACATATATGTAATGTATTTCCATAGTCTGACATTTATGTGGATAATATGTTAAAGAAAATCCTTATAAGAGCATAGCTATATCAATTATATATGAGAGATGAGAAGGATAATTGCAGTGTAAGTGCTCAAGAAAACACCATGCAAACACACATATACAAATAAAAATAATTAATATAATGTACCTTAGTAGCCAACTGATTCAGACCTTCACACCAAAGTTGTACTAGATGACTCTAGAAAAGCTATTGTACTTGCATTTAGGTTGATCTTCAAAGTGGAAAGAATATTGATTCACATACTATAGTATGGTCTTCAAGCCTGAACAGAGTGGGGCAACCCAATCTACATTTGTTTTCATAAAAATGTCAAGAGAAAATAAGCATTGGTGATAAAACTCTGTTCATACTCTATTATAAGTGGAAAACAGCCAGTTTCACATATTGTACAAAGACTTTCAATCACCTTTTATGGCCATGGGGCTGCCGTGTTTGGCAATTAAAAAATAAAAACATGTAGATTCTGATACCAATATGTAAGTAGTGGTGTCAAGATTATCTGTGATGCCATATTTCATTCAGCACTGAGCCAAGAAAGGTGGCTGTGGTTTAAAGGTCATGGAAAGCTTTATCTCCATAAGCGGCACTTTAAAGACATTACTGAAAATGCATTCTATTTAAATAGCTATTTGGATAATTAGATATGTCCAATCAGTGGGAAAAAATCACAGAAAACAATCATGAGATGAGAAAATGCTCACATTTAAAATGTAGTGGTGTCAGAAAGAAAGAAAATGATTTTATTTTCAAATCAACTGAGTTTGGAGAAAATGCTGAAAAATCAATTTATTTTCAAAAGAATGGGCTAGACTGATTATGCATTTGTTAGTTCCATCAGTACAGTTTGGATACAATATAGATGCATTGATTTTCATGCATATGTGATATGTCTTTTCCTTACACAGAAAATATGTTGTTCACAACGATAGATGAGGTTTTTGGTAGATAAAATAATAAATTCAACTTTTGTCTTCATCTTCTTAAGCTATCTTCCTCTGAGCTTAATAAATTATTTGTGATTTATTATAGGGAATATTTGCCCAAGAAAATTAATTTCAGCAGAGGGGCAAACCTCAAACCCCTCATTTTACAGCTTCATCTTTAGAGGTTGTTTTGGAAATGGAAAAGCCAAAATCACTACAACAACAGGCTCTTCCTTTAGTGATGGACAGACCAGGAGATGTTGAACGTTACATTCTGATTTGGGGTGGGTGGTCTCAGCCTGGAGTGGCTTGAAACAGGGTTTCAGGTCCCAGTCAGAGGCTGAGGTCAGGTAGCTGCAATGAGAGCACTGAATTTTAGCCATAGACCAGTGGTCAGTGACAAGGGTCTGGCCATTTGGCTTTGCAGAAAAGAATTCCTATAAAAATGGAAAGTAGTGAAAAAAGTAAAGTCTTTATTAAGAGGAAAAAGAGTACGGTATATGTGGATAGACATGGGTTGATTCAGAGAGACAGTTCAGCCCCCATAGTAGGTTGATTCATTTTTATGGGATATTTCTTCAGGATTTTCTCTGGCCAATCATATTGATTTGCCTGGTTCTGAGTCTGTATTTGATATCTCTCATGATCCTCCCATGTGTTTGCACTCATCTCTCAGTCAAAGTGGATTCCAGTGAAGAGGCCTGTGACTCTTCCTTTAGTGATGGACATCACTAGCTTGGTATCACTCCCCTTTTGATCTCCAAGGAGTTTTCTAGTCAAGAACGTCTCCTTGACTCTCATAAAGAGAAACTTGTGGTCTCTTATCTGTTCAGGGCCCAGCCTTCTCTCTTCAGTCCTGCTATTGATATTTTGGAGTTTCTGTCCACAGAGAACAAACTCTAATTGCTCACCCTGGGTATGGGGACCACATGCCTCCTGCCCCAGTTCTACATGGCAGGAGAAGATGTTCTTAGTCACTTTCATATTCTGTCTGAGAAGGTCCAACAAGACCACAGTGTCCTCCTTCTACTCATCCCCAAATCTTCAAATTCCTGTGGGTGATACCCACCCCCAAGCACACTTGAATTGTTTTCTAAGATTCTCAGAAACCTAAAGTTGCTTGGTCAGTCATTCCACGGTGTGCCTGTGAAGCAGAGTTGCCTGGGAATTAGTTTTAAATAAGATCTCATGAAAACATTCAATATCTAACAAATCAGAACCTCACAGAAGCAGGGAAGAAGAAAGTGCCAAATGGGGTTTCAGAAATTGCTTTTTGAAAACATCCCATTGATTATAAAAGAATCTGCCTCTGGATTTCAAGGTTTTGGTGGGTCGATTAGATTTTAAAAGGTCAATAAATAAACTTACCTTTGCCAAGTCTTCTTTTATAAGCATTATAGTATCTCAGTCCAGTTTAGTATCTACTTAAAAGGCCCCTAAAAAGTGGGATAGATTAGGCTTATTTGATTCAATGCAGGCTTTGTTTTTGTTGTTGATATGTTGATTTATCCTCTCCTCAAACACTACTACATATGCAAGTAAATTGGAAGATGATGAAATCTTCTTGGAGATTCTTATATATTAAGAAATGCTCTTTGATTACCATAGATAATGAGAAAGATCCTTTGTCTCCAGTCATGTAAGAAAGGCCCCCACTTTCCTGTGTCCTGTGGTGAAAAACATAAGGGCTTGGGAATTTGCAAATTCATGGCTGGCCACAATCTCTAACAGCTGTCAAAGTGACTGTAGATAATTCTGCCTACGTGAGATGGAAATGTTCTATGTGGTATAATGCGTATCAGTGGGAAATAAATATGAGCTACTCCTCTCCATGTATAGGAATTAATGAGATTGATTTTTGAAAGCTTCTGTTAGTTCCTACCTGCTGCTCATGTATTAGCCTAGAGAAAATAGCACAGAGTAAACTCTAGAATATGAAAAATAGACCTGTTTGTGAGAAAGAGACAGAAGACATATTTTTCTCAGTAATCACCTTATTTGCAGTATCACCCCATTTGTAGCTGATATGATTTTCTATGTAGAAAATCCTAAAGAATCTACGAAAAGCTCCTATAACTAGTAAGTAAATTCATCAAGTCATAGGACACAATACAAAAAGAAATTAAAAAATTTTACTCCTAAATGAGATTAATACTGAACATGGGGAAGCTGAAATTAAAAGTATACTGTAGCATTTCAATTGCTCCAGTGAAGATGGACCACTT
>SJYQ01000397.1:90246-150634 GCA_006410935.1 Redunca redunca | reverse complement strand
AAGGCTATGGTTTTTCCTGTGGTCATGTATGGATGTGAGAGTTGGACTGTGAAGAAGGCTGAGTGCTGAAGAATTGATGCTTTTGAACTGTGGTGTTGGAGAAGACTCTTGAGAGTCCCTTGGACTGCAAGGAGATCCAACCAGTCCATTCTGAAGGAGATCAATCCTGGGATTTCTTTGGAAGGAATGATGCTCAAGCTGAGACTCCAGTACTTTGGCCACCTCATGCAAAGAGTTGTCTCATTGGAAAAGACTCTGATTCTGGGAGATATCAGGGGCAGGAGGAGAAGGGGACGACAGAGGATGAGATGGCTGGATGACATCACTGACTCGATGGAAGTGAGTCTGAGCGAACTCCGGGAGTTGGTGATGGACAGGGAGGCCTGGCGTGCTGCGATTCATGGGGTCACAAAGAGTCGGACACAACTGAGTGACTGAACTGAACTGACTAGACGGACATTTGTTGACAAAGTAATGTCTCTGTTTTTTAATATGCTGTCTAGATTGGTCATAACTTTCCTTCCAAGGAGTAAGCGTCTTTTAATTTCATGGCTGCAATCAACATCTGCAGTAAATTTGGAGCCTCCAAAAATAAAGTCAGTCACTGTTACCACTGTTTCCCCATCTATGAAGTGATGGGACAAGATGCCATGATCTTAGTTTTCTGAATGTTGAGCTCTAAGCCAATTTTTTCACTCTCCTCTTTCACTTTTGAAAGTATCAAGAGGCTTTTTAGTTCCTCTTCACTTTCTGCCATAAGGGTGGTGTCATCTGCATATCTGAGGTTATTGATATTTCTCCTGGCAATCTTGATTCCAGCTTGTGCTTCTTCCAGCCCAGTGTTTCTCATGATGTCCTCTGCATAGAAGTTAAATAAGCAGGGTGAAAATATAGAGCCTTGATATACCTCTTTTCCTATTTGGAACCAGTCTGTTGTTCTATGTCCAGCTCTAACTGTTGCTTCCTGACCTGCATACAGGTTTCTCAAGAGGCAGATCAGGTGGTCTGGTATTCCCATCTCCCTCAGAAATTTCCAGTTCATTATGATGCACACAGTCAAAGGCTTTGACATAGTCAATAAAGCAGAAACAGATGCTTTTCTGAAACTCTCTTGGTTTTTCAATGATCCAGGGGATGTTGGCAATTTAATCTCTGGTTCCTCTGCCTTTTCTAAAACCAGCTTGAACATCAGGGAATTCACGGTTCACGTATTGCTGAAGCCTGGCTTGGAGAATTTTGAGCATTACATTACTTAATAGTAACTTCACTTAAAGTAATAAAAAACTGGAAACAACCAAGCTGGCCTTTATTTTATCATTATCACTATTATTATCATTTGGCCCCTTTTTGTGTCATGTGGGGTCTTAATCTCCTGGCCAGGGATCATTCTGTGCTGCTGCAGTGGAAACATGGAATCCTAACCACTGGAGTGGCAGGCAGTTCCCACCAGCTTTCCTTTAACAAGAAAATGGTTAAACAAATTGTAGTCCATCCTTGTCATGGAATACCACTCTACAGTGATTTAGAATGAACTATGATGCCTATAGTAACCTAGATGAATCTCTGGGGAATTATGATGAGTGAGAAAACCCACTACTGAAAGCTTCCATACTGTGTGGTTCCACTTATATAAAATGTTTGGATGATGAAATTATAGAAATGGAGAACAGATTAGTGGTTCCCAGAGGTTAAGGACACCATGAAAAGTTCAGGATGTAGGTAGGGGTGTCTAAAGAAGAATAGTACAGGACTTTCTGGTGACTCAGTGTATAGGAATCTGCCTGCCAATATGGGGAACACGAGTTCAATCCTCGGTTCCAGCCTGTAAGCTGCAACTACTGGCAAGCATACCAAAACTACTGAAGCCCATGTGCTTAGTACCTATGTTTGGCAATGAGAGAAACCACCCCAATGAGAAGCCCAAGCACTGCAATGAAGAGAGACTTCCACTCTCTGCAACTAGGGAAAGCCTGTACAAAGCTACAGAGATCCAGCATAGGGGGCAGGAGGAAAAGGGGACGACAGAGGATGAGATGGCTGGATGGCATCACCAACTTTTGGACATGAGTTTGCATAAGCTCCGGGAGTTGGTGATGGACAGGGAGGCCTGGCATGCTGCAATTCATTCGGTCGCAAAGAGTTGGACATGACTGAGTGACTGAACTGAACTGAACTGACGTGAAAAAAGTTTGAACAAATAATGAGAATAGTACAGAGACCTTGTGGTAACCTAATTATTCTTCACTGTGACTGTCACAATGCAGGGAATGTGGTTGTGGTATTGCAATATGGTTTTGCAAGACATTACTATTGGAGGAAATCTGGATAAGAAACAAATGCGATGTCTCTATATCATTTCTCACACCTGTTTATCTATACTATCTAAAAATAAAATGTTAATTAAAACCAGAAAAGGAATAGAGTTCATTTCACATGGCCATGTTGTCATTTCACATGGCTGTGAGCAACTTTACTAAAATGCTCAGTTCACTTTTATAAGGCTATTTTCTCACATTGTCACTAAATATCACAAGTCTACAAGGCACATATAATTATTAGCTCTGTATAAATGAAGGGTCCATGCCTCAGCAGCACTGAGTTACTTATCCAAAATCACAGTTTGATAATGAGCACTGGTATGTCTGACTCTGAGACATATCATCTGATCCTCCCAGCTCAGCCTGACCTCAGAGCCAGCACAGATGTGGAATCAGTGCCCTTATGCCAGACCACTCATCTCCTCAAAGGCATCAGCCATGCAGTCCATTAAGAAGATGCTTGTGTGACTTTCAAGGTAGATGAACTCATAAAGCATCCAGCATGTCAGGCTGGAGTCTCTGCCTTGTTTGGAAAGCATAAGATAAATTTCAGCAGGCCACGGTTTGTTTGAGGATGCTAGAAATAATCGGATCTGCTATTTCAAATATAATTTGGATTTAAGAGGTGTTTTACTGTTCTGTTTCTAGAGTGCCTGAGGATCCAGCTGAGTGTATTACACATCACATTGGATTAAGGTCAATTAGCAACATTGCAAGGGACTTTTTCTCCTTCATAATGACATAGAGCTACAAATGTGATTAAAACCCTATATGTTAGTACAGATGAACAGAGGGATCTTAGACAAGCTCCAATTATGATTAAAGCTGCAGCAAGAGGTCCAGTGGGTCTTGACATATCATAACTCCCTGAAGTTTCTAATCAGACTTTATTGAACAGAAGCAACCGTGTGCTGAGTAGCACACATTTAGATTTGCGGCTTTGGATTTAAATGTGTTGAAAGCAGCAGAGTTCATGTGGAAGAAATGGCTTTGCCCACAGTGCTGTTTGTCTTCTGGGTGGCGGTGACAGAAGAGGTTATGTCATCAAAAAGTGTGAGCATAGAGTCGGACATTGGGCCGACCCAGGTGTGAATATTGACTCTATGACCTAAGAGTTGTATAGATTTGGGCAAGTCATTTCACATGTTTGAGCTTCTCTTTCTCAGCCATATGGTGAGCATGAGAATAGGTTTCTTTTATATTCTCCTGCAGATGAAATGAGATGACATATGTAAAATAACTTGTACATGGAAGGGGCTTAATAACCCACAGACATAAGAATTTACACTTTCAGCATTAAAAGGGACAGTGATTAGCTAAGACATGGAAGCAACCTTCATCAATGGATGAATGGAAAAAGAAAATATGGTGTGTATGCGTGCATCCTGTCATGTCCAGCTATTTGCGACCCCATGAACTCTAGTCCACCATGCTCCTCTGTCCGTGGAATTTTCCAGGCAAGAATACTGAGTGGGTTGCCATTTTCTTTTCCAGGGAATCTTCCCTCAACTCCATGGGAGACTTAGGAACAAACCTCCATCTCCTGCATCTCCACTTGCATCGGCAAGTGGATTCTTTACCACTGTGCCAACTGGGAAACCCTGGAAAGAGGATGTAATACATATATACAATGAAATATTACTCAGTCATAAAAATAATTAAATAATGCCTTTTGCAGCAACATGGATGAGCTTAGAGATCATCATACTAAGTGAAATCAGACAAAGAAAGACAAATATCATATGGTATCACTTACATGTGGGATAAAAAAATGACACAAGTATACTTAGTATTTATAAACAGTAATAGACTCTCAGATATAGAAAATAATAAAATAACCATAAAATAAAGGTAAGGGATATAGAGGCATAAATTAGAAGTTTGGGATTAACATATACACACTACTATATATAAAATAGATAAACAACAAGGTCCTACTATATAATACAAGGAACTGTATTCAGTATTGTGTAATAATCTATAATGGAAAAGACTTTAAAAAGAATATGCATATATATATCACTTTGCTTTACTCCTGAAAAGAAGACATTTTCATCAAAAAGTGAGTGAAGTCACTCAGTCGTGTCCGACTCTTTGTGACCCCATGGACTGTAGCCTACCAGGCTCCTCTGTCCCTGACATTCTCCAAGCAGGAATACTGGAGTGGGTTGCCATTTCCTTCTCCAGGAGATCTTCCCAACCCAGGGATCGAACCCAGGTCTCCCGTATTGCAGGCNAGGAATACTGGAGTGGGTTGCCATTTCCTTCTCCAGGAGATCTTCCCAACCCAGGGATTGAACCCAGGTCTCCCGTATTGCAGGCAGACACTTTACCATCTGAGCCACCAGGGAAGTCATATTTCAATAAAAAGATTTAAAAAAGGAAGAGTGTTGGTCACCTTGCCTCACTCAGCTGACTACTCAGGAGGAAAGTGGGGGTTGATTTTTGTTGTCAGATGGCTATTTTTTTATTAGGCTATTGAAACTATTATCAAACAATCCATTTGGAAAATATAGATTGAATATAGTTTAGCATACAATCAACAACAGTCTCTGATTTCAAGATCTGAGTGTCAATCATATTGCATATAAGATGTAGATCAAAACAGTCCCATAAAAGATGCACAGGGATCCAGACACCCTGACGTAAGGAGTTGGTAAGTATGGGGGCTACAGAAATTTACTCAAATTCCCTGAGCCTCAGTTCCATTACCTACGAAGTGGGAACAATAATTCCTACATTTCAGTGTTGTCATGGGAATTTTCAGAGATGAAATATTCAATGCACCCATATTAGAAATCAATCAGAGAGGCACCACCTGTAGCCTTTGGCCTGAAAGTACCAACGGGAGAGCCCATGGCACCTCCCGGCTACATGTAAGGCATCTGCAGGGAATTCCTTCATATGCCTGGACTTTGTCTCATAAAAGATCACCTCTCTCCCCTCCTCCCAGGTATACTCCTCCCATGCTTCTCACGTATTGGGTTGGTTTTGGCTCCAGTCTTGGTTTGTCTGTGCTTATTTCTTTGCTTATTCACACTGCTGCTGCTAAGTCGCTTCAGTCGTGTCCGACTCTGTGCGACCCCATAGACAGAAGCCCACCAGGCTTCCCCGTCCCTGGGATTCTCCAGGCAAGAATGCTGAAGTGGGTTGCCATTTCCTTCTCCAATGCACGAAAGTGAAAAGTGAAAGTGACATCGCTCAGTCATGTCAGACTTTTCGCGACCCCATGGGCTGCAGCCTACCAGGCTCCTCCGTCCATGGGAGTTTCCAGGCAAGAGTACTGGAGCGGGATGCCATTGCCTTCTCTGGCTTATTCACACAGTTCCCAGCTAAGATTATCAGAAGACTGTTGTATGTGTCCCGGGAGCGGCTTGTTTTGCAGTAAGGTTATTTTGTTGCTGGTTTGTACTTGAGAGAGCTGAGTTTAATTATCAGGAATTCTGAGAGCTATGAAAAAAAATTATATCTTGAAATTTGCCTAATAGGAATATTTACACCACAGAAGTCTTCTGATGCTACAACATCAGAGTTCCCCCTCTCTGAGAGTGCATTGTTTACCTTTGCCAGCACACCACTGGTTTAGGCTCTGACTTCATCAGTTTAGCCACGGTTTATAACTTCCACCCATGTGGGTACACTTTCCTGCCTTGTTCAATGGGCTTGTGGCAGTACAGCCACAGCCCTAAAGTCCAAATCCTAGCTCCTGAGGTTGACCAGGGCCCCGAGCCATTATCACTGATGAGTGATTAAGTAATGCTGGGGGAGGGGTACCTCCTACAGGACCAGGCTGGTACTAGCTGGGCACTGCTGGTAACAGGCTACATTTCCACAGCCTCTCTGGAGTTGGCCTTAAACAAAGGGAGTGGTCAATAGGACATGAAAATGAGGTTTGAGATATGGGGAAGAGTCCAGTCCCTCAGGGAAACCTGATATCATGTAGAAAGCAAATGGATTGTGTCTGGAAGGTAAAGAAGTACCAATTAACAATGTTCAGCCTAGACTATAAAGGACTAGATGTGTGTTTTAGAAAGATCATGTGTAAACAACTCTTATATATAGACTGTAAAAGCAACAAAGCAAACCTTTTAAAAATTCTGAGTGATCTTTCTAACCACAAGGTACTACTGTATGACACAGGGAGCTATATTCAATATCCTATAATAAATCATAATGGAAAGGAATATGAAAATTAATATATATATGCATGTGAAAGTATCACTTTGCTGTATACCATAAACAAATAAAATATTGTAAATAGGTTATACTTCAATAAAATAAATAAAAAATAAATAATAAACCTTGCTTTAATGACAGCTCAGAGATCAGGCTGTATCCAGAAGAGGTAGAGAGTAGAGACTTAGGTCTGTTAATGAGACAGAAAATAAGGTCCTGGAATTACAACTTAGAGCTGTAAGGATGGGGAAGAGTTGGTTTTGAGAAGGGGTTTTGTTTTTTTGGGGGGAAACTACTAAAATCAGTCTTGCGGTTTGGGTCACTTTTTCCAAGTTCTAAATACCTTGTTGCAAAATGGCTGATTGTCTGTAAATAAGTGATTTTACTTTGATTTTGCCTAATTTTCCAGTGTTTTACCTTCTGCTTAATTATAACAGACCTGGCGGACTATGTTTCCTTCCAAGCAGTTCATACAGAAGTGAAAATCATATGAAATAGCAGAGGTGAAAAACTGTGAACACTAAGAAGCTGTATTTACATGGTACATGTTTACTAGGAGCTAATACACAGTTAATTATTTTCTTAATTTTCACCAGAACCCTTTGAGACAGGGACAAAGAAGCTATCATTATCCTCATTTCACAGGTGAAAAAACTAAGGCTGAGGCAGCCAAAATGATTTCTACTTTCTTGATGCTTCTGAAATGGATGCAAATAAAAATTCTAACATCAGGGAAACCCAAGGGAAAGAAAAAAGTAATTGACTAAGCTTTAGAGTAATCACTTAAGAAAACCACATACTAAAATAAATGATAAAGATAAACAGTGTCATATATCCTAATTAATCCCATAGCTTGTTTAGAAAAAGCCGTGTGAACTGCAGAACTAGGCTCTCCAGCAAAACTCTTGCCGCATGCACAGCAAAAAAGCCACTGTTGGCACCAGCCATGAAACAAGGGTTATGTTCAGACCTTCAGAAACTCAGCAGGTAAGAAAACTCTTGAACTGAACTGGTTATTCATCATTTTTTGTTTTTATAAACAATCATATATGTACATATACATACATATATGTGCATTCACATGTATATATACACACATAATTTCATGTAACTATATTAGCATAATCATGCATAGAGATGGGGATTTGCATAGGTTTGTCTGCCTCATACTTTATGCTAACCTCCTTGCTGTCTCTACCAAAAGCCCATTTTTACCAGAAAACCAAATTCATAGCTTATATATAATCAAATTTATAGTTCTTTCATGTTTTCCATGTACTTGTATAAGCTTCTATAGCTGTATATATGATTTTTTGCTGCTCAATATAATTTCTTCTACAAGTGACATCTCATGTATACTATTGTTCTTAATCTTATAAAAACACTTCCAAGTCAATTGGTATTATTCCAAGATGGTTCCTTAATACTCCTTGCTACAGGTGGATGGTATTTTATTCAAACATTCTCTACTTTATAGGTAGTCCTTTTATGAACTCTAGCTTTGATTTTTATAGGAAAAATTCCCGGAGCCACATTTTCTGGGTCAGAAGGAATACACATTTAAAATTTTTTTTTTTTTTTTTTCTGGGCCACATGGCTTGGGGGATGTTACTTCCCTAACCAGAGACTGCACCTGGGCCATGACAATGAAAGTTCTGAGTTCTAACCACTAGACAACCAGGGGCTTCCTTTGAATATGTGCTTTCAATTTTTAGTATTATGAACCATTTATTAAAAGAGGTAAACATCACTCTAGCAATGTGAGGGTTCCTTATTTTTCACATGTCTACCTTCAGAAGGTATAGTCATTCCTTGTAAAAAGAAAAAATATGCTAGATTGATAAAGGTAAAGAAATATTCATTGTCACTTTAATTTGTATTTCACTCATAGTTACTGTGTTGAGCATCTTTTCGCATATCTGCAGGCCATTTGGATTTGTTTCTGTGTGAATTGCCTCTTCTAATCCTTTGCCCAGTTTTTTCCCCACTGACATTATTTACTTTCTTCTAATAAATTTGTAAAAGATCTGTGTATGTTATTCATAATGGTCATCCATATTTTTTCCTCATTGCAAATACCTGTCCAAGAATTTCTGTTTTCTTTTGTGTTTTGATTTATCTCACTATAGATGATTTTAACTTTTTTATAAATCAAGTAGGTTCATACCCACTTTGCCCTGGGGGTGTCCATAGACTCTCTCAGATTTTCTTGCATTTTTCACATTTAAGTTTTTAATCCTTTTGGAATTTATTTTTAATATGAGGTAAAAAAGGAGTCCAGTTTTATATTCTTCCAGATGCATAGCCAGCTGTGTCTGTACCATTTACTAAACAATCCATCCTTTTACCGCTGAGTTAAAATGCCATCATGGCCATTTATCACGTTCTTACATACAAGGTGGTCTGCTACCTTATTCTTTCCTACATTTTGATCTATTTGTGTACTCTGAGGCTAATCCTCAGCTCCATAATTCCAGTCTATGTAGTCCAGATTTGTCGTTCCAGCAATTCAAAATTTAAAAAAATTAAAGATGACCTCATTTATTCTCAAGACTTGATACTTTCAAATAATCTTTTAAGTAATTTTATTCAATCTCAGTCTCTACATAGCATTGACATTGTAATTGAAACTTAATTTTATAGTATATATTAATATCTAGCTATATAATAATATGGATCTTCTAATCCACTTTTTAAAAATCATATTATAGCTTGTCTTTGGCCATTTGTGGCCTTAGCAGCTGCGAAATGCAAACAGAGACTAGCAGGCAGCAGAGAACACAAGTGAGGCAAGATCACAGTCTCATTTTTTAAATAAATTTATTTATTTTAATTGAAAGCTAATTACTTTACAATATTGTAGTGGTTTTGCCATACATTGACGTGAATCCACCATGGGTGTACATGTGTTCCTCATCCTGAACCCTCCTCTCTCCTCCCTCCCCATCCCATCCCTCTGGGTCACCCCAGTGCACCAGCCCCAAGCACCCTCTCTCATGCATTGAATCTGGACTGATGATTCATTTCACATATGATAATATACGTGTTTCAGTGCCATTCTTCTAAACCATCCCACCGTTGCCCTCTCCCACAGAGTCCAAAAGACTGTTCTATACATTTGTGTCTCTTTTGTTGTCTCGCATACAGGGTTATCGTTACCATCTTCCATATCTAAGACTCTCCTCTGGGCCTTCTTTTCACAGCCCTTGCTTGCTGATACCATCATTTGCCTGTTTTCTCTCATGTTATTTCTCATTCTTCTATTACTGTAAATTTCATTTTCTAGAATTGCTTGCCTTCCTACTTTCTGCTACATTCATTCAATAGGAGACCCTAACAGAAGGTTTGAAGACAGAGGAAGTGAAGAGAAGGTGGTTCTTTCTTTCTTTTCTTTTTTGATACTACAGAAGTTATTTATTCACTATACACAGAACACGTCCCCTATAAAATGTACATGTAAATCATTAAAAAGTACATTTTCTCAATTACAGAACATGCTAAATCTGTTCTGTTTGCCTCAAAATAATTTTAATTATAATGCCCAGAGTCTCCTTTACATCTGATGCAAAGTTAAATACTTATTTTGGGGATTGTTACCTAATATGTATTTGAGTAGGCAGAGTTAACAATTAAATATAACTCTAGTATATTACACTCATTGCACAATAAATCAGTTTATTACAGATTAAAACAAATCATTTTTTATTATTTGTATTAATGGGATACAAACAAATGCTGGATATTTTAAAGTGGCAAATAACCACAAAATTGCTTATCTTTGATAGTATATTGGATTTTATAATTACATAGGATATAAATGGTGTAAAATATTGTTATAATACACCTTATACAAGACAATGAAGCCACACTGTAAGGATTCACTAGATTGTGGTCAGTTGACATTTATTGAATAAGTGAGTTTTATTTATCTTTTTCCCCAGTTACCCAGTACACTTTTTTGGGCATATCCGTCTAGTCAAGGTTATGGTTTTTCCAGTAGTCATGTATGGATGTGAGAGTTGGACTCTGAAGACAGCTGAGCACCAAAGAATTGATGCTTTTGAACTGTGGTGTTGGAGAAGACTCTTGTCAGTCCCTTGGACTGCAAGGAGATCCAACCAGTCCATTCTGAAGGAGATCAGCCCTGGGATTCCTTTGGAGGGAATGATGCTGAAGCTGAAACTCCAGTACTTTGGACACCTTATGCAAAGAGTTGACTCATTGGAAAAGACTCTGATGCTGGGAGGGATTGGGAGCAGGAGGAGAGGAGGACGACAAAGGATGAGATGGCTGGATGGCATCACTGACTCAATGGACGTGAGTCTGAGTGAACTCCGGGAGTTGGTGATGGACAGGGAGGCCTAGCGTGCTGCGATTCATGGGGTTGCAAAGATTCAGACACGACTGAGCGACTGAACTGAACTGAAGGGCTCATTAAATGTTTATTGTATATACTGACTAGGAAAGAGGTGAGAAGAGATGGACCCTCCTAGCTGGAAGTCAAGTATCATAATTGGAATTTAAGGAAGACGTGTTTAAGGAAGACATAAACCGCATATGGCATACAAGTAAGGAGACTCAGATGCCAACAAAGCAAAACATTAGCAGAAAACACTGGTACTGGAATAATAAACAAAGGCAAGATTTCCCAGTAGCTAAAATAGAACTGACTTTAAGAGATAACCAAGTTCATATTGTACCATACGTTTTCTCACCCAATTCACCTTGAGACAGACCAAGAGAGGGCATTTCTTTTCTTTTTTTTTTTTAAATTTTTATTTTAACTTTAGTTTACTTTACAATACTGTATTGGTTTTGCCAAACATTGACATGAATTCACCATGAGTGTACGGGGGAGAGGGAGAGGGTGGGATGAGATGGGAGAATGGCATTGAAACATGTATACTATCATGTAAGAGAGGGCATTTCTTTGTAAATTTTTCTTTCCTTCCACCAGCAGCCCCAGAAGTGTGTTTACAGGAAAGTTCCAACTCCACTTATAATCCCCTATCATGATGTTAACTCCTATGAGCAACCTTGGCTTTTTAATCCTGCTAATGCTATCCTTTTTCCTAAGTCCCTCCAGCCCTAGAATATTAGGTAGAAGTTACCTCATATTTCAACCTTCCCTGGTGGCTCAGAGGTTAAAGCCTCTGCCTGGAATGTGGGACACCTGGGTTCAATCCCTGGGTTGGGAAGATCCTCTGGAGAAGAAAATGGAAACCTTGTATGTCTAAATCCAAGTTTGCCCAGGTGTTTTCTATTTATCTTTACAATTCTACCATGCCTCAGTAGGTAATTCTCTGTATTAAATTCCTTGTTTGAAACACCTAGAGTCACATGCATTTTGCTGTCTTAAATGTAACTAACATACATTCCAAATTATTTTTTTCATTACTCTCTACCTGACATCTTGCACTTTCTTGGAAGACACCAAAATGAAATTTTCTTTTTGCACTTTTTCTTTTGTTGGGTAGGTTCTTTCTGAATAGGTTATACAGTCAAATATATTCCTTCTTCTCTATACCCACCACATCTCACGTCTGACTCTTGAAGTCACTTCAATAATTCACTGTCTTTGAATTACCTGTTGTGAGCTTGAGGTCAGCTAGCACGCCTTTCACTAACTCCCAATTCTTGATTCACTGTGTGGCCACAGCAGGTGCTCTGTACTCCTGTCTGGGGAAAGCAGAGGAAGGTGAGAGGGAACAAGTTAGGGAAGGAAGAATTCTGGGCGAGGGAGCAAATGTTCTAGAGATAAAGGGACACTTTTACAGGGGAAAAAGGATACCACAGAGCCTACAAGAAATGACTAAATTTGGGTTTTGGTGGGGTCATTAGAATAGAACTTTAATGGTAATATAATTTTTAATTTGAAAAATGTGGTTTAGTACTAAGTCAGTAAACTAAAGTCTCTGAGCCTCAGCTTCTTCATTTTTACAATGGCAACAATAATATCTATATTTGTAGTGTTATAAATTTAAAACATAATTACATATGTAAAAAATCTAATGGGCTATAAACATGTATTTAAAAGTCACTTGCTTGGAGTCAATAAATGATATAATAAGACTAACAATAATAATACCAGCAATGAAAGGCACACAGTTTGGAAGACAGGTGGCAAAATTTTCTTAATTTGCCTTCTATATGGAAATCCTATTATCTGCAAAAAGTTACAGAAATAGTAAGTGACCTTAGCAAAGTTGCAAGATAAAATACAAGAATACAAAATAAATTGAAATTATACAAAGGTACAGTGAACAGCTGAAAGTAGAATTTATAAGAGTAATATATCAATAATACATAATAGCAATAAAATTGAGATACAGATGAATGTAATAAAATATAATATGTGCAAGAACAATGAAAAAAATAAAACATTGCTAAGAAAAGTATTGGGTGATCTAAACCAATGAAGATTTATTCTATGCTGAGGAATCCCAAGACTCAATATTATTAAATATAACTGACCAATAGACTCAACATATCCTAATCAAATCCTAGGAGATGTTTGCATAAATTGATGAGCTATTTATAACATTTATATATAAATGTAAAGGACTTTAATATCAAAATAAAGAACCAGAAGAACAAAGTTAATGAATTTATATTGCCTAGTTTAAAGATTCACTCTGAAAATTCTAGTAATGAGGACCTTCTGGTACTATTTTAAGGACAGACATGTGGAGTAACAGCAAAGAAAGTAGAATTCAGAAATAGACTCACATAAATATGGTCAATTGTTTGCCAGCATAGATACCATAGATACCAAGACACTTCAATATGTCAGTATCTTTAACAACAGTATTTTTCACAAATGATTAAAATAGTTGAATGCCATATTCAAAACACGAAACAATCTTCAACTTTTATTTCATACCATCACTTCAGTTCAGTTCAGTCGCTCAGTCGTGTCCGACTCTTTGCGACCCCGTGAATTGTAGCACGCCAGGCCTCCCTGTCCATCACCAACTCCTGGAGTTCACTCAGACTCACATCCATCGAGTCAGTGATGCCATTCAGCCATCTCATCCTCTGTCTTCTCCTTCTCCTCCTGCCCCCAATCCCTCCCAGCATCAGAGTCTTTTCCAATGAGTCAACTCTTCACATGAGGTGGCCAAAGTACTGGAGTTTCAGCTTCAACATCATTCCCTCCAAAGAAATCCCAGGGCTGATCTCCTTCAGAATGGATTGGTTGGATCTCCTTGCAGTCCAAAGGACTCTCAAGAGTGTTCTCCAACACCACACTTCAAAAGCATCAATTCTTTGGCGCTCAGCTTTCTTCAGAGTCCAGCTCTCACATCCATACATGACTACTGGAAAAACCATAGCCTTGACGAGACACACATTTGTTGGCAAAGTAATGTCTCTGCTTTTCAGTATGTTATCTAGGTTGGTCATAACTTTTCTTCCAAGGAGTAAGCGTCTTTTAATTTCATGGCTGCAGTCACCATCTGCAGTGATTTTGGAGCCCCAAAAAATAAAGTCTGACACTGTTTCCATTGTTTCTCCATCTATTTCCCATGAAGTGATGGGACCAGATGCCATGATCTTCGTTTTCTGAATGTTGAGCTTTAAGCCAACTTTTTCACTCTCCTCTTTCACGTTCATCAAGAGGCCTTTTAGTTCCTCTTCACCTTCTTCCATATAGAGGAACTAACATAAAATTGGTCATAGGTATAAATGTAAAACCAATAACCTATAAAATTTTGTAACTTTTGGTTGAAAAAAAGGAGAAATTCTTTCTGATCATGGATTAGGTGAAGATTTCTTAAAAGCCATAAAAACATGTACCATAAAAGAAAAATAATGGTAAATTGTACATTGCCAATATTATAATTTTCTGCTCTCCAAAAACCACTATTAAAATATTAGAAATTCAAGCTACACATAAGAGAAAATATTTACCAAACATATATCAATAGTTTGACAAAGGGATTGTACCAAGAAATAGACAAGGAATTTTGGCAGTTAGTAATAAAACAAACATTTCAATTTTTAAAGAAGTAAAAAGAACTGATTCAAATGTATTCTTTTTAATGGCTGCATAATACTCCATTGTGTATATGTACCAGTATACTAACTCATATATATGGAATTTAGAAAGATGGTAATGATAACCCTGTATGCGAGATAGCAAAAGAGACACAGATGTATAGAACAGTCTTTTGGACTCTGTGGGAGAGGGAGAGGGTGGGATGATTTGGGAGAATGGCACTGAAACATGTATAATATCATATATGAAACAAATCTCCAGTCCAGGTTCGATGCGTGATACTGGATGCTTGGGGCTGGTGCACTGGGACGACCTGGAGAGGTGGTATGGGGAGGGGGGAGGGAGGGGAGTTCAGGATGGGAAACACGTGTATACCTGTGGTGGATTCATGTTGATGTATGGCTGAACCAATACAGTATTGTGAAGTAATTAATCTCCAATTAAAATAAATAGATTTATATTTAAAAAAAAGAAGTAAAAAGAGTTGAGCAGACATTGTATCAAATAATTTAGGTAAACTGAAACTCTTATTCTGGAAAACATTTATGCAGGTTATCCTAAAGTTAATGCACACTTACCATATTATTCAGCAATCCAATTCCTAGACTTATATCCACGAACAATGAAAACATATGTCCACACAAAGACCTGGATAAAAACTCAAGTCCTCATTAGCTAGTGAATGAATAAATAAGTTGTGATACATCCATACAGTGGAATATTCTTCAACAATAAGAAAGAATCAATTAGTTACACTTTCAACAATATTAATGTGTTTCAAAAGTATTACATTAAATTAAAGAAACCAAGTGCAAGAACCACATGTGGAAGATACCAATCATATGATACTCTAGAAAAGACTAAACTGAGGGACAGAAAAAAGATCAGCAGTTGCCAGGGCTGGGAGTAAAAAGAGTTTGAGTGACTTTATGGAATGATGGAAATGTTTCATAGCTAGATCATAATGGTGGTAACCCTACTGTATTCAACTTGACAGAACTCATTCAATTGTATACTTTAAAAAGATAAATTTTATCATATGCATATTAAACCTGAATTAAAAGAATTTAAAATTTTAGTTCCCACTTACATGTAAATGCTTACTATTTTTCATGATGTATAAAGTACTGAAAATCTTTTTTCTGGTACTGTTAGGGAATGCGAGTTAAAATACAGAAACAAAACAGTCCAAATAACAGAAATCAATATAATTTTCAATAGTGGAAATATTTCTTAATATTATGTTTCATAAATCTTTGCATACTGAAACACTATATAAGAAAAGTTCTTTGAATTGCTAGATATGGTACACTGACACCACCATGGTCAGTGGAAACTGAGTTCAGTGACACTTGAAATGCTAAGGATAGGGAGCAACTGACTTTGTCCTCAATAATTTCTTTGCAAATTGTCAGAACCGTGTTATAACCATGAGTCCATTGGACAATAATGCATATGCTCTGTACACAGAATAAACTGTTTCTGAACCCTAATCTTTGGCAAAGTTTCCATGTGGACACTATGGAATATGGAAATCATAATTTAAGGCTTTTGATAAATAAATGTGGTGCTTTAAATAAATGCATTTAATGAAAGGTTTATTTATTCCAAGATTATGTGTTATTTTGTGTGTGAGTCAAATGTTCTTTGTTTCTACCTCTTTGTTCTTTGTATACTGCCTTGTGACAGTATATACACACTAATAAGTGTGTCTCCATGTGTATAGATATACCTATACTATGTGTGTTCAGTCATTCAGTTGTGTTCAACTCCTTGTGACTCCATAGACTGGGGCCCACCAGGGTCCTCTGTCCATGGAATTTTCCAGGCAAGAATACTAGAATGGGTTGCCATTTCCTTCTCCAATGTGTATGTACATAATATGCGTGTATTTATTATATAATATGCATGTGCATATTACATATGAGAAATTGCCTATTGTTTTGAGACAAACTATGCAGCCTAAAGAGTCTGGATCTTACTCTATTTGAGTTCACAGTACACCCTAACAATAGTTTTAGTTATTGCCTTTTAATAGTATTTAGCAACTTTGCATTTTGGACATTCCACCAACCCAAGTTCCCTTAAAAAAGCCATTGTAATAAGTACACTCAGGCAAAAATAAGCTGTTTGAAGAACATTACAGAAACAGAAACATACTAGACTTTAGAACCTTCACTGCAATTTTCCAAAAAAGATCTTCACTGGCCATACAATTACTTGGAAAGGCACATTTAATGTGTAATGTTATTAAAAAGACTTTGTTGAAGATAATCAGGTATTAATATTTTTGATGAAAAACTGATTGATCCATCTAAGAAAAGAATGGAAAATTCTATCTGAGCTAAATGTGAGGATTATAATCCATGCAGAGCATCTCAGAAAACTCTGAGAAAGTTCTGTTCTTTAGAACTTGAGGCAGTTATATTGTTTTGAGACAGACCTCTACATTAAGTGATGTGTTGTTGACAGTTTACACAATCCAGATCTGAACACCATGTGATTTCCTATCAAAAAAAAGGATATTACTTTTAAAGAGTTGTCTTGTTAAAGACAGGAGAATGTTTCTCTTTATAGTTGAGCATGTTATTTCTGCTGATGGGGATGTTTTGCTAGCTGCAAAACAGATGCACAATGCACAACAGGGGAGAGAAGAGACCAAAAGTCAGAGAAAACAATTATGTTTAAATTTTTTTTGTCTTCTTAGCATAATATACATGTAAAATTTTTTTCAATGTTTTAAAGTTTATTTACTTTTTAATTGAAGGATAATGGCCTTACAGAATTTTGTTGTTTTTTGTAAAGCCTCAACATGAATCAGCCATGCTGCTGCTGCTGCTGCTGCTGCTAAGTCGCTTCAGTCGTGTACAACTCTGTGCAACCCCAGAGAGGGCAGCCTACCAGGCTCCCCCGTCCCTGGGATTCTCCAGGCAAGAACGCTGGAGTGGGTTGCCATTGCCTTCTCCAATGCATGAAAGTGAAAAGTGAAAGTGAAGTTGCCCAGTCGTGTCTGACTCTTAGCGACCCTATGGACTGCAGCCTACCAGGCTCCTCCATCCATGGGATTTTCCAGGCAAGAGTACTGGAGTGGGTTGCCATTGCCTTTCCCATGAATCAGCCATGCTGCTGCTGCTGCTAAGTCACTTCAGTCGTGTACAACTCTATGCGACCCCATAGACGGCAGCCCACTAGGCTCCGCCGTCTCGGGGATTCTCCAGGCAAGAATACCGGAGTGGGTTTCCATTTCCTTCTCCAATCCATGAAAGTGAAAAGCAAAAGTGAAGTTGCTCAGTCGTGCCTGACTCTTAGCGACCCCATGGACTGCAGCCTACCAGGCTCCTCCATCCATGGGATTTTCCAGGCAAGAGTACTGGAGTGGGATGCCATTGAATCAGCCATAGGTATACATATATCCCCTCCCTTTTGAACCTCCCTTCCATCTCCTTCCCACCCCACCCTATGGATTGATACAGAGCCCCTGTTTGAGTTTCCTTGAGCCACACAGGAAATTTCCATTGGCTATCTATTTTACATATAGTAATATAAGTTTCCATTTACTTTCTCCATACACTTCACCCTTTCCTCCCCTCTCCTCATGTCCATAAGTCTATTCTCTATCTCTGTCTCTTCATTGCTGCCCTGTAAATAAATTCTTCAGTACCATTTTTCTAGATTCCATATATATGTGTTAGAATATGATATTTATCTTTCTCTTTCTGACTTACTTCACTCTGTGTAATAGGCTCTAGGTTGATCTACCTCACATAGAACTGACTCAAATGTATTCCTTTTTATGGCTAATATTCCATTGTGTATATGTACCACAACTTCTTTATCCATTCATCTGTCAGTGGACATCTAGGTTGCTTCCATGTTCTGGCTATTGTAAACAGTGCTGCAATGAACAACGGGATACATGTGTCGTTTTCAGTTTTGGTTTCCTCAGGGTATATACCTAGCAGTGAGATTGCTGGGTCATATGGTGGTTTTCTTCAAGTTTTTAAAGGAATCTCCATACTGTCTTCCATAGTGGCCGTATCAGTTTATATTCCCACCAACAGTGCAAGAGCATTCCCTTTCCCCTTTTCTCCACACCCTCTCCAGCATTTATTATTTGTAGATTTTTTGATGATGGCCATTCTGAACCGTGTGATGTGATATTTCATTGCAGTTTTGATTTTCATTTCTCTATTAATGAGTGATGTTGAGCATCTTTTCATGTATTTGTTAGCCATCTGTATGTCTTCTTTGGAGAAATGTCTGTTTAGGTCTTTTCCCTACTTTTTGATTGGGTTGTTTGTTTTTCTAGTATTGAGTCGTATAAGCTGCTTGTATATTTTGGAAATTAATCCTTTGTCAGTTGTTTCATTTGCTATTACTTTCTGCCATCCTGAGGGTTGTCTTTTCACCTTGCTTAAGTTTCCTTTGCTGTGCAAAAGCTTTTAAGTTTAATCAGGTCCCACTTGTTTACTTTTCTTTTTATTTCCATTACTCTAGGAGGTGGGTCATAGAGGATTTTGCTTTGATTTATGTCATCGAGTGTTCTATGTTTTCCTCTAAGAATTTTATAGTTTCTGGACTTACATTTAGGTCTTTAATCCATTTTGAGTTTATCTTTGTCTATGGTGTTAGGAAGTGTTCTAATTTCATTCTTTTACATGTAGCTGTTGTTCTTCCAGCACTCTTTATTGAAGAGGCTGTTTTTGCCCCATTGTATATTCTTGCATCCTTTGTCAAAAATAAGGTACACATAGCAAGTGAAAGTGAAGTCACTCAGTCGTGTCCGACTCTTTGTGACCCCATGGACTGTGGCCTACCAGGCTTCTCCATCCATGGAATTTTCCAGGCAAGAGTACTGGAGTGGGTTGCCATTCCCTTCTCCAGGGGATCTTCCCATACCAGGGATTGAACCTGGGTCACCTGCATTGCAAGCAGACGCTTTACCGTCTGAGCCACCAAGGAAGTCTCAGGTACCCATAGGTGCGTGGGTTTATTTCTTGACTTTCTATCTTGTTCCATTGGTATATATTTCTGTTTTTGTGTCATTAACATATTTGCTTGATGACTGTAGCTTTGTAGTATAATCTGAAGTCAGGAAGGAGATTCCTCCAGCTCCATTCTTCTTTCTCAAGACTGCTTTAACCACTAGGGGTCTTTTGTGTTTCCATATGAATTGTGAAATTTTTTGTTTTAGTTCTGTGAAAAATACCATTGGTAATTTTGATAGAGATCACATTGAGTCTGTAGATTGCATTTGGTAGTATAATCATTTTCACAATAATGATACTTCCTAACCAGGAACATGAAATATCCCTCCATCTGTTTATGTCATCTTTGATTTCTTTCATCAGTGTCTTATAATTTTCTTTGCACAGTTCTTTTGTCTCTTTAGGTAAGTTTATTCCTAGATATTTAATTCTTTTTGTTGCAATGGTGAATGGGATTGATTTCTTAATTTCTCTTTCTGATTTTTCATTGTTAGTATAGAAATGCAAGTGATTTCTGTGTATTGACTTGTGTCCTGCAACTTTGCTAAATTCACTGATTAGCTCTAGTAATTTTCTGATACTATCTTTAGGGATAAATCTGTACAGTATCATGTCATCTGCAAACAGTGAGAGCTTTACTTTTTCTTTTCTGATCTGGATTCCTTTTATTTCTTTTTCTTTTCTGATTGCTTTAGCTAGGACTTTCAAAACTATGTTGAATAATAGTGATGAAAGTGACAACCTTGTCTTGTTCCTGATCTTAGAGGGAATGCTTTCAATTTTTCACCATTGAGAATAATGTTTGCTGTAGGCTTATTATATATGGTCTTTTCTATGTTGAGGTAGGTTCCTTCTATGCCCATTTTTTGAAGCGCTGTAGTCATAAATGGGTGCTGAATTTTGTCAAAGGCTTTTTCTGCATCTATTGAGATTATCATATGACTTTTATCTTTCAATTTGTTAATATGGTGTATCACATTGATTGATTTGTGTATACTGAAGAATCCTTGCATTCCTGGAATAAAGCCAACTTGATCATGAGCTTTTTGATGTGTTGCTGAAATCTGTTTGCTAAAATTTTGTTGAGGATTTTTGCATCTATGCTCATCAGTGATATTGGCCTGTGGTTTTTTTTGTGTATGTGTTCTCTTTGTCTGGTTTTGGTATCAGGGTGATGGTGGCCTTGTAGAATGAGTTTGGAAGTGTTCCTTCCTCTGCAATTTTTTGGAAAGAGTTTTATAAGGATAGGCATTAGCTCTTCTCCAAATGTTTGATAGAATTCTCCTGTGAAGCCATCTGGTCTTGGGCTTTTGTTTTTTGGGAAATTTCTGATCACAGCTTCAATTTCAGTGCTTGTAATGGGGTTGTTCATAATTTCTATTTCTTCCTAGTTCAGTCTTGGAAAATTGAACTTTTCTAAAAATCTGTCCATTTCTTCCAGGTTATCCATTTTATTGCTATATAGTTGTTCATAATAGTCTTTTAAAATCCTTTGTATTTCTGAAAAGGATTGTCTGTTATAACCTCTCCTTATTCATTTCTAATTTTGTTGATTTAACTCTTTTTTTCTTGATGAGTTTCACTAAAGTTTTGTCAATTTTGTTTATCTTCTCAAAGAACCAGCTTTTAGTTTTAATAATTTTTACTAGTGTTTCTTTCATTTCTTTTTCACTTATTTCTGCTCTGATCCTTACGGTTTCTTTCCTTCTATCAATTTTGGGGAATTTTTGTTCTTTTTTTCCAGTTGTGTTAGGTGTAAAGTTAGGTTGTCTATTCGATGTTTTTCTTGTTTCTTGTGGTAGGATTGTATTGCTATCAGTTCAGTTCAATTCAGTTGCTCAGTCGTGTCCGACTCTTTGCGACCCCATGAATTGCAACACGCCAGGCCTCCCTCTGCATCACCAACTCCTGGAGTTCACTCAGACTCGCGTCCATCAAGTCAGTGATGCCATCCAGCCATCTCATTCTCTGTCGTCCCCTTCTCCTCCTGCCCCCAATCCTTCCCAGCATCAGAGTCTTTTCCAATGAGTCAACTCTTCGCATGAGGTAGCCAAAGTACTGCAGTTTCAGCTTTAGCATCATTCCTTCCAAAGAACACCCAGGAGTGATCTCCTTTAGAATGGACTGGTTGGATCTCCTTGCAGTTCAAGGGACTCTCAAGAGTCTTTTCCAACACCACAGTTCAAAAGCATTAATTCTTCAGTGCTCAGCTTTCTTCATAGTCCAACTCTCACATCTATACATGACTACTGGAAAAACCGTAGCCTTTACTAGATGGACCTTTGTTGACAAAACAATGTCTCTCTTTTTAAATATGCTATCTACGTTGGTCATAACTTTCCTTAAACTTCCCTATTACAACTGCTTTTGCTGGATCCCACAGATTTTGAGTTGTCTTGTTTTCATTGTCATTTGTTTCCAGAAAATTTTGATTTCCCTTTTGATTTCTTCAGTAACCTATTTGTTATATAGTAACATGTTGCCTTGGGATTTCTTTGGAAGGAATGATGCTAAAGCTGAAACTCCAATACTTTGGCCACCTCATGCAAAGAGTTGACTCATTGGAAAGGACTCTGATGCTGGAAGGGATTGGGGGCAGGAGGAGAAGGGGACGACAGAGGATGAGATGGCTGGGTGGCATCACTGACTCGATGGACGTGAGTCTGAGTGAACTCCGGGAGTTGGTGATGGACAGGGAGGCCTGGCATGCTGCAATTCATGGAGTCGCAAAGAGTCGGACACGACTGAGCGACTGAACTGAACTGAACTGAACATGTTGCTTAATCTCCATGTGTTTGTGTTTCTTAGAGGTTTTTTTTTTTTTCCCTTGTAATTGATAACTAGTCTCATAATATTGTGGTTGGAGAAGATGCTTGATATAATTTCAATTTGCTTAGATTTACTGAGGTGTGATGTGACCCAAGATGTGGTCTATCCTAGAGTATGTTCCATGTGCACTTGAGAAGAAGGTGTATTCTTCTGCATTTGGATGGAATGTCCTGAAGATATTAATGAGATCCATTTCATCTAATGCATTAATTAAGACTTGTGTTTCCTTATTAACTTTCTGTTTTGATGATCTGTCCATTGGTGTGAGTGGGGTGTTAAAGTCTCCTACTATTATTGTGTTACTGTTAAATTCTCCTTTTATGTCTGTTTGTGTTTGTCTTATGTATTGAGGTGCTCCTATGTTGAGTGCATAGATATTTACAATTGTTATGTCTTACTTTTGGACTGATCCCTTGATCGTTATGTAGCATCCTTCCTTATCTCTCATAACTTTATTTTAAGATCTATTTTGTCTGATATGAGGATTGCTACTCTAGCTTTCATTTGCTTTCTATTTGCATGGAATATATTTTTCCATCCTTTCACTTTCAGTCTATGTGTGTCTTTAGGCCTGAAGTGGGTTTCTCGTAGACAGCAAATATATAGGTCTTGTTTTTGTATCCATTCAGCCAGGCTGTGTCTTTTGGTTGGAGCATTTAATCCATTTACATTTAAATTAATTATGCATATATGTGTTCCTACTGCCATTTTCTTAATTGTTTGGGGTTAACTTTGTAGATTTTTTTCTTCTCTTGTATTTCTTGACTATATAAGTACCTTTCACATCTGTTTTAAAATTGGTTTGGTGGTACTGAGTTCTCTTAAATTTTGCTTGTCTGAAATTTTTTAAAATTTCTCCATCAATTTTGAATGAGATCCTTGCTTGGCACAGTAATCTTGGTTGTAGATTTTTCCCTTTCAATACTTTAAATATATCCTGCTGTTCCCTTCTGGTCTACAGAGTTTCTGCTGAAAGATAGCTGTTAAATGTATGGCGTTTCCCTTGTATGTTACTTGTTCCTTTTCCCTTGCTGCTTTTAATATTCTTTCTTTGTGTTTAGTCTTTGTTAGTTTGATTAGTATATGTCTTGGAGTGTTTCTTCTTGGGATTATCCTGTATGGGACTCTTTGCATCTCTTGGAGTTGATTGACTATTTCCTTTTCCATGTTGGTGAAATTTTCAACTATAATTTCTTCAAAAAATTTCTTATATACTTTCTTTTTCTCTTCTCCTGGACCCCTATAATTTGAATGTTGGTGTGTTTGATATTGTCCTGGAGGTGTCTGAGACTATCCTCAATTCTTTTTACTTTATTCTGCTCTTTAAAAGTTATTTCCACCATTTTATCTTCCAACTCACTGATTCGTTCTTCTGCTTCCTATATTCTGCTATTGATTACTTCTAGAGTATTTTTAATTTCAGTAATTTTATTGTTTCTCTTTATATGTTTATTCTTTAGTTCTTCTAGGTCTTTGTTAATTGATTCTTACATTTTCTCCATTCTGTTTTCAGGGTTTTTGATCAATATTACTATCATTATTCTGAATTCTTCTTCAGGTATTTTGCCTATTTCATCTTCATTTATTTGACCTTCTTTGTTTATAGTTTGTTCTTTCATGTAGTTTGTGTAGTATTTCTCTATATTTTCATTATTTTTTAAACTTATTGTGTTTGAGCTCTCCTCTTTCCAGGCTTCACGGTTGAATTCTTTTTTCCTTTTGGTTTCTGCCCTCCTAAGATTGGTCCAGTGGCTTCTGTAAGCTTCATATAGGGTGAGATTTGTGCAGAGGTTTGTTTGTTTTTTTCTCTGATGGGCAAGGCTGAGTGACATGGTAATCTTGTCTGTTGATGATTGGGTTTATATTCTTGTTTTTCTTGTTGTTTAGATGAGGCATCCTACACAGGGTGCTGTGGTGGTTGAGTGATGCTGGGTCTTGTGTTCAAGTGGTGTGCTTTGTGTGAGTTCTATCTGATACCCCGTAGGGTTGGTTCTCAGGTAGTCTATGGTCTCAGAGTCATTGCTCCCACTCCAAAGGCTCAGGGCCTGATACCATCTCTGTGTGGCCAGCCACTGCCCTGCACCTTCTGCCATTTTTACTGCCTCTAATTTTAGTTTTTAAATTAACTTTTATTTTAAATTGGAGTATAGTTGATTTACAATGTTATTTTCAGAGGTATAGCAAAGTGATTCAGTTATTTTTAGATTTTTTTTCCTATATGAAAGTGAATGTGAATGTCACTCAGTAGTGTTTGACTCTCTGTGACCTCATGGGGTATAAAGTCCATGGAATTCTCGAGGCCAGAATAATGGAGTGGGTAGCTGTTCCCCTCTCCAGGGGATCTTCCTAACCCAGGGATCAAACCCAGGTTTCCCACATTGCAGGAAGATTCTTTACCAGCTGAGCCACAGGGAAGCCCCTTTTATCCTATAGGTATTACAGAACATTGAGTAGAGTTCCCTGTACTATACAGTAGGTCCTTTTTGATGATCTATTTTATATATATAGTAGTGTGTATATGTCCATCCCAAATTTCTAATTTATCCCTCTGGGTCACACCTTTCCACAAACCGTGAGTTTCTTTTTAAGTCTGTGAGTCTGTTTCTGCTTTATAAATAAATTCATTTGCATCAGTTCTTTAGATTGCACATATAAGTGACATCATATGACATTTGTCTTTCTCTTTCTGACTTACTTCACTTAGTATAATAATTTCTAGGTCAATACATGTTGCTGCAAATGGTATTATTTCATTTCACAATGTGTGCATTGTAAGTCACTTCAGTTATGTCGGACTCTTTGTGACCCCATGGACTGTAGCGCAGCCAGGCTCTTCTGTCCATGAGGATTCTCCAGCCAAGAATCTTGGAGTGGGTTTCCATGCCCTTTTCCAGGGGATCTTCCTGACCCAGGGATTGAGCCCAAGTCCCTTGCATCTTCTGCACTGGCCAGTGTGATCTTTATCACTAGTGCCATCTGGGAAGAAATTATATAAATTCACAATACTGAATTAGAAATTTATATAACTTATTATTTCTAAACCGCACATAAACTCAAAGTAACACAGATTGGATTTGTATGTTAACTCATTTCATCTTTTAAAAAGTATAGGGGAACAATTATAGCAATTCTGATTTTTAATATTCAGTCTTTCTTTGACGTTATTACACTGAGATTATTGCATTCTTATTTTGGGGCATATCTTTGCCACAGACTCAAATTTATTTATACTCCCCAGTAAAACATCTGTTTAAAATTTAATTTCAGAAATATTTTTTCAGCTGATTCTGCAAGATTCTTTCAGTATGTTCTATGAAGTGGCCATTTGCTTTAGATATCATCCAGGGATAGTTTCTCTCTCCTCTCTGGTCACTCAGTCCTATGTGTGTTATTATTACACTGCAATGTAGACATTTCACTCCATTCTCTGATGGGAAAATCTACTTCTGGAATGGAATCTGAGCTGCAAAGAAATTCATTCCATCAATGGGCAGGTAAAAAGTATGCATGCCATGCCTTATTTAACATCACTGAACATTCCCTCTCCAAGTCATAGGTCAACATAGTTTAGGCTACAAGGAAAATAAAATCTCTTTTTGTGAATCCTCCTGAGAGCAGTAACATGTGTTTGGAATGTGGCTTCTCTCCTGGGCCTCCACATCAGAAATGATATTTAAAATGTTTATATTTGCATAGGTTTAATTGTTAATGTAAAAGAACATAGCATGTGCTGATAAAATATAGTATTTGTATTCTATTTAATGCAAAATTAAATAATGTCAAATAGGATTGTGTTTATACATTGACTTTACTTTTTTCCCCCAAGCTTGTTGTTTCAGTTAAAAATCAATCAACTGACTACCTCATTCCTTTGTCTATAATAGCATTTTCCAACCTGTGTTTTGAGGAATACCACTATCTATACATGTTGTTAATTGATGGTCTGAAAGGATTTCAAGGTCAAATGATTTCCAGCAGCAAGGTTACATTATATTCACAGAGCACATTAGCATTTAACAAAACTCTGAGATATCTCAGAGTCAAGAAATGTGTTTAACATTTTCTAATCCTGTTTTTTTTTTTTTTTTACCATATTTGAGTCAGGAAATTGTCTACCCACTCTTGCCACTAAAAACATATCAATATTTTTGTTGTTGCTGGCAGTGGTGCAAGGATTGCTGATATCTAAAAATACAATATAGTAGATTAATAGCATGGATTATCTGCCTGTCTGGTTATATGGACGAGATCTAGATCTACAGTTAGGGAGAAGAAAAAAATACATTTGAATATTTGGAATCGCTAATGTAGTTTACCAAACAGGTGGAGTTAAATTTCTCTAACTTAAACTGTGACAAATGACTTTCGTGGCATTTTGTGAGTATTAAGTAAGAAAATTTTTCAACACATTAGGTGGATAAATAATAACAGTCAATAACTATTATTACTCTCACTAGTATTAGTATTATTCATCCCTGAATCCACTCTCTTAAGCATGATGCCATTTTGCCTTTTATTGTAATCTTAGACAATATTTTTGAATGTCTAATTGTTGGGGAGAAATATATCTTTTGTGATTGCATTTATTGTGTATGAATTTGATTATATTCCAAAAATATTATTGATGTTTTATGGTATAAAATTAGTCTACAAGGAATGATACTGACACTACAACTTGTGAGGCAGCCAATCCATATCTCACATCCCATATCTTTCAGCTGCCTTTTGCTGTATAACAAACCACTCCCAAAACTAGTGGCTGAGAAATCAACTTTCATTATACCTCATAATTCTGCTGATCCACTGGATTCAGCTACATTCATTTGGCATCAGCAGAGGATATTAATTTGTCTACATAAAGTTGGTGTGTATTCTGGTCCAAAAAGTCAAAGAAGGCTTCACTCTCATATTAAAATCCAAATTTCTGAATATGAAGGTACATATCTTATATTACTGGAGAAGGAAATGGCAACTCACTCCAGTACTCTTGCCTGAAGAATTCTACACACAGAGTAGCCTCATGTACATGAGCCCATGGGTTAGCAAAGAGTCAGACATGGTTGAGTGGCTTTAACTTTATCTTACATTAAGTCTACATAAGGCAGAGTCTTTATAGTGACATATTGAAATTTACTTTCTGCTTAGCCTTCTCTAGTATATAATTATAAATTTATTTGCCATTCTACAACTTCACAATCAACATTGCATAATTTTGTTAAATTTCCATGTTTGAGCAGAAGCAATTTACAAAACTTGTAATGTTCAAAATTCTCCAAGCCAGGCTTTAGCAATATGTGAACCATGAACTTCCAGATGTTCAAGCTAGTTTTAGAAAAGGCAGAGGAACCAGAGATCAAATTGCCAACATCTGCTGGATCATCGAGAAAGCAAGAGAGTTTCAGAAAAACATCTATTTCTGCTTTATTGACTATGCCAAAGTCTTTGACTGTGTGGATCACAATAAACTGTGGAAAATTCTGAAGAAGATGGGAGTACCAGACCATCTGACCTGCTTATTGAGAAACCTGTATGCAGGTCAGGAAGCAACAATTAGAACTGGACATGGAACAACAGATTGGTTCCAAATAGGAAAAGGAATGCGTCAAAGCTGTGCATTGTCACTCTATCTGTTTAACTTCTATGCAGAGTAAATCAAGAGAAATGGTGGGCTGGAAGAAGCACAGCTGGAATCAAGATTGCCATGAGAAATATCAATAACCTCAGATATGCAGATGACACAACCCTTATGGCAGAAAAGGAAGAAGAACAAAAGAGCCTCTTGTTGAAAGTGAAAGAGGAGAGTGAAAATGTTGGCTTAAAGCCCAACATTCAGAAAACGAAGATCATGGTATCTGGTCCTATCACTTCATGGCAAATAGATGGGGAAACAGTGGAAACAGTGGCTGACTTTATTTTGGGGGGCTCCAAAATCATTGCAGATGGTGACTGCAGCCATGAAATTAAAAGACGCTTACTCCTTGGAAGGAAACTTATGCCCAACCTAGATAGCATATTAAAAAGCAGAGACATTACTTTGTCAACAAAAGTCCATCTAGTTAAGGCTATGGTTTTTCCAGTAGTCATGTATGAATGTAAGAGTTGGACTCTAAAGAAAGCTGAGCGCTGAAGAATTGATGCTTTTGAACTGAGGTGTTAGAGAAGGCTCTTGAGAATCCCTTGGACTGCCAGAAGATCCAACCAGTCCATCTTAAAGGAGATCGGTCCTGGGTGTTCATTGGAAGGACTGATGTTGAAGCTGAAATTCCAATACTTTGGCCACCTGATTGGAAGAGTTGATTTATTTGAAAAGACCCTGCTGCTGGGAAAGATTGAGGGCAGAAGGAGAATGGGACAAGAGAGGCTGAGATGGTTGGATGGCATCACTAACTCAATGGACATGGGTTTGGGTAGACTCTGCAAGTTGGTGACGGACGGGGAGACTTGGTGTGCTGTGGTTCATGGGGTCACAAAGTTTCGGACGTGACTAAGCAACTGAACTGAACTGAATTTACAAAACTAAGACCAAAAAACCAAATAATATTTCAACAGAAAGTTATGTCCAAATGGGAAGAGGGAAAGAAAAAGAAAAACGCTAAGTTAAAATAGATGATGATATGGAATGTTTCTTCCCATGCTTTCACCACATCCTAGGTATCTGAGGTATCCTGGGCTTCTTCACAACATGGAACGCTTAGGGTAGTTTAGTTTCTTGCATGGCATCTGTTTTCATAGAATAAAAGCAGAAACTACAGAGCTTCCTGAAGACTAGCCTTGAACGAGCTTAATGTCACTTCTGTCACATGTCCCTGACCAAGGCAAGTCACAAGGCCAATACTCATTGAAAGAGGAGATGGACACCAGCACTTGAACTTCTTGAACACCAGCACACACCTCATCTTCAGTCACTAAATAAACCTCATTCTCCAACTAGACAATTCCTGTCATTTATTTACAAATGGATCTTGGGACAGGATCTTCCCATAACTTAAATGCTCAACATATGTTTGTTGGATTAATCTCTCTTTCCTTTGGCATACATCTCAGCATGCATAAAGCCTGTCTGTGCCAAGAATTGTGCCAGCCTGGGCAGAATGTCTAGGAAATATGCCCTCTTGCTACTCAGGAACACAGATTCAATAATGCAGTGCTGAATGCCATGGCAGGGAATATCCATACATTAGTGGGACACCAGGGATGCCCCCCCTAGCCCCATGGAGGTGCAGGAGGAGTCAAGAGGGCTTCTGCAAAGAGCAATTTGTGCTAAATTTAAGAGGGTAGGTTCAGATTAGACCTTGTTTTCTTGGGCTCCAAAATCACTGCAGATGGTTACTACAAGTGAGAAATTCAAAGATGCTTGCTCCTTGGAAGGAAAGCTCTGACAAACATAGACAATGTATTAAAAAGCAGAGACATCCATTTGCCAACAAAGGTCTATATAACCAAATCTATGGTTTTTCCAGTAGTCATATACAGATGTGAGCTTGAAGTGAGAGTTGCTCAGTCATGTCCAACTCTTTGAGACCCCATGGACTATACAGTCCTTGGAATTCTCCAGGCCAGAATACTGGAGTGTGTAGTCTTTCCTTTCTCCAGTGGATCTTCCTGAGCCAGGAATCGAACTGGGGTCTCCTGCATTGCAGGCAGATTCTGTAAAACCTGGACCATAAGGAAGGCTGAGCGTTGAAGAATTGATACTTTCAAATTGTGGTGCTGGAGAAGACTCTTGAGAGTCCCTTGGACTGCAAGGAGATCAAACCAGTCAATTATAAAGGAAATCAACCCTGAATATTCATCGAAAGAACTGATACTGAAACTGAAGCACTAATACTTTGGCCACTTGATGGGAAGAGTTGACTTATTGGAAAAGACCCTGATTCTGGTAAAGATTGAGGGCAGGAAGAGAAGGGGGAAACAGAGGATGAAATAGTTGGATAGCATCATGGACTCAATGGACATGAGTTTGAGCAACATTCTTTGGTGGCTCAGATAGTAAAGAATCCACTTGCAAAGCAGGGGACCCAGGTTTGATCCCTGGGTCAGGAAGATTTCCTGGGGAAAAGAAAGATTATCCACCCCAATATTCTTGCCTGGAGAATTCCATGGATAAAGCAGTCTGACAGGCTACAGTCCATAGGGTCACAAAGAGTTGGACATGACCGAGCAGCTAACACTTCACTTCACTTTCCTTCTAGGAGACAGTGGAGGACAAAGGATCCTGGCATGCTGCAGTCCTTGGAATTACAAAGAGTCGGACACAACTTAGTGACTGAACAACAGCAAGTTTCAGATCAGTAGTAGTTGGCTCATAAATGGAAGCAGTGCTTTCCCAGTGGTTTTCAAAATGCAGCCATAGATCGACAGCATCAGGACCACCAAGGATGTCAGAAAAGCAAATTCTCAGACCTTATTAGAAGCTATTGCATCAGAGACTCTCTGGGTAGAGTCTAGAGTTCAGAAAATACTGAAGGTTGAGGACTATTGCTTTCATCAGAAAGTGTAGTGTATTAAAGCATAGAGGGTGGGAAAGTATGATTTACTCTAAAACCCCTTATGGGAAGAAAGAAACACATCCCTAATTACATCTGGGTGAGGACTTATGTGGCTGCATTCACATCTTTCTGGAGATTGTCAGGATTGTTGGTAGTACAGCTTTAGGTTCTAGTGAGAATGAGTTGCAAAATGATAAGACCAAAAGAGGGATTCAACATAAGGAGCAATTTTTCTGCAAAGTGAAATGAAACCATGGAGCTTAATAGGTCTGTATGAACTTTGAAAAGTATAAAACTCTGTATACCTATTGGATTGGGAATTTTGATATTAGTATAAATTATTTGTGAATTAAGGCAGTGTACTTTTTGGTCATATTAGTTGTTAGCTGACTGAGTGCATTTCAAGGAATGGGATTCTGTTTAGCTGGCTTAGATGTCTAGTTAGACTCCAATACTAGCTCACTGAGATTAATCAACAAATGTTAGATAAATGGACTCTTGAGACTTGGAAAGAGGATTCAACTGGGACTTTGTAATAGCTTGCTCAGTGAGTTTAGGTAAATTATTTAATCTCTCTGAATCATAGATTCTTTATCTATTAGGATCCTGGATTCTTTGATATTTCAGTTCAAAATTATGTCTCGATTTTCTTTTCAAACAGAAAACCAATCTTTGCTCTCTCCGTGTTTCTGTCTCTCCCCTCTCCTCAACTCCTGTTTAGAAAAGTAGTGTGACTATTATAAACTCAGCCAGAAAAATATTATTTGAGCCTTCAGATGAGATTGGGCTGGGATTTTTTCTAAGGGCAATTCTGGAGAGAAAGGAAGATAAACAAGTGAACCACAACAGAAGACAGGGCTAATAGAGCGGGCCACTTGTTTGATTATGTTTTTAGATTGAAGTTTAGAAGGATCTAAGAGGTCAAGGAAGATGAGTTATAATTTTTTAAAAGCTTCTGAAGTTTATTAATGCTTAGATGATGCAATCTGGTGAAGATTTAAAAACAAAAATTCTGATGAACAGTGTAGAAGGTAGGTTATCTGTAATGGGATAGGGGGGCACTTAAAACAGAATTATCTGTTAAACATTGTAAAGGTGCATGGAATTCACAGTATTTGGAATTTCAAAGATATAAAATAAGAATAAAGAAATATCTGATGATTAATTCAATGGCTAAGTAATTGACATACTAGCTGTAATATAATTTCTTACAATTTGACTCACTACAGAAATTTGTAGTTTGAGCCCTATCAGTACAATGGAATGTATTTTTATCATAGCATTAAAATCTCCTGAAAAAGGGTATTTGACCATTATTTTTCTTAAGTTTCCTAAAGGTGGAATTCCAAGCTTTAAAACACAATTTGTGGAAAACGTACACTAAAATTAGTTCCTGCCTCCTGATATCTTGGGACTTCTCAACAACATTCATTGGTTGTCATTAGGAGTGTGAATATTCTATGAATACCTGCTACCCACCAGAACCTGGTGGGGGTGCCAGAGACACAAAGCCTCATAAATTACTGACTCTGCCCCCCAAAGAACCCACAATGCTTTCTCCTAGGTGTTACTTTGAATGCTATTTTGAAGTTGTCAGGGAAATAGGACTAGAAAAATGAGGTATTTAGGAGAGAAGGCAGTAAAAATTCTCAGCCAAGTCTCCCTAAGTGGTCATGTTGACCTTTCCATGCTCTGGTGTCCCTGAAATATAAAGCTGATGATTAGGAAGGTCAAGAGAAGGAAAGCAATCATGTTTCTCTGAGAGCTACAGCATGGGGTTTCCACTTCTGTTTCGAGCTTTTCTATCTGCTTGTAGCTTTCTACAATGGCTGGGGACCCTACATCCCCTCTCCCTCAACCCCCAGCTAAACAGGACAGCCTTGGGCCAGCTCTCAGACTTCCCCAAAGCAGGTTCCATCTGTGAATCTTATTGATGAAGATGGTGGCTATGTCTCTATTGCCATAATGTCAAGAGGGGATTCTCCCCTGGGGGGATCTAGGCCAACCTCACATGTTGATTTCAGGCACATCTTCCCTAAAGATCAATGCAGAAGCTGGGGACTCTGAGTAAAACCTGAGGGTTCACAACAGGAAGCTCAGGTTCCAAGGTCTAAGATGAGTTCCCAACACATTTCTTGCCAACATTCCTATCTAATTCCTAACTGGTTGAGAACAGATATGGCAAGGAATGTTCCCAAGGTGACCCTTCCCAGTCATTCAGACAAAGAAATGTCAGTGGGAAAAGTAGTATGATGTTTCTAGTTCCAATTCTGCTCTTTTTTTCTTTAGAAAGTTCTCCTCTTCATGCTCACTCTTTTTCAGCCAAAGGCCTAGTTCTGTGCTTAAGATGATGAATGTTTTGGGAAAGTCCATTTCTTTCTCTGGGCCTTTATTTGCACAGTCTTCATGGTGAGCCTAACAAGAGACTAGAAAGAATTCCTTTTATATATTTCTCTGGAAATCAGCAATACAGGGTTGAGGGACATTATCCAGCAAGGGTATGGTTATAGAATGAGATAGTAACAGAGTGTTATCTGCCAGAGTGGCAGAGGGAACAGATATCCTGATCAGCACAGTTTAAATGAATAGATTTTAAAGGAAAGACCTATTTACAAAGGTGTGGGCAGGACTGAGGGAACAAAGAAAAATGGCAGCTTACCCAGGTATTAGTGACAGTTGAATTTGTGAGCACTCTTGGTTTAGAGGACAAGGGAAGGCTTGGTGTCACCTTCATACAGTGAGAGATGTAGCTGCTTTAGAGTAGCGACCTGAGAAAAAACAAAGGAGAATGAAGATAAACACCTTCCTCCTCCCTTCTCCTCTTGGCTTATCTCCTGCTGGATTCTCTCATCTTCTAATTTGCTGCTAGTATACCCTGTTGGTTAAAGTCCATCAAAAGCTGAAGGGCAAAGGTGTCCAGGGGGTGCAGTCTATGGACATAGGCTCTCTGGGTGCACATCAGGGCACAGAAGGTCCCGTTGTGGATCTGAGAGTCAATCGAAACATCACCAGCATGGTGAAATGGCTGCTAGAAATCAACCCTAGTGTGTTCTTGCTCAGATACAGCAGCAGTCTGTTTTCTCCCCTCACATAATAGTCCAGAGTGGATTTCCTGCTTTGCAGGTGCCTGCACTTAACTAAGCAATTCAGGGTCTCTCCCACTGATGACTCTAACTTCTCCTCACATGTCTCAGTGTTGGCATCCTATCCTCAGAAGGAAACACTACCAAGGTGTACCTCTGAAAGGTTTCTTCTGAACTCTATCTGGAATTGGCAAGTATCGTTCACTCTCATGTTTCTCTGGAGACAATTTGGTTCCATTTCCACATCAAACTACAAGGGACACAACACAATAGGGAGTACTTTGTGCTTCCAAAAAGGGAAAATAGAGCTCTATAAGCAGCTAGTATCTGGGAGCAAATTCTATAAAATCCAGTATTACAATTTCTCAAAAAGATTATTTTCCAGCATCTTAGTCTAAGAACTCTAAGAGTGAGATGATGTTGAGTTAAACTCACTAAACCCCTACTCTCACTCCAATGTAGCAAGGGAAAACCCTACACTGGGTTTCAGCCCCTGAATATGCAAAAGCAAAATTCAGAGAGATGAGTATTCATTCTGAATTCTAAAACCACACACACACTCATATCTCCCTCATCCTCCTTTCTGTCAGTGTTCGACTTCTTTTCTTCTCACCCTTGTCCCATGGTTCATTTCTGTTTTATGAAGTTAACTTCAAAAGTTAATGTCACCCACAATCTATCTCAGCCTCAGGGACCCCAGCTAGCACAATATAAAAACCTCACAAATTGGCCTCAAACCTTGGGACTGGAAACCAGTTTTAATCTCCTCAGTGCTCAGTAGGAAAAATGAGGGCAGTTATAAATGTTAGGCAGTTAATCAGACATGAGCAAGTCCCACCCCATCCTGGATGGGTCATCTTTCCCTGCCCCATCTTGAAGCTGTGACCAGAGCATGCCCAGAGAGCCACCATTTTGTGGTCAAGACCACTAAGTTGCCACTCTTATCAAGCCCAAACAAGATATCAAAACCCAACAGGGGTTTTCCAAACCACCAGCACCAGCATTGGTACATCAAGACTAAAAGGTGATTCTGAATGCCCCTGGGGTTCATTATGTCCTATTTACATGAATTATCTTGGGGTCCCACCCCCGAACTCATCCCNGAACTCATCCCCGCCCCCACTCCCTGCCCCCTGGGTCTTGCTTCAGTGTTAATGGTTAAGTGCCTTTCCACAAGGAGAAAAGTTATATAATCTTAAGCCATCAATCAACTTGTCAGTCAAACGACACAGAACACAGAGGAGTTTTCACCACTCTGAAAAAATGAACCCTACCCTCACTGTGGGGCTGCTTCTGGTCTCCAGAGAGCCTGCTCTCCTTTCTCTACAGTGTGCTATTCTTTGCTTAAGAAACTCCTACTGCTTGAAACTCTACTATGTCTCTTGATTTAATTTTTTCCTTCAAGGGGACAAGAACTGAGGAGTTGCTGTTCTACCAGTAACATAAAGATTTCTACTCAAAGGCTTCATCCTGTGTCATCTATCAAACAAGTCATGAGTCTCATTGAATAACCAACATGAAACAACAATGAGAATTTGCATGATGACATATTAAACCTTAAAATCATGGAGAATGTTTTTGATATTTTTTTTGTTAAATAACTCATTTGAGTAAATGGCTATTTACTTTCAGAAAATTAGTTTTAGTTTCATTCAAGAGGTATAAGCATGAAGAACAGTAAAAAGTCATCATGGTATGTGCTTGTGAGCCCAGCCGCATTTCTCTGTTTTCCACTGTGTGCCTCCAGCCATCACAGAAGCTGTGATATTAGTGAGGGGAATAATACATCAGAACAAGCTGCACTGCTTGGAGTTGACCTTCAGTGTGTGATTTTCTTTATACTTTAGCCATAATGATCAGAAATGAGCAGATCGTGATCATTCACAAGTAATGTTCTACAATATCCTAAATTCCCCCAATTTGCATACACTGTAGCCCTCAATTCCAACCGTAGATGCCGTAAATATAAGTAAAAATGTAGTTGAACCCTATCAACTCTGAATAGTTCTATAAATATAAAACCAAAGTAATTTATAAGGCTATTTTCTGGCTAAGAATCATCCCTTTCTCTTCATTGCTACTGCAAACATTAGCATTTGGCTTTCTTTTCAGGTTCATTTTCTGCAAAGAAATAAAGTCTTCATGCCTTCACCAGTTTGTATTTCAGCAATGTGAAGAATAAAGCTTCATGGTCCCATGGAGAGACTAACTCAGCAACTCTTGCCTACTGAGTCTGTCAGTCCTGAGCAAAATTGTTAATATATATTGTTCCAGGATGCAGATTTGAGGGTATTGGCATTTGAAGTGCAGACTGCCCAGAATGTCCAGCCACTGACTTTTGCTCTGCTAAAACTGGGGGAGTGTTAATGTTCTCTGAAAAAACTTCCTTTGTCCCAGTAGACAAGTGCCTTGTATACATCCAAGAATGATCTTGCACTTTTGTATATCAGGCAGTTTACCATGTGTGCTTGTCTATTTATCTGTCAGATCCCTGCATTAGACTTAGAGGTCCTTGACCAGGTGCTGTAACTCAAAAATTGCACAGCTGTTGGGTATTTCAACTGAATTTCTTGGAGAATTGTGAGGAGATATTTTATCAACTGTCATATCAAGTAGTTAGAATCAGAGCTGAGATTTGCCTTTAGACTGTTTCCAAATCCCAGCACTATATAGTGCATCTTCAAAGTGATAAAGACATGAATTTCATGAATCTCTGAAGTTGGACCAGTAGCCTCCACATAGATAGATCTGGCTGTAAGAGGTCACATCTCTTAGAGGCTGTATAAATTCAACTTCAAGAAATTGTTGGGATCCTTCTGGATACAAATAGGAAAATGGTACCCCCAGGCTAAGGAGTAACTAGACCTAACATAAATCCCATTTTATATTAATAGGCAGAATAATGTCAACATTACTTACTCTATTTTCTTTCTCTGGCATCTACTATCACCACTCATTGCCCTAGCTATGTTTCTGGGTTGCATTACAAAATTTGCAATTCCTCCTCTGGCAATATTACATTCTGGTAAAAGTTTATCAACCAGCATGGGGAAGGGGAAGGGAGAACCCCTTAATTGGTAGTCTTTTCTAATTTCAAGCTAAAATACTCATCAAAGCATTTCAAGGAGAAGGGAAAGATAGTGGAAAGTGGATCAAAATTATCAATTTATAAAGAGACAAACATCAGGAATGCACTAGTTGTAAATTACTTCAGCTATGATGGCTTGGAAGACTCTACACATGGACATCACCATATGCTCAACACCAAAATCAGATTGATTATATTCTTTGCAGCCAAAGATGGAGAAGCTCTATACAGCCAGCAAAAACAAGACTGGGAGCTGACTGTGGCTCAGATCATGAGCTCCTTATTGCTAAATTCAGACTTAAACTGAAGAAAGTAGGGAAAACTACTAGACCATTTAGGAAAGACCTAACTCAAATCCCTTACAATTATACAGTGGAAGCAAGAAACACATTGAAGCAATTAGATCTGATAGAGTACCTGAAGAACTACAGATGGAGGTTTGTGACATTATACAGGAGGCAGTAATCAAGACCATGCACAAGAAAAAGAAATACAAAAAGGCAAAATGTTTGTTTGAGGAGGCCTTATAAATAGCTGTGAAAAGAAGAGAAGCAAAAGGCAAAGGAAAAAGGAAATATACACCCATTTGAATGCAGAGTTCCAAAGAATAGCAAGGAGAAATAAGAAAGCCTTCCCTAGTGATCAATGCAAAGAAATACAGGAAAACAATAGAATGGGAAAGACTAAAGACCTCTTCAAGAAAATTAGAGATACCAAGGGAGATTTTCATGCAGAGATGGGCACAATAAAGGACAGAAAGGGTATGTACCTAACAGAAGTAGAAGATATTAAGAAGAGGTGGCAACAATACATAGTAGAACTGTACAAAACAGATCTTTATGACCCAGATAATCATGATGTTGTGATCACTCACCTAGAGCCAGACATCCTGGAATGCGAAGTTAAGTGGGCCTTAGGAAGCATCACAACACACAAAGCTAGTGGAGGAAATGGAATTACAATTGAGCTATTTCAAATCCTAAAAAATGATGCTGTGAAAGTCCTGCACTGAATATGCCAGCAAATTTGGAAATCTAAGCAGGGGATACAGGACTGGAAAAGGTCAGTTTTCATCCCAATCCAAAAGAAACTCAATGTCAGAGTGTTCAAAGTACTGCACAATTGCACTCATCTCACACACTAGCAAAGAAATACTCAAAATTCTCCAAAGCAGGTTTCAACAGTATGTGAACTGTGAACTTCTAGGTTTTCAAGCTGGATTTAGAAAAAGCAGAGGAGCCAGAGATCAAATTGCCAACATCTGTTGGATCATCAAAAAAGCAAGAATTCCAGAAAAACATCTACTTCTGCTACTAACTGTACCCAAACCTTTCACTGTGTGATCACAACAGATTGTGGAAAATTCCTAAGGAGATGGGAATACCTGACCACCTTTCCTGCCTCCTGAGAAATCTGTGTGCAGGTCAAGAGGCAACAATTAGAACTGGACATGGAACAATAGACTGGCTCCAAACTGGGAAGGGAGTATGTCAAGGCTGTATATTGTCACCCTGCTTATTTCACTTATACGCAGAGTACATCATGAGAAATGCCAGGCTGGATGAAGCACAAGCTCGAAACAAGATTGCTTGGAGAAATATCAATAACCTCAGATAGCCTGATGACACCACACTTATGGCAGAAAGTGAAAAACTAAAGAGCCTCTTGATGAAAGAGGACAGTGAGAAAGTTGGTTAACGCTCAATATTCAGAAAACTAAAATCATGACGTCTGTTTCCATCATTTCATGGCAAATAGATGGGTAAACAGTGGAAACACTGACAGATTTTATTTATTTATTTATTGGGGTTCCCAAATCACTGCAGATGCTGACTGCAGCAATGAATTAAAAGACACTTGCTGCTTGGAGGAAAAGTTATGACCAACCTAGACAGCATATTAAAAAGTACAGACGTTATTTTGCCAACGAAAGTCCATCTAGTCAAAGCTATGATGTTTCCAGTAGTCATATATGAATGTGAGATTTGGACTATAATGAAAGCTGAATGCTGAAGAATTGATGCTTTTGAACCGTGGTGTTGGAGAAGACTCTTGAGAGTATCTTGGACAGTAAAGAGATCTAACCAGTCCATCCTAAAGGAAAACAGTCCTGAATATTCTCTGGAAGGACTGATGTTGAAACTGAAACTCCAATACTTTTGGCCACCTTATGTGAAGAGCTGACTCATTTGAAAATACCGTGATGCTGGGAACAATTGAAGGTGGGAGGAGAAGAGGACGGCAGAGGATGAGATGTTTGGATGGCATCAGCACTCAATGGACATGAGTTTGAGTAAACTCTGGGAGTTGGTGACGTACAGGGAAGCTTGGCATGCTGCAGTCCATGGGGTCACAAAGAGTTGGATATGTCTGAGCAACTGAACTGAACTGAAATGATGATGGTTTGGAATAGTAGATGGGTTTAGTCTATTTTAAGAAGGCTTTTGTAGTAGAGTAGTAGTGCTACGGCCAGAATAAGTCAGGAGGGGTCCATAACTGAACACTGCACTTCTATTCCTATGATACAAGTTTATGTTGCTTTCTGTTAGTGGTTTTCTGACCACTTTACTTCACATGTGATGAAGCTGCTACTGAGAAAATCTATCAGTGTAATAAAGAGTATCAGAGGTGATGAGATGAACAAACTTTAGAAATAGTTTCTTTTATTTAATAAAACACAGCACAACAATAGCAGCTTTCGTTGCACCAGGGAGAAAAATACCCCCTACAGTTCTCTGAAAGTTATTCTCCATGAAGGCTTCAGGATCTTCTTTTCTCAAAGGTGGGGGGTGGGGGGCGGGGGAAGAAGAATTAAAGCTTCATTGAAACTAAATATCATCAAACAAAAAGAAGTAGTGATTTTGAAGGAAGTTCCTTTAGGTAATTTGTGAATGTGAAACAATTATTTTTTTCTCTAGGCAAATACTGTCTAATAGGACAGAAAAAAAATGGCCAAATGCTGTGTGGAAATACCTATGAATAACCAGAGATTTCTCAAATCCTGTGATTTTAAAAGTCATTACCATGTGTGATGATGTCTTCCTATCCAACAGATTCAGGGTATTCAGGTGTGAGGAAGTGAAATCTGGGAGTCCATCCATGTGGGCAACCCAAGGATTGTCACAAGATACTGTGGCCTTTCTCACTATTATATATACATTTGTGAATGTTTGCTGTGGACTTCTTTTTGCCAATAGCTTTCCTTTAAATACTCCTAGAAGGTATCTTCTTTAGTGGTATTATTATCAACAAACACCCTCCTATACTGGATCTCCACTTTTTACATTTTAAATATAATTTAAAATCTGTCTATATTTATACATAATATTACCACCTCAACATGTAACCAATATGTAGAAATTATTAATGAGCTATTTTACTTTTTTGTATTGTACACTTTCAGCTCATAATATGTTTATGCATTTTAAGTGCTCTGTAGCTACATGAGATTGGAGGCTACCATATTGAATGGAACATGGTAATTCAGTCAAATCCAATAAACATTAAATAAATGTTTCTTCATAAAACCAGTCAACTTCAGCTTCTTCAGCATCAGTGGCTGGTGCATGGACTTGGATTACTGTGATGTTGAATGGTTTGCCTTGGGAATGAACCAAGATCATTCTGCTGTTTTAGAGGCAGCAGCAAAGTACAGCCAAGACAACATATTAAAAAGCAGAGACATTACTTTGCCAACAAAGGTCCGTCTAGTCAAAGTTATGGTTTTTCTAGTGGTCATGTATGGATGTGAGAGTTGGACTATGAAGAAACCTGAGCGCCAAAGAATTGATGCTTTTGAACTGTGGTGTTAGAGAAGACTCTTGAGAGTCCTTGGACTGAAAGGAGATCCAACCAGTCCATCCTAAAAGAGATCAGTCCTGGTGTTCATTGGAAGGACTGATGCTGAAGCTGAAACTCCAATACTTTGGCCACCTGATGTGAAGGGCTGACTCTTTTGAGAAGACCCTGATGCTGGGAAAGATTGAGGACAGAAGAAGAAGGGGACAAGGGAGGATGAGATGGTTGGATGGCATCACTGACTTGATGGATATGGGTTTGGGTGAACTCCGGAAGTTGGTGATGAACAGGGAGGTTTGGCATGTTGTGGTTCATGGGGTCGTAGAGTCAGACACAACTGAGCAACTGAACTGAACTGAACAAATTACTACATTTTGGACTCTTTTGTTGACTATGATGGGCTACTGCATTTCTTCTAATGGATTTTGTGTGCTGCAGTCCATGAGGTCTCAAAGAGTTGGACATGTCTTAGCAATTGAACAAAAATAACAAGAGCAAAATAAACATTTTTCGTCTCTTTAGTTTACATTATTATCCTTTCACAGAGGGAGCTAAAAGTGTTGGTTATGTGTCTGAAAATGTTTATAAACTTACTTTGTAAAAGAAGATGCAATTTTTTTTCATAGAATTCTGTTTCTTTTTTTTTTTTGAACTTGCTATTTTTTTCTTGAGTTTTTTTATTGAATTATAGTTGATATACAATATTATATATGTTACAGGTGTGCAATATAGTGATTCACAATTTGTAAAAGTCATACTCAATTTAGAGTTATTATAAGGGCTTCCCTCGTGGCTCAGAGATAAAGAATCCACCTGCCAATGCAAGAGACATGGGTTGTATCCCTGGGTCAGGAAGATCTTCTGGAGAAGGAAATGGCAACCCACTCTAGTATTCTTACTTGGGAAATCCCATACTGACAGAGGAGCCTGGCAGGCTATATATTTAGTCCACAAGGTCACAAAAATTTGGACACGACTTAGTGACTAAACAAGACAAATATCTGGACCCCTTCCTTGGGATTTATGTTTAAATTGGGAAACTTAAGAGACTTGGGAAGAGTCTGAGCATGAATAGTTTATAAAAGCCTGAAGGATGGACTCCTGAAGAGCAGAGTGTCACAGACCAAGTTTGTCTTGGGTAACTTCTGAACCAATTTTTCCCTCCTTCAGCACTACTGTAATATTTATTTGTTAATTTATTTTTATTATAAATTTACAATATAATTTTATTTTATTTAATAACAATGTAGAAAGAACAAGTAGAGATAATCATGCATCCTTAATAGGTATATTCAGTTCAGTTCAGCTCAGTTCAGTTCAGTCATGTCTGACTCTTTGTGACCCTATGGACTGCAGCATTACTCAAACTCATGTCCATTGAGTCAGTGATGCCATCCAACCATCTCATCCTCTGTTGTCCCCTTCTCCCCCTGCCTTCAATCTTTCCTATCATCAGGGCCTTTTCAAGTGAGTCATTTCTTTGCATCAGGCGGCCAAAGTATTGGAGTTTCAGCTTTGGCATCAGTCCATTGAGAGAATATTCAGGACTGATTTCCCTTAGGATGGACTGGTTGGATCTCCTTGCTGTCCACAGGACTCTCAAGAGTGTTCTCCAACACCACAGTTCAAAAGCATCAATCCTTGAGCACTCAGCTTTCTTTATAGTCCAACACTCACATCCATACATGACTACTGGAGAAACCATAGCTTTGACTAGACAGACCTTTGTTAGCAAAGTAATGTCTCTGCTTTTTAGTATGCTGTCTAGGTTGGTCATAACTTTTCTTCCAAGCAGCAAGTGTCTTTTAATTTCATGGCTGCAGTCACCATTTGAAGTGATTTTGGAGCCCCCCAAAATAAAGTCTGTCACTGTTTCCGTTGCTTCCCCATCTATTTGCCTTGAAGTGATGGGCCGGATGTCAAGATGTTTGTTTTCTGAATGTTGAGCTTTAAGCCAAAATTTTCACTCTCCTCTTTTACTTTCTTCAAGAGGCTCTTTAGTTCTTCTTGGCTTTCTGCCATAAGGTTGGTGTCATCTGCATATCTGAGGTTATTGATATTTCTCCTGGCAATCTTGATTCCAGCTTGTGCTTCATCCAGTCCATCATTTCTCATGATGTACTCTGCATGTCAGTAAAATAATCAGGGTGACAATATACAGCTTTGATGTCCTCCTTTCCTGATTTAGAACCAGTCTGTTGTTCCCTGTCCAGTTCTAATGGGTATATAAAACTTTAATATTTTAACAGTAATATTTGCTCATTGGACTAACTCAAAATGAACATATGGCATATCCAAGTCTGTTTTTTAATTGAGGTAATCTTGACTTATAAAACTGTATAAGTTTTTATCTGTACAACATCACTACTGGCTTCTACCTACACTACAGCAGGCTCATCACCAAAAGCCTAGTTTCTATCCATCACTGCACAATGAACCCCCTTTACCCATTTTACCCTTTCCCTACTTCCCTTTCTTTTGATAACCATCAATCTGCTCCCTGTATCTGTTTACTTTTATCTTGTTTTACTTATTTATTTATTTTAAAAATATCCCACATGTGAGTGAAATCACAATAGTTTTCATTCTCTGTCTGACCTTTTACCTTCCAGGTCCATCCATGGTGTCACACAGGTGTAATTTTAAAATCAGGGTTAAGCTTACTGGAGCTGAATCAATAGACTGTTTAAATTGTAGTCAATTGGGACATTTCCAGGTCACAAATATCTGCTGACTATGTTCTAATTCAATGATTCTTCTTCCTAAATGCTCTGCATTTTCCACTATCCAAACAACAGGTACATCTGCCTCTCTATTCCTGCCCTGCAAACAGGCTTATGTGTACCATCAGTCTAGATTCCATACATATGCAATAATATATGATATTTGTTTTCCTCTTTCTGATTTGAAATAAGAGTGTAGAATTGTCATATACACACTGCTGCTGCTGCTGCTAAGTCGCTTCAGTAGTGTCTGACTCTGTGTGACTCCATAGATGGCAGCCCACCAGGCTCTTCTCCAGGCAAGAACACTGGAGTGGGTTGTCATTTCCTTCTCCAATGCATGAAAGTGAAAAGTAAATATAAAGTCGCTCAGTCGTGTCCGACTCTTAGTGACCCTGTGGACTGCAGCCCACCTGGCTCCTCCGTCCATGGGATTCTCCAGGCAAGAATACTGGAGTGGGGTGCCATTGTCTTCTCCACACTACTTTGTGTTAAAATAGATAGCTAGTAGGAAACTGAGGTATAGCACAGAGAGCTCAGCTCCATGCTCTGTGATGACCTAGAGGGGGTTGGGAGACAGGCTCAAGAGGAGATGATCTATATATATAGAACTGATCCACTTCATTGTATGGCAGAAACTAACACAACATTGTAAGCAATTATCCTGCAATAAAAATAAATTAAAAAAAAACACACAGGTAAGTGAGACAAGATGTCAAATTGACTTCATTTTATACGTCATCTCTAATAGATTGGTGGTGATTTCCTACAGTGCTGTATTGCAAAACTGTCAGAGTCTGCATCTGAGCCCAGCAGTAAAAAAAACCCCAAGATCAACTATTAACGTCTGCCTTAGGTGATATGGATAAGGAGTGGCAGCACTTGGACAGGTTTTTTCACCTCTGAGTAACCTAATAAAAGCGGAGAACATTTTTCAGATGATCTTTATTCATCTATATGCCTGTTACACAGAGTATATTAACTAGCATATTAGGATGTTATCAGGTTTATCTATGTGACAAACCACTATCTCAGAAGGCTTTTTAAATCTTGGCATAGAAAATGAACATTTATTAAGTACCTATATGTTGCTTTTATTTTTAGTTTTTGTTTTCTCTGTGTTTCATAAGACACCATGCTGCTCCTTCTAAGTGCTCAGTAATGTCTGACTCTTTGCAATTCCATGAACTACAGCCTGCCATTCTCCTCTGTCTATGGGATTTCTCCAGGTAAGAATATTAGAGTGGGTTGCCCTTTTATTCTCCAAGGGATCTACCCAACCCAGGTCTCTTGTATCTGCTGTATCAGCAGGTGGATTCTTTACCACTAGTACCACCTAAGAAGCCCATAAGACACCACGGGTGCAGAAAATGCAGGGCACAATTCCTGACTGTAAGAGACTTCTAGTTTCACTAGGGAGAAAATGTATAAATGCAAGAATATTAATGAGGAAAATCTTATTCATTATGACAGCATTATGTACTATATATTGAGGATAATGAAGAAAGTAAATTGATAATTATGTGATCTGAGGAACAAATGTAAATTCTGCAGGACACCAGATGCTTCTCTGACCAAAAGGACATTGGAGGCATGTAGGATTGCCCATATACTGAACGAAGGTGGGCTCTGTCACAGACTTTCACAGAATACAATCAGCACAATGCAACAAACAAAAAAACAAACCAAAACAATCACTTCTACTGTATTAGAACTGTATATAGTGGAAGGGCCCAAGGCATTCAACAAACCTGTTGCAGATCTCAGCTTTGCCATCTGATTGTGTGTAACCTTCAGAGAGTTTATAAATGCCTGCAGATCCTTGCTCCTATCTACAAATTGGAGATACGTAAACCTTATAGAAGGGCTTCCCTGGTGGCTCAGAGGATAAAGAGTCTGCCTGCAATGCAGGAGACTCAGGTTTGATCCCTGGGTTGGGAAGATCCCCTGGAGAAGGAAATGGCAACCCACTTCAGTATTCTTGCCTGGAGAATTCCATGGACAGAGGAGCCTGAGCGGGCTACAGTCCATGGGGTCGCAAAGAGTCGGACACGACTGAGTGACTTCACTTCACTTCACAAACCTTATAGAACTGATTTAAGATTTATGAAGTTGTGTCTACAATCTAATACTTAATAGGTTCTCATTGAATGGCAGTACTTGTGGCGATTGATTCTAAAATGATGATTTTGAGATGCACCCTTGAAACTGTAGTAAGTTTTCCAAAGGAAAAATAAATACTTCATCATAACAAACATCTCATTGTAATGTAAGAAGCATTTTAGAAATTATAAACTGTGAATAAGAAGCGCATTTTAAGCTGAGTGAAGTGGCATAGCATCAGGTCCAGTAGGGACAGACAGAACAAGCAAAGTAACAGCAGCTAAGGCTATTCTGGAGCCGGGCATTGTCATTAAACATTAAATTGTCATAGGAACCCCACAAGACTCTGAGTCTTGTTACTTGCTTCTTCTCAGGCCATGTATACTTCAAGAGCATGAGAACAGCTGGGATACGTTATCAGTTGAACTGTGTCCCTCTAAAATTCATATGTCAAGGTCTTAATCCTCAGTATCTCAGAATGTGATCTTATGTGGAGATAGGATCTTTGCAGAGGTTAATCAAGTTGAAACAAAGCTATTAGCGGGGCCCTAATAAAAGACAACTGAAAACAGCTCTTTTGCCCTTTCTCTGTTTGTTCATTTCTGTTCCCCTATAAGCTTAAAAGAGCTTGATTATAGGAATGAGATCACAAGACAATTTAACCTAACTCCTGACTCATGTACTCCTGAATGCTCATTATGCCTTGTCTAACCTGTTGATTCTTTTCCTAGATTAAAAAGAAGAATGAAGCAGTCAAAAAAAAATGCCTAGCTTTCTACCCCCAATCCTCCTTGCCCCTGCCACACACACATCCCCCACACAAACACACAATGAATCCTACAGGCAGGTCAATTAGCAAGATAACATCTAAAGAATCAGCCAGTCTGCACACAATGGAGAAGGATACAGAATCAAACCTCCTACCTCTATGATTCACTGAGATTCTTCCCTTTTTTTCCATTTAAGAACTGTCCTAGCCAAGCAGCATCTTCAGAGTTAGTCTCTGGACATGAGTCCACCTTCTCCCTAGGCTGCTGGCTTTGCTCATTAAAGCATATTTCTTTTATATATATTTTCCTCTCAACTTATTGGCTTTTGAGTAGTGAGCAACAGAATTTGAGTTCAATAATATAACTAGTGGTGTGTTAAAAATGGGAAATTTGAAGGCAGGCATTCAGGGAGAATGCCATGTGAACATGAAAACAAATGCCTACATGACAAGGAGAGAGACCTGTATCAGATCCCTTCTTCCCGGGCTCAGATGGAACCAACTCTGACAGCATCTTGATGTCAGGCTTGTAGCTTCCAAAACTGTGAGACAATACATGAAATTTTTAAGTTTCCTTCTTTGTGGTATGTTGTTATGGTATTCCCATCAAAACAATACAGCGTATGTTATTTGTCACACTTATTTGTCAACAAAGCTTTTGTGTTATTCCACATATGTAAAGGAAGAATCTGTCTCCAAGATTCTATGTATTTCATACATGACCATTAGAAAAGAGGGCACATTTCAAAGATATATGTATAACTGAATCACTGTGCTATACTCCNTAGAAAAATATGTATTGGAATATTCTTATTTTTTTATGTAATAATTCTGAAGAACACTCCTTTTTCTGCCTTTCTCATTCACTGATGTACTCCTTCACCAAAAATAGGGGATATGACTGTAGACATTCATATTTGCGAAGGAACACTGTATAGACTTATTTGTACAACAACACCTGTTCCCACTGTGCTCTGTGAACTGCGCTATCATTGAGACTACAGAAATTAATAGAATTGTCAAGATGACCTGTTAATGGAAGTCAGAGTACGTAAGGAAAGAATCAATAATGCCTGGGTTAAGGTAGTGCTGCAGCTGGATAATCAGGAAGGAACAACTAACCTAGCTAGCAAGCTGGCAGCAGACAGAGGGATTGCTTCCTAAAGAGCTGGTGCCTGAAAGGAGAACAAACTTATCACTTCAAAAATCTAATCTGACCAGCGTCTACCCACTCTATTTCCTCCTTATATTTTTTTTCTTTTAGTAAACACATGCTCTCACACCTGAGCATGTATCAACATCACCTGGTATGTGTATGCTAAGTCTCTTCAGTTGTGTTTGACTCTATGTGACCCTGTGGCCTGCAGCCTTCCAGGCTCCTCTGTCCATGGGATTCTCCAGGCAAGAATACTGGAGTAGGTTGCTGTGCCCTTCTCCAGAGGATCTTCTGGATCCAGGGATAGAATCCTTGTCTCCTACATCTCCTGCATTGAGAGGTGTGTTCTCTACTACTAGTGCCACCTGGGAAGCCCCCAACATCATCTGGAAGACCTGTTAAAAAACAGATTTCTGGGCTTCATTTAGAATACCTCTTTTTTAAATTTTATATTGGCATGTAGTTTATTAACAATCTTGTGTTTGTTTCAGGTATATAGAAAAGTGATTATGCTATGTATATAAAAGTATCTATTCTTTTTCAAATTCTTTTCCCATTTAGGTTAGTTCAGGATATTGAGCAGAATTCCCTGTGCTACAGAGTAACTCTTTGTTGGTTATCTATTTTTTAAAATTTTTGTTGGAGTAGAGTTGATTTATAATGTTCTATTAGTTTCAAGTGTACAGCAAAATTAATCAGTTATGCATCTACTCTTTTTTTAAAATTATTTTCCCATATAAGCCATTACGGAGTATTGAGTAGAGTTCCCTGTGCTAATCAGTAGGTCCTTATTAGTCACCTATTTAATATTAATATTAACATATAATAGTGTGTATATGGGGCTTCCCTGCTCAGTGATAAAGAATCTGCCTGCAGTACAGAAGACCTGGGTTCAATCCCTGGATTGGGAAAATTCCCCAGAGGAAGGCATGGTAACCCACTTTAGTACTTTTGCCTAAGGAATTCCATGGACAGAAGAGCCTCGTGGGTTACAGTCCATGGAGTCACAGAGTCAGATATGACTGAGTGACTAAGCAGCATCAATAGCATCAGTACATATATGTCAATCCCAATCTCCCAGTTCATCCCTCCCCATGATTATCCCCTGGTAACCATGTTTGTTTCTACATCTGTGATGTTTCTTCTATTTTGTAAATAAATCTATTTGTCTTAGATTCCACATATAAGTAATATCATATAATATTTGTCTTTCTGTGTCTGACTTACTTGACTCAATATGATGATCTCTAGGTCCGTGTTGCAAAATGGCATTGTTTTGTTGTTGTTTTTTATGGCTAAGTAATATTCCATAGTATGTATGCACCACTTCTTCTTTATCCATTCCTTTGTTGATGGACATTTAGGTTGCTTCCATGTCCTGGCTATTGTAAATACTGCTACAATGAACATTGGGGTGCATGTATCTTTTTGAATCATGATTTTCTTGAGATATATGCCCAGGAGTGGGATTGCTAAGTCTTATGGTAATTCTGTCTTTAGTTTTTTAAGGAACTTCCATCTTGTTCTCTATGGTAGTTTTATCAGTTTACATTCCCATCAACAGTGTAAGAGTGTTCCCCTTTCTCCACACCCTCTCCAGAATTTTTTGTTTGTAGATATTTTTGATTATGGCCGTTCTGTACGATGTGAGGTAGCTTTGGCTTGCATTTCTCTATTAATTAGTCCTTTTTGGCCATCTCTATATCCACCCATTTTTTTCTTTACTGGGTTGTTTGTTTTGTATATTTTGGAGATTTATCCCATCAGTTGCTGCAGCTATACAGCAGTGTGTACGTATCAATCCCAAACTTGCAATCTGAGATATCACCTCACACCAGTCAAAATGGCCATCATCAAAAAATCTGCTTAGGATATCTGATTCAGCATATCTGATGGGGGCCCAGGAATCGGCATTTCTACTGTTGCTGATGCTGCAGATCTAAGACTTATGGCCAGAAATCCTCTTACTAAATATTTATAAGCATCAACTTGGAAGCAAGTCAGGGATATAGCACAGAATAAAAGTGTAACTATCATGAAAATAACAGATATCAAATCAATCAGCTTCTTTTTTAGTGCAACTGTGCTTGAATCTCTACTTCTTTGTGGGAAAAACAAAACAAAACCAAACCAAACCATAATGAGAGTTGTTTCTCTAACAACATGCTGCTGCTGCTGCTAAGTCACTTCAATCGTGTCCGACTCTGTGTGAGCCCATAGACGGCAGCCCATCAGGCTCCCCCATCCCTGGGATTCTCCAGGCAAGAACACTGGAGTGGGTTGCCATTTCCTTCTCCAATGCATGAAATTGAAAAGTCAAAGTGAAGTTTCTCAGTTGTGTCCGACTCTTAGCGACCCCATGGACTGCATGCAGCCCACCAGGCTCCTCCGTCCATGGGATTTCCCAGGCAAGAGTACTGGAGTGGGGTGCTATTGTAGTCCATGCTAATAGAGGAAGTGTACTTCCAAAAAGATGAATGTCCTCTGTCTGTTCTCTTCCCTTCCATTTTAATGCCGAATAGTATGGTCTGGTGAAATGGAATCTGATCTGCTAAGGTTAGGGTTTATAGATGTGGACATTGTATTGACAAGGCTTGCTAACAGCTTTCTTTTTTATCCCTTTCTCCTTTTACTTGAGAGTGGCATTTTGAGTCATCCACATAGGGCTTCCTCTTCAATACTCTCAAAGGAACAAAGAATCATCTGATGTGCTTTGTTGAGGCTGTCAGAACTGGGTAATCATATGTTTATTCTCTGTGATGCATGTTGAGAGGACATAAGAAGTAGCTTGGCCCAGCAGTCTATTAGGAAGAAACTATCCAGAGAAGGAGCAAAAGCAATGGTCTGGTAGGGAGATGTTGCCTGTTCTTTCCAGCTTATGATCTGGGCTGGCATATATTTGTATTTGTGCTGATTATATCTTGAAATATCTTAGGTCCAGCTATTCAAGAATGCATGCATTTTACCAAAAGGAAATTCAACAACTGAACAAAAGTTCAGCCTCTCATTATTTCAAAAACCAAACACTGGGTTTTAGAAGGGGAAAAAAAAAGATTCCTGTGAAAGTTTCCCCTGTGAGCACTTGAGAACAAGATGCTATGTTCCCCAGGAGTGGGCCTGTCTATTATTTTTCTTCAGAAAGTCAGCCTGATCTTTCAGAGAATGGCAAGGAGGATATAGCAAGATCAAAATGGATGTGACTAGTCATTTCTCTAGAGATCAGACGATTTGTTAGTAATCCATAAGAATGCAGAGACAGTCTCTTGTAGGTATCTAAGATGTTCACTGCTGTGTGAATAAAGAAAAACAATAACATTCTCTGATTCCCATGCCCTCATCCATACTGTTAACAGAACAAAGCCCTGTTGCCTGCATGGCCAGTCTGAATTAACACAGTGATTGATTTTTTTTTTTTCAGTGAAATTTGTATTGAACATTCAAGAAAACAGAATTGCTTAAAATGGCATGCACAAGGATATATCTAAATTAGTACTGTTAATATTTTTACTCCATTGTTGTGATCGTTCCTTATTGCTCCATTTTAGATCTAATTCATTGGCTTCTGAAAATATTTGTGGAGCATTTTCCAGCTGCTAGACTTGTAGGCACTACAAAGATGAATGCCTGGGTCCTTGATTTTAAGATGTGCACAAGATCTGTCTTCCATCTTAATGATCTAATTTACATTACTATCATTTACAAACTCTTACTATGCACAGAGTGCTGCTACCTTTGGTTATCACTGCTCTAACATACTAAAGATCTCATTTGCACAAGCCTGTTCATCCTTCCCATTCTTAAGCACAGGAGGGACATTTGCTTTAAGCACCCATCCACTTACCTGAATGTATGTTTCTGCTGTCCTAAAGTACAAGCTGAATGCCTCAAATTTTGAGATCCATTTAGATTACTTGCATGTTATAAATGGTCTGGAATTTCTATGAAATAACTTTAACAATTTGATACATTTGGCTATGTAGAAAAGTTTCTGTGTGTATGTATAAACATAAGCAAAGTCGAAAAGAAAAATGGCATATGGGGGAAGTTTGTTTTTCAACTTACACTAAATATGAAAAGCCAGCCCCCAAATAAATAAAGGACTGTTAAAAGGACAACAAAAATGAAAAAAAGATCAAAATGTTATAGGAAAAAGTGTGAGGAAAATGTGAACAGACAACTTACAAGAAAAGACATACAAATACTTTAAATATAAAAACGTGTTCAATTTCATTCATTTAAGCACTTGTGAGTGATGGCTACATGAGACCATCTCTTACTTATCAAATGGAAAATGCTCAAAGACTTGACAACACTCTGTTGGGGATTTTCGTATAGAAACCCATCATTCTCCTACAGTGCTGATGCAGGTGTAAAGTAGTCAGGCTAAGGAAGAGGATTTGGGAGTATTTTATAATGCCACAAATTCAACAATCCTTTTGCCAAACACTGCTCTTTCCAGGAATTTACCTCGAAAATATACCTTCAGAAATATGAAGCATCAGATGCAGAAGGCTATTCATTGTGGCATATCACAAATAGCAAAATATTACAAAAACCAACAATTCCCATCAGTAAGAAATTGGCTAAATAAACTATGATACATTTGCACTGTTAAAAGAATGAGGAATAATATCTATATTAGCTGATAGTAATTTAGGTATACATTATTAAATTAAAAAAAGATACAAACACACATGCATGCACACATATACATATGCAGATTTTTGTGTAAGAAAAAGGGAGACGTTTTATTTCTCAAAGATAAACACAAAAGGATACGATATGAAATATTGCAATGGTTCCACCAACTAGGTGAGTGAGGGTAGAGTGGAGGTAATAGTGATGAACTTCTCCCACCATACACTTTTACACCCTTGACTTTTGAAACATATTGATGTTGAACTATTTTGTTAAAAAGTTAAATGAAAAGTGATCAGTAAGGAAATTCCTAATATTGAAAAAGAATTGCAATTGTGTGTCTGAATGATAGCACAAGTACAAATAAAAAGAGTCATTCTATGTTAACTTTTGAACAGATTCTTCCTATTGTTCACCATTAGTGGAATATAGTCAAAGGACCCAATATAACTGCTGAAACATAGAAAACTTTAGTAGATTTCATGTTATTAGAGGTCAGGTTATCATAGCTCTTAAACTATTCATTTTTGTATATTGTAGGAGATACATAGACAGATAGATACTGATAGAGAGATCCATGTTGCAGTCCACTGATGTTCTGGAAGTAGGAAGTCAAGAGATACTTGGAGTAACAGGTAAATTTGACCTTGGAATACAAAATGAAGCAGGGCAAAAGCTAACAGAGTTTTGCCAAGAGAACACACTAGTCATAGCAAACACCCTCTTCCAATAACACAAGAGACAACTCTACATGTAGACATCACCAGATGGTCAATATCAAGATTAATTATATTATTTGGAGCTGAAGATGGAGAAGCTATATACAGACAGCAAGAACAATACCTAGAGCTGACTGTGGCACAGATCATCCTTTCCTTATTGCAAAATCAGGTTTAAACTGACAAATGTAGGGAAAACCATTAAGCCACTTAGGTTTGACCCTAAATCAAATCCCTTATGAGTATAGAGTGGAGGTGATGAGTAGATTCAAGGCATAGAGTGTCTGAACAAATGTGGACACAGGTTCATAATATTGTACGGGAGATGGTGATCAAAATCATCCCCAAGAAAAAGAAATGCAAGAAGGAAAATGGTTGTCTGAGGAGGCCTTACAAATAGCTGAAAAAAGGAGAGGTGAAAGGCAAAACAGAAAGGGAAAGATACACCCAACTAAATGTAGAGTTTGTGAGAATAGCAAAGAGAGATAAAAAAGACTTTTTAAGTGAACAAAGCAAAGAAGTAGAGGAAAGCAATAGAATGGGAAAGACTAGAAATCTCTTCAAGAAAATTGAAGATACTAAAGGAGCATTTTATGCAAAGATGGGCACAATAAAGGACAGAAATGGTAAAGACCTAACAGAAACAGAAGATATTAGAAAGAAGTGTCAAGATTACATCAAACTTTACAAAAAAGGTCTTAATGACTGGGATAATGACAATGGTGTGGTCACTCACCTAGAGGCAGACATCCTGAAGTGTGAAGTCAAGTGGGCCTTAGGAAGCATTACTATGAACAAAGCTGGTAGAGGTGATGGGATTCCAGTTGAGCTATTTCAAATCCTAAAAAAAATTATGCTGTTAAAGTGCTGCACTCAACATGCCAGCAAATTTGGAAAACTAAGTAGTGACTACAGGACTGGAAAAGTTCAGTTTTAATTCTAATCCTAAAGAAAGGCGAGGCCAAAGGATATTCAAACTACTGTACAATTGCACTCATTTCACATGCTAACAACATAATGCTCAAAATTCTTCAAGCTAGGCTTTGTCAATACATGAATTGAAAACTTCAAATGTAAAAGCTGGATTTAGAAAAGCCAGAGGAACCAGAGATCAAATTGCCAACATCTGTTGAAGCATAGAAAAAGCAAGGAAATTATGGAAAGCCATCTACTTCTGCTTCAATGACTATGCTAATGCATTAGACTGTGTGGATCAATTTCTTAAAGAGATGGGAATGCCAGACCACATTACCTGTCTCCTGAGAAACCTGTATGATGATCAAGAAACAACAGTTAGAACTGGACATTGAGCAATGAACTGGTTCCAAATTGGGAAAGGAGTACATCAATATTGTCACCTGCTTATTTAATTTATATTCAGAGTACATTATGTGAAATACTGGGCTGGATGAAGTGCAAACTGGAATAAAGATTACAGGGAGAATTATCAAGAACCTTAGATATGCAGATGATATCACTCTAATGGCAAAAAGTGAAGATGAACTGAAGAGCTTCTTGATGCAGGTAAAAGAGGAGAGTTAAAAAGCTGGCTTAAAACTCAACATTCAGAAAACTAAGATCATGGCATCTGGTCCATTGTTTCTTGGCAAATAGATGGGAAAAAGTGGAAACAGCAACAGATTTGTTTTTCTTGGTCTCCAAAATCACTGTGGGCAGTGACTGCAGCCATGAAATTAAAAGCCATGTCATGTACAGATGTGAGAGTTGGATTTAAAGAAGGCTTAGCACTGAAGAAATGATGCTTTTGAATTGTGGATGCTGAAGAAGACTCTTGAGAGTCTCTTGGACAGTAAGGAAATCAAACCAGTCAATCTAAAAGAAATTGACCCTGAATTATTGGAAGGACTGATGCTGAAGCTGAAGCTCCAATATTTTGACCATCTGATGAGAAGGGCAAACTCATTGGAAAAAATCCCTGATACTGGGAAAGACTGAGGGCAGCAAGAGAAGGGGCAACAGTGGATGGAATTGTTGGATGGCATCATTGACTCAGTGAACATGAGTTTGCACAAACTCCTGGAGATAGTGAAGAACAAGGAAGCCTGGTGTGCTGCAGTCCATGGGGTCACAAAGAGTCAGATACAACTTAGGGACTAAACAACAAGAACACTGTTCTCCTAGAGGAAGGAAGAGATTCAAACTTAGAGGAAGACTGGAATTGGAAGGGTCAGTAGGAAGTCAATGAAATGAGACTAGAAGGAATTCCAGTGTCCATGAGTACACTTAGTGCTCAGATCTTGGTTTAAATTACATAGCCAAAATTATCAGGTTTCTTTGGAGAAAGTGATGATTCCAGGTGTGGGTTGGGGATAATATAGTGGCCTTGGAACGTATCGCTGTACCTAACCATTAGAGTTATTCAGAATGTGGTAGTTGCATGGAAAAAAAAAAAGAGAGTCACAAAAGCGTTCCAAGTCACCAAAATTCAGACAACATAAGAATTTCAAAGGATAAGGAAATTAACAAAATATAAAAAATTAAAATATGAGTCCATAGAGATAGTAAAGAAAATAACAAATGGTCAGAATATAATTCCTTACCAAAGAATGCTAGCTACTTAGTATAAATGAAATTATGGAATTATATAATCACCATTTTACACCTCTGCTGTAATCATTCATTTAAGCAAGGATTATCATCTGATATTAAAAAATTGGGTGAAAGATTCAGGGACCAAATAATTTTAGAGAGGCACAAAGTATCACCTCAAATTCTGTTTATGATTAGGAAAGAAATAGGTACATCTTCAATGGAGATATCTAATGGATACTACTCTATTATATCCAAGGGAACTATCTTAACATTATCAATAATGAGTCAAACTGAAGTTGTGTGCTTTCTGATGTGCACTGGTTTATGAAGCACATACTATGGCAACAAAAAATATAAGTAGAATTTAATTATGAGGTAAATCCAGAATGTAAAACACTCCACAAGAAAACTGGCCAATTCATAAACATGTTAGGACAGCTTCACATTAAACCTGACTAAATTTTTTGGGCTACAAAATCACTACAGATTGTGATTGCAGCCATGAAATTAAAAGATGCTTACTCCTTGGAAGAAAAGTTATGACCAACCTAGATAGCATATTCAAAAGCAGAGACATTACTTTGCCGACTAAGGTCCCTCTAGTCAAGGCTATGGTTTTTCCATTGGTCATGTATGGATGTGAGAGTTGGACTGTGAAGAAAGCTGAGCACCGAAGAATTGATGCTTTTGAACTGTGGTGTTGGAGAAGAGTCTTGAGAGTCCCTTGAACTGCAAGGAGATCCAACCAGTCCATTCTGAAGGAGATCAGCCCTGGGATTTCTTTGGAAGGATGATGCTAAAGCTGAAACTCTAATACTTTGGCCACCTCATGCGAAGAGTTGACTCATTGGAAAAGACCCTGATGCTGGGAGGGATTGGGGGCAGGAGGAGAAGGGGATGGCCGAGGATGAAATGGCTGGATGGCATCACGGACTCGATGGATGCGAGTCTGAGTGAACTGCAGGAGTTGGTGATGGACAGGGAGGCCTGGCTTGCTACGATTCATGGGGTCTCAAAGTGTCGGACACGACTGACCGACTGAACTGAACTGAACTGAATGGACTATAGTGAGCAAAAGTAGATGAGGTTCTCCAAGTTTGAACACCTCTTCCCCAGTAAAGACTGCTGTAAAGCAAGCCATTGCAACAACTGGTGAAATGGTACCAGACTGTCTGTCAGGTATTATTTACCAAAGTTAACCTCATTTGTTAACTGACATTGTTATCGTTCAGGAGAATGCCTTTGTCCTCAGCAGTTACATGTTGATGTATTTTTGTGTGAAATGTGAAGTGTGAAGATGCCTATAATGTAATTTTGAAATGTGCACCCATAACTACAGGAGGAGAGAGCAAGGGCAAAAAAGGGAAAGAGAAGATACAAGCTTGGGGCTGGTGCACTGAGACAACCCAGAGGGATGGTATGGGGAGGGAGGAGGAAAGGAGGTTCAGGATGGGGAACACATGTATACCTGTGGTGGATTCATGATGATGTATAGCAAAACAATACAATGTTGTAAAGTAATTAAACTCCAATTAAAATAAATAAATTTATATTAAAAAATAAAATAAAAGCAGAAAAAGTAGCAAGAATGTTTGGGTGTTAGCTGTATTTTCCAGGCTCCCCTGATGGCTCAGATGGTAAAGAATCTGCCTCCAATGCAGGAGACCTGGGTTTGATACCAGGGTTGGGAAGATACCCTGGTGGAGGGCATGGCAACCCATTTCAGTATTTTTGCCTGGAGAATCCCCATGGACAAAGGAACCTGGCGGGCTACAGTCCATGGTTGCAGAATCAGATAATACTGAGCAACTGGGCATGCACCCACAACAACAAAAGATCCTGCATGAGAGAATGAAGATCTTGCCTGCTGAATCTAAGACCTGATTCCGCCAAATAAATAAATTAATAGGCTGAAAGAAAATCAGATAATAAAATTTAAAAAGAGTGCATTACCTTTATAAAGGAAATGGGAGAAGGAGTAGAAGCAGAAACTAAGGAAGAAAAGAGGAGGAGTAAGAGGGAAGGGGTAGGGAAGGCAAAGAGTAAAAGAGGAGTACAGGGGAATGAAGAGAATGGAGAATGAAGAATCTCATTACTGAGTCACACAGGACACTGTTCAGGATCTTTCTCCATATGTTTTTCTGTGGCCACATGTATTGATGGGTACTATTTTCCACTGAAATAATCTCATAGATGGTGTAATATATGGTAACATAGGTAAAGAGAAACTAGAGTATGGGTAGGATAAATTGATGAGAAATGTTAAATGTAGTCCTTTGATTTTTTTTTTTTTTTTGGCTGATTCTCTCCATAGGAATTCCTCTATGCCAGCATAGTGCTATGTCTCTCACCACAAAGATAATATTTCTTCAGCTGGTCATCTTGTCTCCCTACATTAGCCTGCAGGGAATGCCACTTTTACTATAAGCAGTGATCATCACCTCAGCAACAAGTGGACTAACCATATCTTTTTCTTATCTATATGCCCATATCTCTTTCTTGCAGAATTTCTATGAGACCACAAAACACTTGAGACCAATGAAGATACTTTTACCTCTTCCATCCCCAGAATCTAATGAGGCTAGCATATAAGTTCAGTTCACTTCAGTTGCTTAGTTGTGTCTGACTTTTGCGATCGCATGAATCGGAGCATGCCAGGCCTCTCTGTCCAATGCCAACTCCCGGAGTTTATGCAAACTAATGTCCATCGAGTCGGTGATGCCATCCAGCCATCTCATCCTCGGTCATCCCCTTCTCCTCCTGCCCCCAGTCCATCCCAGCATCAGGGTCTTTTCCAATGAGTCAACTCTTCGCATGAGGTGGCCAAAGTAGTGAAGTTTCAGCTTTAGCATCAGTCCTTCCAAAGAACACCCAGGGCTGATCTCCTTCAGAATGGACTGGTTGGATCTCCTTGCAATCCAAGGGACTCTCAAGAGTCTTCTCCAACACCACAGCTTAAAAGCATCAATTCTTCAGCCCTCAGCTTTCTTCACAGTCCAACTTTCACATCCATACATAACTACTGGAAAAACCATAGAGTTGACTAGACAGACATTTTTTGGCAAAGTAATGTCTCTGCTTTCTAGGTTGGTCATAACTTTCCTTCCAAGGAGTAAGCATCTTTTAATTTCATGGCTGCAATCACCATCTGTAGTGATTTTGGAGCCCCCTCAAAATAAAGCCAGACATTGTTTCCACTGTTTCCCCATCTATTTCCCATGAAGTGATGGGATCAGATGCCATAATCTTAGTTTTCTGAATGTTGACCTTTAAGCCAGCTTTGTCACTCTCCTCTTTCACTTTCATCAAGAGGCTTTTGAGTTTCTCTGCACTTTCTGCCATAAGGGTGGTGTCATCTGCATATCTGATATTATTGATATTTCTCCTGGCAATCTTGATTCCAGCTTGTGCTTCTTTCAGCCCTGCATTTCTCCTAATGTACTCTGCAAGTAAGTTAAATAAGCAGGATGACAATACACAGCCTTGATGTACTCCTTTTCCTATTAGGAACCAGTCTGTTGTTCCATGTCCAGTTCTAACTGTTGCTTCCTGACCTGCATACCGGTTTCTCAAGAGGCAGGTCAGGTGGTCTGGTATTTCCACCTCTTTCAGAATTTTCCGTGGTTTATTGTATCAGTTCAGTTCAGTTCAGTCGCTCAGTCATGCCGACTCTTTGTGACCCCATGAATCGCAGCATGCCAGGCTTCCCTGGCCATCACCAACTCCCGGAGTTCACCCAAACTCATGTTCATCAAGTCTGTGATGCCATCCAGCCATCTCATCATCTGTCGTCCCCTTTTCCTCCTGCCCCCAATCCCTCCCAGCATCAGGGTCTTTTCCAATGAGTCAACTCTTCGCATGAGGTGGCCAAAGTATTGGAGTTTCAGCCTCAGCATCTGTCCTTCCAAAGAACACCCAGGACTGATCTCCTTTAGAATGGACTGGTTGAAACTCCTTGCAGTCCAAGGGACTCTCAAGAGTCTTCTCCAACACCACAGCTTAAAAGCATCAATTCTTCAGCCCTCAGCTTTCTTCACAGTCCAACTTTCACATCCATACATGACCACAGGAAAAACCATAGCCTTGACTAGACGGACCTTAGTCGGCAAAGTAATGTCTCTGCTTTTGAATATGCTATCTAGGTTGGTCATAACTTTCCTTCCAAGGAGTAAGCGTCTTTTAATTTCATGGCTGCAGTTACCATCTGCAGTGATTTTTGAGCCCCCCAAAATAAAGTCTGACACTCTTTCCACTGTTTCCCCATCTATTTCCCATGAAGTGATGGGATCAGATGCTATGATCTTCGTTTTCTGAATGTTGAGCTTTAAGCCAACTTCTTCACTCTCCTTTTTCACCTTCATCAAGAGGCTTTTGAGTCCCTTTTCACTTTCTGCCATAAGGGTGGTGTCATTGCATATCTGAGGTTACTGATATTTCTCCCGGCAATCTTGATTCTAGCTTGTGCTTCTTCCAGGCCAGTGTTTCTCCTGATGTACTCTGCATATAAATTAAATAAGCAGGGTGACAATATACAGCCTTGACCGTACTCCTTTTCCTATTTGGAACCAGTCTGATGTTCCATGTCCAGTTCTAACTGTTGCTTTCTGAAAACATATAGGTTTCTCAAGAGGCAAGTCAGATGGTCTGGTATTCCCAACTCTTTCAGAATTTTCCACAGTCTGTTGTGATCCAGACAGTCAAAGGCTTTGGCATAGTTAATAAAGCAGAAATAGATGTTTTTCTGGAACTCTCTTCCTTTTTTCATGATCCAGTTTATTGTATAGTAAGTACCTAATAAATGTTAACCATTCAACATGATGACTGAATGCCTTTTATATCTAAAATAATGTTTTAATGCTTTTAGATTATTTTGTATTGGTTTCTTTTTCAACATTATAGCAAAAATATGTACAGAAATGAATATGAACATGGGGAATGTGGATAACCAAGATAAAGCCA